>JARHVA010000672.1:4175000-4357500 GCA_037957365.1 Torreya grandis | reverse complement strand
TTGGAAATATTTACAAGGATTGGGTCAAGTAAAATACCTTTACCACTACCAAAATCCTAACCAAAACCCTCACGGTTGATGCTTGAATATGTACAATCAACTTAGAACACACTCTGTCACTAGTTTTTAGGACTTAGTAAATGCTTTAGTTCAAGAATTTTAAACTAGTGATCTTCTAGATAACACTTTGGCCCATTTCATAAATTACAAACACAAAAAAAATGAAACTACCTAATCCTTTGTTAAGTGATGGAAGACTTTGTCAAATAAATGTGAACATAACATGGCAAATGATAATCTCTTTCATCTCTTTACAAATGCCTTATTTCCTAAATTACAATATTGAGTTTGTATCCTTTCTCTGTATACCTTAGAGGAAGCTATTAATCAAGCCAAAAGATAAGATTTCCTCATGCATCAATTTGAACCACCCCAAACTTCCATGGTCCCTCAGCTATTACTAAAATAAAAACCATAATATTACCAATTATGGTGTTACCGATTCATATGACACCATTCACAATGTTCAAGTTGTAGTTCATACCCCTTCTTCAGAACCAACTACTCAATAATACACTAATCCTCATTTCTCAACAAACAAAATTAATGTACATAAGCCTTTATCCTTGGCCAAATAGCTTAAACTTCTACCTAGGCCTCTCCCTTGATAACTTGACCATACTCGACCTATGAAATCGTGGTATGATCCTAATAAGTTTTATTGGTTTCATGCTAGTTGGGGTCACTCTCACAAAAATTGTAGACATCTTTATAATTTATCCATGGATTTTCTTCTTGGCACAAATTTTGATCATGAATCCATTATTCATAAGTGTCAACAAGCCTATGAGGTTGATTTCAAAGACTATAAATCACATGATAAAAATCAAGCCTTAAATCAAGCAAATGTTCATTTAGATATCTATAAAGACCCCTTGCCTAATCATCAACCAATCCAATAAAGTCAAGAAAAGCCCACTTCTTCCACTAATAACGTATAAATTCTTGTTGAACCAAATTCTAAAGATAATGTGGTTAGCATGACTAATATGTAAATAGTGGTGGATTTCATTGATTCAAAGCCTATCTACACTCCTCATTCTCATATGACATACCATGTTATCCAAGCTTATTCTCTAACTCATTTAAATGAGTTAGGATAGAATTATCTTATTTATTTTGATGATCTAATTTATGATTCTCCCTTGGATGACACATCTCATATTATTTCTACTTCTCTCCCATCATCTTCTAATACTAATGATAATCTAGTTTCTACTAAAAATTCTTCCAAATTTAAATATCAATCTAAATCAACTACTTCTTCCTCACCAAATGATTTACAACCTTATTCTCAACATTCTCATTCTTATCAACATAAGTTTCAATGCTCTTCAGATCCACATTCTAAAGAGCTTCTTAATTTTTATGCACCTATATCTAAAAATCTGCTTATGGGTTATGATGAGTGGGATCCCATTACAAAACTTACTAATATTCCATCCCAAATACCTTTTCTTAAACTCGTGAGGACATCTCCATGTCATATAAACTACCTCATGTAGCTCTTATTTGAGATGAATATCCCTCACCCTCCTTTAGCAAGATGGGAGGCTACTTTATCTAGATCTAAGGATAGTATATTATAACAATGTGAATAGATGTCTATTAATATGGATGAAACTTTAGACACTTCTCTTTCTTTATGATTTCTTATTGCATCTATAATTTTGGATGAGATTCTATTTCATGCAGATGATCCTCCATTATTTAATAGCATCCAAATAGGTGATATCTAAGTTAAACAAGATTTGATCGATGAGGGTTCTATCACCTATGTTACTTTCTTTGATTTTATTAAGACTCTTGGGTATTCTAAATGTAATATCAAGTATACATGCAATAAATTCCAAGGATATGATAGTTGGCAAATGCCTCCCTTAAGGTGTGTGTGGATTCCCATTACCATCCCACCTATCACTATTCAAATGAAGGTGATGATCTTCAACTTTCCCCTTTCATATAACATCTTGCTTGGTAGGCCTTAGACTCATTGTATGTGAGTTATTGAATCTTCCACTTTCCAATGCATAAAATTTCCTCACAATGGAGCCATTTACAAGATTAAAGGAGACACCAACCCTTGGAATTTTGAACAATTCCAAGATCATGGTGTCTTCAAGATTCCTACTCTTAAGCCTTTGTCTAGTGTTCCATTCCATGAGTCACAACATTTTAACTTTCATATCAACTCAACTAGAGGTTACAATGGGCATCCTAAGCTCATTGGTAACATTCCTCCCAATTATTTAGACTCTAACGAGGATGAGCCCAATGAGATTAAATTAAATATATAAAAAATTTATCTCTTGCCTCATCTCATCTTGTAGATTCCTACTTCATTATAGTATTATTCTTGAAAATATCCTTGTGATGACATTGCCATAGTCTTAACCAAGACTAGGCACTCTATTCACCAAGCTTCCTTCAATGACAAGTTTATCCTAACCTATGCCATCGATCTTCATACTCTAGATTATGATGATCGTTATTATTTAGATGATCCTCTTTTAAGTGGTCTTGTCTAGGCCCATGATGGTGATATTATTCATTACCAATCTTATTTACTTGAGTCTTTTCATGTATCTCATAATTCTTTTTCTTTTATAGTACCTAATTCTTGCATGTTTCCTCTTTATCATAGGGTAGAGATGACATTGATACCTCTAGTTTTTGAGGAAAAACTTGGAACCATGCTCTTAGATCATGTTATGAATAAACCTTATCACTTTTTCATACCGTAGTCCTCCATATACCTTCTACAAATCATACCCTCATTCAATAGGGCCAACTATATTTAAACATGTTCCTTTTTCAACTCTAGCTAAGCCTATTTTCTCTCCTATTAATTTTGATCCTCTTTTTGTTTCTCATCTTAGTGATCTTCCTATTGGTCCTAGTTCCACTCCTTACTTGTCATCACCATCCATTGATGATGGTTTACTATCATTGCTTAAGATGGCTCCTTTTCCCACCAAATGGGTTAATGATTCCTCTTTAGTTACTTCCACTCCTATTTCACCTCTTGTTGTGAGTACTCCTAAAACTACTCACAAATGTATCTACTACTTCCATAAGATATATAATTACTCTTCCACCCATTGTCAGAAGTTGTGATAATATCTTGATAATTTGCATCTTTCTTCCCCATCATCAGATAAAGCCATACCTCCCCCAAATTTACTTTTTGAATATTTACCTAAGTATGGTGACGCATATTGTCTATGGTACCTATGTGGTATGCATCACACTAATCATTGCCACATTTTTCAACATCTTAAATATCATCTTGTAGCCATCCTTAGATCTTCTACCATTCCTCCCATGGGTCATTCCCATAAGAAGGCTTCTCCTTATTTTCCCATGGCTCCACCTCTAGTGGTCCCTTCACCACCTTTTGTGCCTCCACCTATGATTCCTTCACCTATGGATCCTTCTCCACTTGAGATTCATTCTTCTCCTATAGATCATGTTTCCAAGCATTCTCCTAACTAGCCTTTGCCTAACTTTCCTCATCAACATGATCCTTTGAGAATTCTTAATTTTTCAATTAAGGATATTAGAAAATAAGTAGTTTCCCAGTATTCACTAAAGATTGATGAAACCTTAGTAGTAGTTTGATTATAACTTCATAGATACTTATCCAATGTATTAGATAATGTGTGTGGATAGATTTACTAGTATTTATGAGCACATGCATGGTGCTTTATCATTATATTTGGATTGGACATGTCATCCAATATTATTTATATTATGATTATATCATTTGATAAAATGTCAAATTATTTCTTATCTTATATCATGTTTCTCCTTCTTGTTGTATCATATTTATCTTATGAAATCATTTTACAATTCACATATATTTGTCTCTTTCTTATCAAGGCTTTCTTTTAATTTAGAGGTTTTCTCAAAAAATTTACCTTATATCTTCATGATTATTTTATTTATTATATTTATTTTTATAGATAGTTGTCATGGTGACTTGGTTATATTTACCCTCTTCCCTTTAATTACTATCTCCAATTACCATGTGATTAGTTCATTCATTGCTATTCCTTTTCATTGATATTCCTTTGGATCTCCTTTTTTCCTTCTTCTATTTTCCACAAACTAAGCATATACATGGTTGAGACTTGAGATCACATGCTAAGTTCATTGTCAAGCCTAAGTGTTCATGTTAGTCTTTTGTCTTGGGCCACTTAGCTTTATTTAGCCTTAGCCTACAACTCATTCGTGTGTATCACTATCTCTCTCATGATTGGTCAGTCCAAATATGTATGGAGGAGGAATTTTAAAAATCCTTAAAAATAAATTTAAAATTGAAATCATTTAAATAAAAGGTAATGATATCAAAAGGCAAAAATATTGAATATTCTTAAAAGTTTAATCACATTAAAAGATGTGATCCAAAGCACATATCCTTCTTCTAATCAAAGATAAAAATCCACATTTGGCCTCATGGTAGATCTGAGGTCCTTTGGGGTGTGGTAGGCCAGTAGATTAGAAGAGGAGAAATAAAAAAAATCTTTTAGTGCTACCTATTTTTTCACGTAACTACCCAATCTTCGTAGTAGACTGACGACTCTATAAGGGGTCCTGAGGAGTGAGGAACACATTGTGGGAAGGTAGGTCCATTTTAATTTTCCTTGTAACAATCTACCATCATGAGTGGATATTAATATCACACTTATTTTCCTACAAATCTTTGTGTCTATAGCAAGCATGTTTCATTTGTGCATAGATGACCACTAGTCACTTAATGTCTTCTCATGTCCTTAGTATACCTCTTACCTCATAAGGTCTTCTCATAATATGTCTAAGTCTTTATTCTTAAATTACCTTTTCATTCCCTTCCTTCATATTTCCTCTTGGGAAATATGTTTTTGCTTACTGATCACTCCCCATGGGATTTCATTTGTGAGTTGCTTTGTAAGACTACGAATAGGACCCGATATCCTTTACAAATTACCATATTTTCTATTCTATTACCCACATCCTTTATTTACCATTCCTTATCCTTCTACTTACCAATCTTGATTTGGTACCCCTTAGGTTTTTATTTTGTGAGTTGCAGTGTAAGATCATGGATAGGACCCATCCCTCACAAAATTTTCCAATAAATAAGTCACCATCCAAAATTACATGTGTCAACTATGAGATCATATTTGATTGATTATGAGGTTACAAATCATTGAAATGATTCCCATCTTGATATATACTATGTTTTATGCTTAATTCATTTTTATTTCACCTTTTATCTTCTTATTTTCTGAGTGCATATAAGATTACAACCATTTCTTGAATTTATCATACTTCCCAGCTTGAATTAGTATGATAAATTTAAGACCAATTTTTTGCAATTTTTTATTTTGTACTTCTCATCATGAAATAGTATAATTTATTAACTAAATTTTGATTTGTTTTTATTACTATTTGTGCCTTTTTACATACCTTCCATTTTATTACATTATTTGTCATACTTCCCAACATGATATTTAGTATTATTTTTCTTGTTTTACTTTGGTGTAAAAATATTTTACATTGGTTTAAAAACAAATGCCCTTTTACCATTTAGTTTTCCATTTTATTGTATTTTTATACTTAGAATTTTTTTGTTATTACACATTTCCCTACTTGAACTAGTGTGTAGCACATTTCTTTGATTGATTATATTTTTTTAAGTCCTTTTTCACCTATTTATTTTTAACCATGCATTGTGTACTTCATAATTCTAGAAAAGAAACCACACCAATTATATTTCTTATAGAATATAAAAAAAAGCTAAATACATGTGTTAGAAAGAAATATATCCAAAAGAATCCATAGCCTCAACCATAATGAACAAATATATCCATCATAAAGACAACATAGAAAACCAATACTAATAAGCCAAAACATAATGCATCATATATATATATATATATATAACATGAGTTTGATACATAATACATAAATAACCATATATATATATATATATATATATTAGTGTACCATTCAAAGGATTTAGATCAAGGCCTCAGTAGGTAGTGTGGTTAGGCCATGAGATAGATAGGATGGAGCTCAGCCCTAGTGCAGAGGCTATGTATATGGTTGTTTATGTATCAAACCCATGTTACATATATATATGTAACATGGGTTTGATACATAAACAACCATATACATAGCCTCTGCACTAGGGCTGAGCTCCATCCTATCTATCTCATGGCCTAACCACACTACCTACTGAGGCCTTGATCTAAATCCTTTGAATGGTATGCTACAATGAGGTAGTCTTGAGATATCAATACCTCTACCTATCCCTATAGGCATGTTATCTGCACTTGTGCCTACACCAACTCAACCTAGGTTGTTTTATGTGCCTATCTCAACTGAGTCTACATCACTATATATGCCTACATCATCTATATCAATATCTCTATATACATATATCTCTCATTTACCAAGGATTTCTAGGCCTATCTCTCACTTACACCCATATCTACTAGTGGATACACCCTCTCTCTCTCTCTACATCTATATCTACCTTGTTACCTCACTAGCTAATTTGAACTAGCTTACCTGAGCTGGGGTAGGTGGTAAACTCATATCCTCTAGTGTCATGGGGTTATATGGGTATAGAGTCTAATATAGAATGTCATGGAGTGTTCCCCTCACCATTGACCCCCATCTATCCTCCTCATCCTTAGGTATGGCTATAAAATCACACTAGATGGATATTAGATCACTGTCATATCTCATAATATCTATCTCTATCTCTCTACTACCAGATTAAAAACTTAATAAATAATTAAACCATATTCATACTTATATATGTCTCATATCCTATGATATCATCATCATTATGATCTCTTAGCATAGTCTCCTTATCTATGTGGCCTCATAATACCTCCTCAATAGGTCACTTCCTCAACTCAAACTTGGTTGTCATGGCTCATGTTTATCTAAGTCTCTATCTGAGTGGTCTCTCTATCATCTCTTTTCGCTCATCTATGAGATCATCTGGGATGTTTATAATCTCCACTCTCTCCTATCTTTATCATTGTTATGTCTTTGATGGCCATTGCTCATCTCATTATAGGACTAGTAGTGGTACATTTGGTATCTCTACCTCCACCTTCTCTACCACTCATCATACCTGACTAGTCCATGGTCACTCCCAACATGGCCTTAGTGTCAGACTCACTATCAGTGGTCTAATTCCCCTCTTCCATCATGACTCCCTCAAATGCTAATCCCACTAGTTAGGCATTAGTATCGATGTCATCAAATGAGGTAGGCCCATCTATCCTAGCACGTATGCCACCAAATGTGGTTCTCTCTACCACTTATAGTGTCTAATCACCTCTCTCCTCTTTAGTGCTATTGAAACTATGTTCCAGCTCACCCAAGTAGTTGTTATGTGCCCATATGGCTACCACACAATGTATGCACATCTCATTGACTATAGCATTAACACATAGGGCATGACCCACAATACCTATTCCTCCCTATATCTCTATACCATGTATAGTGTCCAATCACCTCTCTCCTCTCTAGTACTAATGAAACTATGTGCCAAATCACCCATGTAGTTGTTATGTGCCCATATGGCTACCAAATGATGTATGCACATCTCATTGACTATAGCATTGACACATAGGGCATGACCCATGCTACCTATGCCTCCTTATATCTTTACACTCAAGGTAACCCATCATCGACCATATGGGGTAACCCAGTCAGTTAATATATGGGGAATCTCTCGTATGTCCATTTTATCAATAGTATTATTAGTCCCATAGTCTTCTACCCTCTGACTAGCATCTCAAACAAATCATGAATGAGCTAAACCTAGATGATAGAACCTATATCATATAACACTCCCTCCACTGGCATCATCATGCTCAAGGCTACCATGAATAATGGTACCTTGCCATCTGACTTGTGATAGAGCACTTGTTGTGTCATAAGGTATATCACCACCTTTAAAATATCTTGAATCTATGATATATATACATGCCATATATATTGACTCTCCATCCTCTCAATATCATCTCTGAGCCTATAACCCACATGGCTATGGCTCTCCTTTCCTCTAAGTTATCCGATATCCCTGTGGTCACTGGTGCTCCCACTATAAGTAGCTTGATGATAGAATATACATCTTCTAGTGTGATACCGACCTTTATCACATCCCCATCCACATCCCATCTAAAGGTGTTAGTCAACCATTCTTAGCATCCCATGAACATAACTAATAGGTCACTACTGAGGGGGATCCTCCACATATCAAATATACTTTCTAGACATATGGCTACCATTCTAGATTTATCTCCATCTATCAATCTATCTAACAAATTTAGTAACTAGGACACATCCACCAACCTTCAAAATCTTGACCATCTATACAACCAAGAAACAATAAAGGATGTATTAGTTCCTTCATGTCATGTATAATCAAAATACATTCTTTACACATCATTTTTATAATTTTAAATTAAAAATAAGCCTAATTAATATTACCTTATTCATTTTATCCTATTTCTAGCTTGCTTGGTCCCTTTTACACTCCTTTTAGTCATTTTGGGCCATTCTAGCCCTCTTTCAACTTTTTACATGCTTTTTCATGCTTTTTTTGGTTCCATGGTCAACTTAGTTTGACCAAAATTTCCCTATTTTTGTTATAATTGACTTCAAATTCCAAGTCAACCCTCTTATTTTCCCCTCCCTAGTTTTGAGTTTTCATTTTGGCCCTTACAAAATAGTTTTTCACTCCATTCTATCTTTTCAGCCTATAGATTACACTAAGTGAACCCATACCTACTGGGTCCACCATATAGAAGTTGCCATGTTTCAACCAACTAGGTTGACTTGGTCAACCTAGTACATTCTATATGTCGACCCAATATATATTTTATAAAATGTGCATTTTAATCACTTTCTTCTTAAACCATTCCAACCCATTTTCCATCTTCCTATTTTCTACCCTTAGAATCTAAGTTTGTTCAATTTTGACATATATAAATGCTTACAAATAAATTTTATCAAAAATTCACTTAATTCAATACAAATTTTAAAAACTAGTTTGAGATCCATAGTTGCATACCTATAGTACACCTGCTACCACCTCTGGGTGTCCTCCTCATCTAAAATGTTGCTCCCTCACCATCCTAGCCTTGTTTGGTCTCAGAGCTATCTTTTCTCTTCTTCACAATTCAAAATGCCAAATGAATTCTCTTTTTCCTTATGTAAAACCACTTTGTTAGCAACTCAATTCTTTTATTTATTTTCAGGTAGATTCCTTATTTTACCTCTATATTTTTTTCTGCTCATCCAATTTACAAACCTTAAAATGTGTTAGAGTCATGATGGCATAGAGATTATTTTCCACTATCATATGTCTATCTTCCAAATTTTTTGATTTTTGACTATTTTTTGCACTAACATTTATAGGTTCACCTAGTGTACTCTACATTTGGACACCTTCATCCTAATTAATTATCTATGACACTAAGGTAAGTTAAAGGTATGTGTTTTTCAATTTTATCCTTTCATTTATCTTATTTTCTACTTAATGCACCATAATTAGCAATAGCATTTTATGTTATCATGTTTTCTTTCGAAGCACCATCTCATGTTGCACTTACATGACATGTGATGAGCTTTGGATAGGGAATATGTATACATAGAATAGTTTTAAATTTTATTGATTAATGACAATTTGTATCTTGTAAGAACTTGATGAGTCTTAATCTCTCTGAGTACATGCCTTAAAGGGTGCATTGAGAAAGGGGTGGGTAGACCATTGGTGATTTGTAAGATTTTTGTTCCTTTTACCATTTTCCATCCACACTATAGCCTCCTAAAAACCATTAAACTAAGCTTATTATTCTTAGTTATACCTATTTTTTTCATTTACTATATTTTATCCTTCATTTTTTACCTTATCACCCTTTTGACCTATCATTTGTGCTAGGTTGATTAGGTCAACCTAGCACAGTTTAGGGACTTTTTCTCTCTTTTAGTCTATTGGCCTCTTGGTTAACCTAACACAGAGCTAGAGAGTTATCCCTAAAAATGTGTTAGGTCTACCAGGTCAACCTAGTATAGTTAATATTCCCTAATGTTTTTAGGTAAAGTTATTACTATATATACAAGGTCATTTACCACTATTTAATATGAATGAAGAATTAAGCGAAGAAGTGCAAAGGAACATTTGCTTATTGAAAATTCTACTCAAGGAATAAATATTTAGGTTTCAATACTTTTATTTGGAAATCTGATATCATCTTATGGATAAGTGTTTTGGATGCTTAGATAGGTTGTGTATCCTAGATCTAATTTATCTTAGTTATCCTTACATACCACAATAATCTCTTTTAAAACACCTTGGCCAAGGGAGAGATTGAGGCTTGGTGGGTTCATCTTCAAAGGTAAGTACTCCTAACTTTATTCATCCTTTTTAAGATTAGATAGATAGATAATTTTATTCTTCTCTTCCATGTATTAAGATTGTATATACATTGACATGAGTATATGTCTTCTATAAATGTTTAGTTTAGTTGTTTATTTGTTTTGTTTCTAAACCCCACTTTGTGCCACAAGATTTGGTGCAAACTAGATTAGATTTACTTTTCTTGTTATTATATTAGTTAAATATTAGGTCATAGGACTCTTTTAGGGTTGTTATGCGATTGTGTTAGACTATAAGCTTCGAAACCCTAACTCACATGGTGTATTGTGATAAGTGGTCCCTTAATCAGGTCTAAAAAATCCTCACATTGGTCATGCTCCCACTTAAAAATTGTAAGCCCCCAAATTGGAAGTGTAGGTGTGTTATATCCCATCTAATCCAATATTGATTTATGGACATGATGCATTTATAATTGCATATAGTCTACTTATGTAGTGTTAGGTTCTAAAGGCCTAGATAAAGTCTTTAATATTATCATATCTATTATTGGGTTTGACGGTATTATTTAGTCACATTATCACTATAATACCATATTTAAATGGTTTACGTTCCCTCAAACCTCTTACATATCTTTTAACTCTCTAAAAATAATAAAAACCTTTTATGAGGGCAAAAAGACCTGTAGACACCCATTTGACTGTGTATACAAGGTTTAAGGAGCTCTATTTAGTCATATTTTAAAAATCCTTTAGGTATATTGAATTATTTGACCTTATATGGTCTCATTATTTTTTCATTGTCTCAGCTAAATCCCCTCTCACTGACTATGTATGGCATTCTCTTCTCAAGGTTTGAATATAACGTATCTTATTTAGGCCATCATGTAGGTGTTAATTCTTGGGATTTTGACTATATCTTAGGAGTTTAGAACTTTCTAAAATTATTTGGATTATATTCTTTTCAATCCCATAACTAGCCTACTTGCCTAAGAAACTTGTAGGTGGTCATTAGGATAGTCTGAGTGCATTTGCGGGTTTTAGGACTTTAATTACAAAAAATTGAACCTGTCAATGATTTTATTGTAAAATTGGGAGTTTATATCCTTTTTAAGTTTCCAAAAACCCATCACTTCATAAACAAACAATTTTTTAAGACTACCTTCTCAGATTATGGATGTAGGTGGTCATCAAAGAAGAGTTTGACATGAGCTTTGAAGTTGGTCTCATCAAATATATCATGTCACCTTGAAAGTTTCTAAACTTCATTTTAAGTCCTTTTCTCACTATCTCACAAGATTAATTTTCTTCTTCATAGTGTTATACAAACCTTTCACTTCTTACCTTCATACACAGGCATGTGCATGAGTACTAAGCATGCAGACTCTCTCTCATCTTAACTCTCATTGGATTTTGAACACTTAGGTTACTTAATTGGTTTGTACTTCCTATATTATAATTATTGTTCCATTTTTCCTATACACTTAATCATATTTTTATGAACAAGTGTATTTTTTCTAAAAAGAGGACCTATACATCTGTAACATATAGGTCTCTTTTCTTGCTTGTATATATTTGTTAGAGACAACCTACTTCTTGAGTCTTAAATATTGAATATTATATCAAATCTTGTCTCTTTATATTCACTTCTCAATAATCCTATGGATTTATTGCTAGCATTATACAACCTCAAATGTACCCATTCACATGTACAAATTATGTATATAATTAGCTTATATGTAAGGTTTATGTATAGAATGGAATCTATAGTCTAGTTCATGCCTTTTGATGATGAAAATGATTATAAAAAGGTAAAATGAATGTTTTATGTAAAATGTATATTCCTCCATTAACAAAACATCCTAAATAGGAAACCTAGGCCATGAATATCTAGCTATAAATCTACATATCTGTGGGTGGATGAAAAACATCCAATTCCTTGTAGAGAGTGCATATTTAGATTTTTTTTCACTACCTTGAAACTCTAACCTTATCAATGCCATAATAACATTATATCATTGGTTTCTCATTTCAATTTGAGCTATTATAAACCTTTTTATAGTAGGAAACTATTCTTGCACAGTGGCATGCATCTACAAGTGAGAAACCTAGTATCTCTTGAAGGATTATCCATAAAGAACTACTTCTCAAGGAGGGGGAAAATTAATCATCATAGAATAAAGGGTTTTCATGAAAAATGTAGTTATAAACTTATGGAGGTCAAATCATTTCAACCCAACCAAAACACTTATAGTAGAGATTACATGCTCCATACACTTGAGACACTTTTCTCCTTGATGAAGGTACTTAATGAAGTTCATTTGGATGATGAAACTAGCATTTAGATAAATATTTTGAAGTTTTAAAATATCCCACAAAACCATTTTACTTGATCAAATTTTGAGGTGAAAAAAAAGGAGAAAAACCAGACCTTACTTGAATGGACAAGGCATAATGGCCTCCTTAAAATATTAAAAATTGTTCATAAAGTAAGGGCCTCAAATATACAAACCAATGCCACTAAATTTAAGCTCATTATGACCCCTAACATTTACCAATGTTTTAGCTTTCAAATTTCTCTCTTCTAGTTGTAGGATGTGTTTTTTTTTGCCTTTTTGAGCTTATGAAAATAGTGATAGAGGAGAGAGAGAGAGTTATTTGCGATTTTAGGAACTAAAAATTTATCCAAAGTTTGAAACTAACTTTAGAAAATCCAAGAGACTCTTTGAAACTATTTTCATTTATAAATTGATATCTTAAGGCCATACATGTGCCCATAAGTTCCAGTAAAGGATTATTTTTATCATTTTTGGTATTGAATTACAAGTTTGTTAGTATCTAACCATGTCTAACCCTTTTCTAAATTTAGGTACACTATGACACTTTTTACAACATTTTTCGGTTGGGATTTTTACATGTAACTCCTCCAAATTAGCCAAAAAGGTAACAAAATAACTTTTTGATACATATAAACATTATAAGAAGTTAATACATGATAATATGGCTTTTAAGACATACAAATAACCTTATATAATGAATTATTACCATGTTAAATCTTTTACAACACTTGAAAACACCATGACTCATAAATGACCCCTAAGACTATACAAACACGTATAAGACCAAACTTCAAACAATGTTAATCAAAGACCAATATGACCACATAGAGTCCATTACAAGACCATATATAAGTTTGAATAACCCTATTTAAAGTTTTAACTTATAGGGGTTGACCATTTTGACATGGGAGTCAAAATTGATCAACAGGTCCAAAATAAGAAATATGAGCCCAAGTCTATAGATTTATTATTGGATGATGAGATAGTAGCTACCATTTTAAAATAAGTAGGGTGGATTGAGTTTTTAAAGAAATTATATGGGTATGACAAGTGGTTAGTGAAATAATTTATAGATAGTTTCAAGGAAAACTATACCACAGTTAGAGGATTAAGAATTTGAGTTACCAATGAAGCAATAAGCACGCTATCAAACAGCCCTGATGAAGGTGTGCAAATATCAGGTAGGTTTACTTTCAATGACCTCATCTAGATATTTCATGAGGAAGGAGAATTAGTTTCTTATTTTATTCTCATCTCATAAGGAGTTTCTAAAGGAATTAAAAGGGAGATCTTACTTGAGCCATGGAGGATAACTCATTTTTGGGTTATCAAGTTCCTAACCTATGATGGGTAGTATGTCTCACTGGGATATGATGATAGAGGCTTATTGCTCATTTGAAATAGGGTTCACATAAACCTAAATATAGAGTGATTTTATCTATGTTCTTAATGGGATCCATACAAGTTATGGAGTTAAAACACTAAAAAGGAACAACTTCTATCATACATCATGGGATCATTCAATTCATCTTCAAGCACCACTTCTAAAAATATCCAAATGGAGAGGTTGATTGGGTACCATTATTGAAGAATAAAATGAATTTATGACCTAAAATAAAGAGAAGATCTCTTTATTTAGCCAAAATATAGAGGTCTATCTCAAAATAAGCAAACTCTACTGAAGGACCAACTTCAGGGAAAGTACAAAAGAATAAATTAAGACCTCAAGTATCACAAGTAATCTCTAAGATTAATTTATTTCCAGATGAGAAGACAATAAAAAAAAGAAATTTGAGACCTATGGATTCACAATAAGGCTCTACAGTTACTCTAGAGCCATTTTTTATTCAATAACCCATAATCATATAAGAGGAAGAGATACAATATTCAAAGATGGATTCACTAAAAAATATAAGGAAATAATCTCAAAAGAATTACCCAACCCTAAAATTCCAATAAAAAGAATAATAAAATTAATCATATAGGAAGATGAGGATCTAGAAAGAGAGGAAACTGAGACACTTCGGAATCTTAATCAAGAAACCCCTATGGAGATTCTAAGTATGGGGGTATAACATGTAATTAAAGGGGTTTAAGTAGAAGAAAAACCTAGAAATATTGAAGGAGAAATTATACATGAATATTTTAGAGAGGAACTTAAAGTATGAATTGAATAATTTGTGAATATGGTAGAATCATTTTAAGAAGCTATAGTAAAATTTCCTCCACCTTCATCTCTTCCTCCACTATTATCTAAACCACTTATTGACAAATTAAAATCCCTAATGGAAGAAAAATAAGAAGAGGTCCATTCCTCTAGTAAAGATGAAGAAAAAAAGCTAATCAAGCCCATTTTATCTCTAAAGCTAAAGCCACCCTAAAATAAAAATCAAGATAAATTTCCTTACTTAGAATGTTGTTACAAGGTAAGTACAATATTATTTCTTCTTTGCAAAAATAATTAGAAGTAAAAAATTAATTTGTGGAAAAATATAAGGAGATAAGGGTGCATAGATAAAATATAGTTGAGATAAAAAAAAGTAGCAGACCAAAAGGCCCAAACACATCTAAAGCTACAAGTAAATAAAGTAGTCCAAACCTTATTGTCTTATCATGATTTCACTACCATTTGGGATGAAACTTGCTTAGAATTGAGAAGGCTCAGATTAGAGAATAAGAGGCTTAAAGAAGAAAGAAAGAGATTAAAAGAATATTTTGATGATGCAAGGCTAAAAAATCATAAATCTAAGGCCACTATTCAAATAGCTTGTGAGTTAGAAGAAATGTTTTTGACCTGTAGAAGACCTTCCTCTACCTACAACCCTTTTCTTCAAGAATAATTTTTTAGATGGTAGCTACTAAGAATCTCTTATGAACAGAACTAGAACCATTAAATAAAGGATGAGAAAGATTTTTTGGAATTTTTTTTAACAATACTCCAGATCATTAGGACCTTTTATGCGAGTTCTATTTATGTGATCTCATTTTAGGAAATATGATTGGATTCTTGGTCAACTTTTTTATGGGAGAAATATAGCTCATATACTTCATTTACACTTTTATAAATCAATTTTCATGGGAATAGAGGAATGATTAATACTTTCATAGTGAAAATATAGTAGGAATCTATATAAGACCTTAATTTTCTATTACAACTAGACTTCTTGCAATATTCAATGCTCAATATTTATAGAATATGCTGACAGGCCTTCAAAAATGGAGACAAAATAAATTACATTACAAAATAAATATTTTCACAAAAAATAGTAATGTATTATTCTCAAATAGTTTTTACAAAGAGAGGTGAAAATATTTAAAATCTTTTCATGGGGTGGTTATGGGATATAACTAACATTCTCATGAACCAATTGGTTATTACAAATAAAACAATACATTAAATTAGATACTATCTAAAAAATGAAAAAACACCTCGGATCATAAAATATATCAACAAAATCCACCTTGATCTAAAGGGTTATAGAAGGAAAAAGAACTAGAGCAATAACTCTGAATTCATCAAAGGAGCTCTATTGAAACTATAAACAATGCACTGTACCTCTGACACAAATCAAAGACTAATGTCACTCCATAAATAATCTTACCAATGAAAGCTCAGAAAAAAATGGTTGGTCAACATGATCAAAGCCTACTCATCCCTGATGATCATCATACCATATTGTAGTGGAACATAATCAAGCATATCTAACTACATCAACCTATATAAGGTCCCATTTAAGAACCCATCCAAGTGACAAACCTCATAATATGTATGGCACATCTCCCTGATGTCCAAAAAATGTTGATCACATTTTCTCAACACTGAAGGTGCTAGTGACCCCTATCAACTCATACTATCATAGATGATTTATTGAAGACTAACAAATGCAATATCTTCTCCCCTATCAGGCGAGAGGTGAGAAGTTGTGCATCAATAAAAATAAAATAAAATAATCCTATCTAATTTATGGCATGAACATCAAATATGGAAAGCCAAAAATGGAATTAAAAATAATAACATAAGTAAAAAAACTACTAGTACAATAAATCTTAGTCTTGAGCCTAGTAGCTTACACAAGATGGGTAAATCACTAATCACTCAAAAGATGGTGTCAGGTCCATCAGGAACATAGAACTCATCCATATAGGATGCCTCCTAATAAGAGAATATGTCAAAATAACTAAAATATGTATAATAACTAGAAGATTGATTGATAGAATGATCCACATAATTGGCTTCAGCTTCCTTTTTATATGAAGAGAAAGGTCATTGAGAAGGACAAACATCTATAAGATGTCTTATATCACCACATTTGAAACATTGGGGCTATTTCTAGTGGTGATGAGATCTAGAATAAGTTTAATCACTTGAAGAACTACAAGAGTGAGAAGAATGCCTATGGTGATGTCTATGTTTGGAAGACCCTAGAGAGTGTTGAAGTGAATTTTGTGGAAACCATCGATAATGATGTGGAGAATGTTGTTGGCAGTGTTTTATAGAATGCTTCTAAAACTATCATTATACATGGTGATTATCTCTATGCTAGGACCTATTATTTACATAGTGAGCCTCTTCAATAGGCATACTTTTATTCTTTGTAAATTGTCTCTCATGTTGTGTCAACAAATCACATATGGTGTTAAATGTGGCTTTATTAAGCTTATCACTAAGCTATAGCATTTCAACAAATTTTATGTAAGTAGAACTAATCCCATTAAATTTGGTAGAAATCAACATGTCATCATCAATTTTACCCCTTGTATTACAATATTCTTATTTAAGTGTTTTCATATGAGAAAGATATTCATAGATATCTTCATTATCTGCTAGTTTATTGTTCAAAAATTGCATAAGAAGGTCAATCTTCTTATATGTAGGTTGATTGTCATAAAAATATTTTAATGGTTTCCATGCATTATTTTTAAATGCCTCAATATGAATGTTAACCTATTTAGTGAAAGATGATTTCAATAGGGTGAGAACATGCTTATCATGTTTTTGATATTCAACTAATTTTTCCATTTTAGTTGGTGGTGTAGTTTCTTTCTCAGTGATTTCCCTCAAATCATTAAATATGAGAGTGTTCTCCATATTTCTACTCCATTCTTTATAGTTTTTAGGTGATAACTTTCCATTTTAGATATGAGATCAATAATTACAGTCATGATGCTAAAAGAATAGTCATGTCAAAAAAGGGAATGTTATTGAGGATTTGCCTTTACCTTCCAAATAGTTTCCAAATACAAAAAAGTTAGAGACTTTGTAAAAATATTACACTCTATTACAAAATTGATGTCAAAAATTAATTTTTACCAAAATACTATCAATAGGTTTTTGAACCTTGTACTTGCTCTTAATGAAAGAACTAATAAATGTTCTTTATCCACCTCACCTATAATCAATATAGGCTTATAATACCAATAAATGCTATATAACTATTGAATGAAAGATAATAAAAATTACTTGCATCATAATTTTTAATTATCATGTAAAAATAAAATACTACTTGTTTTCTTGGCAGATCCCACTAGAATAAGGATAAAAATATTAAACAAATCTTATTTAAACCTATTATGCCATTTTCTAGTTTATTATGCCATGTGGTTGCTAGAAATGCCAAAACTTAGACTATATATTACTACTCTCTTCAATGTGATTATAATTATTTCAATATGATCATTAAAAGATAAAAGACATAGAAATAAAGAGTGCCATGACATAGGCACTACAATTTGTGGATAAAAACGCATTCTCTAACTGATTCCCTTCACTCAGATCACTTGCTTCTTTAGCCATTTCCCTTTATCAATGAATTAAATTATCTTTCATGAAGGTATTTTCATTTACAAAACACACTTTATTATTGTGCCAACATCATAACCTAATAGGAAAATCTATGAGATGTGGATAGTTTCTTGAAACTAAAAAAAATGATGGTAAATAGTAGAATTAGTATTCCATAGTCAAATATTCAACTTGATAGGTGCATTGATTTTCAATTTAGAAGTGCCATTTTTCTATTGAGTAGTATTGTCACCATACATATTTGAAATTTTTAGAATAAAAAAATAGTTCCATTTCCATACATATTTGAAATAATTCATAAAATAAAAGAAGACTTAGGGATTTTTTGTCTCTCCTTCAAAGTATGGCATTACATTCCCAATATAAATTGGGCTACTCATACTATGTTTTTAACCTCAGCTCTTTCAAGTCCTTCTCTTTATATGTCTAGCTATGATACCACTGATAGGCCCTAGAAAATGGAGATAGGATAAATTACATTAAAAAATAAATATTTTCACACAAAATAGTAATGTATTATTCACAGAGAGTTTTTAAAAAGAGAGGTAAAAATCTATAAAATATTTTCATGGGGTGGTTACGGGATGTAACTAAAATTCCCATGAACTTAATGGTTATAAAAAAAATTACATTGAATTAAATATATCTAAAACATGAAAAAGTATCTTGGATCATTAAATAATCCAACACATGCATTATCATTACCTATAGAACCTATAATAAAACATTGAAGATCTTGAAATATTTACCCCAACACCATTTTGAAGGAGAATTAATGGCATGCATGAAAGTATGGGTTACATTAAACATCCCCTTGAAGAGAAGAGAGGTAATATCTCCCACCAATCTTTGATGGTGTCTCCATAGGGCCAATGTTGTTATATAAATAATTTCATAGGTAATCAATCAAGGGGGAAACTGACCTTGGATTAGTATGAGGTTTAGGCCACCACTTATTCTTAGTCTTATGCCACCATGGTATAATACATCACCCCATCCCAATGATTATTTTTAAATATGGATGGAATTTGTTCTTAGGTATATGAGATTTATACATGCAACTAAGGAAAATTCAGGGCAATCATTATGATCTCTATGATTTCAGCTAGAGGTTGGAGCAAAGAGTATTAAACTATGAGGAAATAAGGATATAGTTTACAAGAGGACTTACAAAAGGTAAAGTGTGGGGGAAATGATGGGTCCATTATATGTTTCATTATATCCATATAATAACCCTATTTTTGCTAGCTAATCTACCTTATTAGAATGAATGTTATATGCATTTTGTGACTTAGTTATAGTATAAATTAGAAGATAAGTACCTATATATTAATTTATACATGTGAGTCAATACTACTCACTTTTACCACTAATTCCTAATTTTTTTATATGGTTAGCCATCAAGTTTGCATATACAAGTGATGTAAATACATTATTATTGAATGTTATGAGTTTTGGTAAGTGAATTCAACCCTTGGAAGTAAACATAACATATGATGGAGTAGTCTAGAAAAGCTCCTAAGTATGACAGTTAAGCTCTAGAGTATAATAGTAAGTTTTAAATTCTATCATTCAAGCTCTAGAGAATAATAATAAGCTCTAGAGTACTACAGATAAGTTATAGAATGCTACAAATGAGCTCCAAACTACATTGGTAAAACTCTAGATTTATTCCAACCATATTTAGAACTTGTAAAAGGAAATTTTGGATGATTTATAATGTTTAATATACCTATCCAATATATCCATGGGTTAATTATATGATTAATATAGATAATTACCATTTACATCATTCTATTTATGGATCTAATACTTATAGTAATGTTTTGTAAAAACACCGCTACATGTATTATGGTATTTCAGGTTACCAAAATAAGAACACATTGTAATAATAATATGTTGTAGCCATTAGACATCCATGCATTTTATTATGCCTCATTTCTCAACATTTCACATTGTAATGTGGGAAATGGTTATAACACCTTTTTTATTTTGTAAATAAGTTGGATTATAGTTGTGACCTAGTTAGTATGTTAGTGTATTTTGACAAAATAGTTAGAGTAATGTTGAAGCTTAAATAAAACCCTTATTGTTATCTTTTGTGTTCAAGGGTGTTAAAAAAGTAGGAGATTTTAAGATTGTAAGCATAGCAAGTACATGTTAGATGTAATTTCTAGATTATAACCTTTTTCAGAAATCAATAAAGTTTTTAATGTTCCCAAAATATTGAATTGATCTAAATTTTGTTCTAGGGGAGAGCAAGGGCTCACTCACCCAAGGATACAAAATATATGTTGGTATTTATGTGTGTGTGTATTATTTTTGATTTAATATTTCAAATTCATTAGTAGTATAAGTGTGGGTTGATTAACATGCAGGTCTATTATGGGTTTGTTTTCGATTACTATTTATGATTTTTTCAACATTTCATCTTCAATAATTATCATTACAAGTAAATTAAATTATAAATTTAGGTCAGAGTGTGTATTCATTTGATGATCAAATGTGTTTGGTTAACATTAGTTTCTTTAAAAACCAAGAGTGTTTATTTGCAAAACAAGGGTGTTTCTTTATAATCAAGTGAGTTTATTTCGGCATTTCAATTTTGTGTTAGAATGTTTTCTCCCCATAAAATTGGTTAAGTTTAAATTAAAGTTTGATTATATTATAACTTTAGAGTTAATTGATCCATAAAAAAAAATCTTAAAACATAACTATTGGAAAACAAATTTCACACCTTATTGCATATAACCATTGGACATCGGCCCTAGTTTTAGTGATATCAACCAATGAGTTGATTAAATGAATGGATTGATGACACTATCAATTGACACTACTCCCTATGTGAGGCTTGGGGGATTTGTCTTCCCAACCCATGGACATACCTTAGTTACACAAATTTGGAGTATAATAACCTTAATTCTCTATGTGATTCAAAAAATAGGCATAATTATCTAATGATTCAATAAGGAAGCATAATGTCTAAAAAGTTACAAGGCAACACTGTTCACCCACTTACAAGTTTAATATTTCCTTGCTCTTCAAATTCAAGTTTCATTTTATTCACATTTTAGATTTTATTCTAAGGAAATTGACTATTGCATTTTCATTGTAGGTTTAATTTGAAAAAGTTATGTGTTTAGAGCATCTCCCAAAGATAAAATGTCTTATACACACATGAGTACATTTATTTATCCCTTTAATCTAATATTTGTATTACATTTCAATACATAAATAAAATGGGAGAATATTTAAACACTATAATTTGGTAATTGATACATTGAATTATTATTTTTTGCCTACCTTCAACCTATATGAATTGTGTATACATAAATTACTCCCAATCCCCATTATATAACCTCCACATACCTTCTCTAGGGCTAACCTTCCCAAATTTATATCATTTACATACAATAATTCTTATAATTTGAGTCAAACTAACTATTTATCTTAAACATATTGTTTATTCTAGATAGTAATGTATCTCAGAATATGCCACTTGAGAGTATCATCTTAGTCTGATGGTTTCATCTCATGCCAAGCAATAATTTCATTTAAAATTCAAATCATTCTTATGGGTGGACACATATGTCTAGCATGTCAATGGTCTGAGAAAATACCCAAAGAGTCTCATATAAATTACAAATAGGTGTACAACTATTACCCATATTATAGAAATATATCAAGCATATTCAAATGATTTATCATTTTAAAAACCTACCATATTCTTCCCAATTTACTAATTAGTCAAAAGGAGTAAGTCTTTGCCAAGTCTGAAGCACCTTAAGACCACGCTAAAGTTCTCATTTTTAAAGTATCAAGAGATAAATTAAAGGTTTCATACATTCAAGGATCACTATTTCACACATTCACCTAATGGAGATACCTAAGTATAGTTTTATTTCCCTCTTCAGAGTATTAAATATTTAGGTAGTGCTCAACCATTTAACTGAGAGTGGTTGGGGAAAGCTCAACCCACATTTATTCCTATTTTATGGGTTTACACTTATCATTTCAAGTGGACCTATAGTTTTTAAGTGAAGGAGATAGATTTATGGGAGTTGAAAAAATCATTAGACCTTAAAATTTAACACATAATAATAATAAAAGAATTCATAGTGGCCTATACTAGAAAAAAAAACTACAGGATTTACATATATAGAACCATCATACTATGAACACAATGACTAATGGTAGTAACTTAGATTGAAAATATTGTCTAGGAAATACCATAAATCTAACTCCTAATATGAGGGAATCACAGTCTTGATTTCTACTTTCCCTCTCACCTGTGCATAATATTGGTCCCTCAAATAGTAGTTAACCCCTAAACATCTTATCCTTGTATTTTAATTTATACATCTAGTGAGTTAAATTATTAAATCAACTTTAATCCTTTACATGTAGATTTATTCTTAAATTTTATACACTATAATCTAAATTTTTCACACAATTTATATATTATTAATATTAGAATTAATCTAAAATAAGATATAAAATAGGAATCTATAATACATTCACATGTTATATATTAGATACTACATATATATTACTTGGGACAATCATAGCTATCTTAACCATGAGCCTAAAATTATTGATAAAAATTTAGCTAATTTGTTTTATGTTTACTGGTCAATGTCTTTAGACCAATGTTTCAAAATATAATTCACATAATTTTTGTTCAAACATGTTCTTATGCAAGCAATGTCAAACTTTAATTATGGTTTGGGGAGGTTGTACATCTCATAGAAAACAATATAGTGATGAATGTTATTAATTCATAACATGGGAATGAATTATCCCATCTTGGAGAAGACACTTATTACACACATCTCTAATAATTTCCTTGTAATGAAATACCTCAAATGTTTTTTCCATCAGTAGTAGCTCAAACTTCTCGATCAAATTCATGTTTTGAGAATACTCTGTTTGCATGTTGGTGGAATTTTTGCTCGTACACAATCCTCTTGATTTTTAACTACATAATATATTTCATTATAATTATTTTATTTTACTAGACTTTGCATTAACATCATGTGTATGAATTTATATAATGGGGTAGAAGTGATGGCTGTGTCCTTCCTCTTTGATGCCATTTCTTAAACTATGCAAACCATTTCCTCTGATAAATTACCCATGAATTTTGGACCTCATATATTGTTGTAACCAAAATTTGAACTCTTTAAATTTTTATAATTTTAGTTCCCACTTGGATAAACCATAAGTTTGGCATTAGATCAGTTGGGTCTCATGGGTGTACTAGGTCTTATACATGTTTCACTTGAAGAAATTTCATTGTAGAGAATCCAAATAAATCAAGTACTATTCACACCTCAAGTGTGTAGCAAGTGTAATTATCTACTTTAGCATAAATGTCACATCTTGTGTCAATTTTAGTTCTCATTTGATGCATTAGATATATGTTATCTATGGGATCATTTTTTTTTTAAACATTAGAGTCCCAAAGTGTATATATTTTCACACCATAGATCCAAAACTTTAAATCCAAAAGGGATGAAGGATTAATCAGGTGTTAATTCTCCATTTTGACATATTTTTCACATTTAGACTCTATTTTGGTTCTCATTTTATTAATTGTGTATATATTGTCCATTGTATCATCTTTGATTAATATATTATAGTCCTAAAGTGCTGTAATTTCACACCAGAGATATAAAACTTTAGAGCTGACAAGGATGAAGAGCCAATTAGGTGTCAATTATTTATTTTGGCATATGTTTCACATATATAATCTATTTTAGTTATTTTTTGATGTGTTGGATCGATATTGTTTAGGGGATCATATTTTATTTAGATGTTATATTCCTAATGTGCATGTATTTTCCATACCAAAGATATAAAACTAGGGACAAAGGGCCAATCAGGTGTCAATTCTCCTTTAGAATATCTTTCACATATGGGCTTTATTTTAGGTCTCATTTTATTAGTTGGAAAGATACTTTACTAAGGATCACATTTCTTCATATTTTATAGGATAAAACTCCATAGTTTTTACAAAATTGAACCATATCTCATATCCATTTTGGACCTCATTTCCATATCAGATGATCACATGCACCAAGACCATCTACATGGACCTCATGGATGCATAGTACATGCTAAATGTGCCAAGGATATCTACATAGACCTTATGGATACGTTATACATGTCGTACATGCCAATGCCTTCCAAACAAACCTCATGGATGTAATGAACAAGTAATGTAATATTTTAACATCAATTTTCAGCCATAATTTTTGTGTTCAGACTTCATTTCAACTCTCATTTGAAGAGATAAAAAGGTATTAAAATGATATATCCATTTATGTCAAATATTTGATATTTTTATGAAAATTTTTGTTATAAAATAAATAGGGATAAATGTTTTTTGTATAATGTATCACAAGTGCACTAGGCATAGATTCTTCATTTGGCCATATCTTTCACATCCAAATGTCAGGATCTTGCTCCACCAATTAGAGCACATATGATTACTTCTTGTATTAGCAACTAAACACGGAATTTAACCAGAATGAATAAGTAACTAGAAATATGAAACAACACATGAATATGAGAGACAATACACAATTGTATTAATAATCACTCAAAAGAAAATACAATAAAGAAGATGCCACTTCTTCTTCCACCTCAAAGGCTCGCCACACCTTAAGACATTCTTCCCTCTCTCTCTTGGTCACAACAATCAACTCCAATACAGAATTGATGTTCACCTCCACCAATCAAAAACAATGCTGCCAGTACACCAAGTACACAACCATACTCCAAGTAGATCTCCTGCTCTCTGTTGCTACCTACAAATCACTAGACCTTACTCACCATTGTAGATCTCCAAAAGAAGCCATGCACACCTGCTGACCAAGATCATACATATACGAAGAACCCTTCTGATTCTCCAAACCAGCACCCACTCTTGGTACTATGGCACTAAGAGGAACACACCATTGCTCTCCTCTCTCTCTAAAGGAGCTTATTTTGCTCTCTTACTCTCTAGCACTTGTTTTCAATACAGCCCATGAGTCTATATATAGATCTCATACTTACAATAATTAGACTATCTTAATTACAATAATTAGACATGTAACTCAAGACTACAACTAGCCTTTAACATGCAAACTAATAGTACAAAAATAGACTCTCCAGAATCAACATGCAAACTGCATGTTCACGTACAGGCTGCCGACATTGGCTCCTCCATGATCGATGTCAGCCGACTAGTAACCAACATTGATTGCTTCTTCACTACTATATGACCAACATCGGTTGATTAGACTGATGTTGGTTGCCCTGTAATTCATTCTACAACTCTTTGCAACCTTCGTAACTCCTCCTATTTGCATCCTGGTGAAGCTTTTAGCTCCACAACCTAACAATCTCCCACTTGGAGATAAATAGCTGCACCTGTACCTATACATGTACCTATACATCATCTAATTCATTCCATGGCTTGTATCCCTCTTCAAGATCAACCCTGAAGACCAACCACCACACATCTTGTGATGCTACACCTGTCATCCAAGTAACCTGCCACATCCGAACCTACAACTCCATGTAGTGAAGACCTTGACCCTGCATAACATGTTAACCTATTGCTAGTCCCTCTCAGATACCTGAGAACCCACTGAACTGCCCTCCAGTACTCCTTCCTTGAATTGGCTCCAAACTTTTTGAAAACTCCCACTACTTGGGAAAACTTAGGTCTCCGCTAGACCTCATGTGATTTCAAACCCTGTTCTAAGCTAAGCTTGAACTGTCTAGTCCTTGGTGTGCTTATTGATTCTACATCCTGCATCTTAAACCCCACCAACATCATCTTCACATCAACTCCCACTGGAGATCAACCTGTGATCTTCCATGTCTCTTATGCCAAAGAATTTTTCTGCTCCAAATTCTTCATGACACACCTCTAAACTAACCTTACCTTTAGCTTAGTAAAACCCTGTATGTACAAACCTGCTAGCAAATCACCCACATATAGTAATAGAATAATGTTGTAATAATTATCCACCTGGTAAGTCAAACACAATGGTTACACTGACATTGACTAAAGCCCTACTTTGTCATCCACTTGTCAAAACCTGTACCACTGTCATGCAGCTTCCTCAAGACCATATACCTTAGCCTTTCGTCTCACATATCCATCCACTCTCTTCTTTAACTTGGGAATCTGTCCCTCATCTAGTGCTTTCTTCCAGATGACAACTCCACCAACAAACACCTATTTGGTTCTTCTCCAAGGACTCACACTCCTCATCCATGCCAAGCTCCCACTGTATCTAGATTCTACCTGCATTGCCTCTTCACATCTTCCTGGTTCTCAACCATCAATAAGCAATATAAAGAAGGTAAACAATGAATATGAGGTTCACTTACCCTTTCTGACCTCCATATGAGCATTTGAGACTTGTTGATAGCTTGTTGTCTGCCCACCATCCATTCCAGTGACCGATCTCGGCCATCTCCCAGTCTGCATCTGACCGATGTCAGTTCCCTGCACTGACCCAGACTGTCAACATTGTTTCCCTAGCCGACACCGGTATCCTTTTTGCTAACATTGGTTCCTTCCTGACCGACGTCGGTCTTCCTATTGCCAACGTCAGTTACTATCTGACCGATGTCGGTACCTGTTTTCACTTGTGAGTGATAACTTTTTACCTGCAAGCTCTCTATGGATCAAAACCCTGTTTAAATCAACCCTGCTCTGCTCAAAATAATTTAGTCCCCTCAGCTGAGCTCTGTCTGTCATCTCCTCCATGAACACCAAGGCCTTCCAGTTCTTAAGTTTGTCAAAAACATCTGACCTCTGCTTAAAAACTTGCATTCCCCTCTTACATATGTGACCAAGCCTACAAAGCCACATCTCTGCAATAGAAGGTGAATCAGTAATATAAGTAGATAGATAAATGATACCTAATTTCTTACCACCATCTAATTCAAGTGCATCCACTTGAGAGTCACAATGCATCTCCCATCACCCAACTTTCCTAAATAAATTAGACTCATCTCCAAGATTGGAACCTGCATGACCTCCTTCACCACCCGTGTGTTATCCACCTACAATTTTAGCTTCACTTCCCCTTCACCAATAATCTGACAAGGCTCTCCAACCCCTAAATAAATCTCTCCAAAGTCTCCAAAGACATGCTCATGAAAAGATGCTCTATTATGGGCTGCATGGAAAGAGGGAAAAGAATCTGTAAACAAAGAATCTACTTTATCCAGAGCAACCTATGCAACATCACCTATAACATCTACTTCTACACGCTGATCTTCTACCAACCAACAATCTTCCTTTACCTGCTCTTTCTTTCTATCAATCAGACCATTCATGCTATTTAGTTTCTCCATTCGTAGCTTACTTTCTTTTGCCATTGCTATACTCCCACTCAATTTGAAACCTATACGAGTGACCTGTAATAAAAAACACTACCAGATCTGAAACCACCTATTAGTCAACCCAACCTAAAGCTCTGATACCACTTGTTGGTATCAACTCTTAAACCTACAACCAGGCTCTGATACCACTTGTCAGGATCTTGCTCCACCAATTAGAGCACATATGATTACTTCTTGTATTAGCAACTAAACACGAAATTTAACCAAAATGAATAAGTAACTAGAAATATGAAACAACACAGGAATATGAGAGACAATACACAATTGTATTAATAATCACTCAGAATAAAATACAATAAAGAAGATGCCACTTCTTCTTCCACCTCAAAGGCTCGCCACACCTCAAGACCTTCTTCCCTCTCTCTCTCAGTCACAACAATCAACTCCAATATAGAATTAATGTTCACCTCCACCAGTCAAAAAAAATGCTGCCAATACACCAAGTACACAACCATACTCCAAGTAGATCTCCTACTCTCTACTGCTACCTATAAATCACTAGACCTTACTCACCATTGTAGATCTCCAAAAGAAGCCATGCACACCTGCTAACCAAGATCATACATATACGAAGAACCCTTCTGATTCTCCAAACCAACACCCACTCTTGGTACTGTGGCACTAAGAGGAACACACCATTGCTCTCCTCTCTCTCTGAAGGAGCTTATTTTGCTCTCTTACTCTCTAGCACTCATTTTTAATATAGTCCATGAGTCTATAAATAGATCTCATGCTTACAATAATTAGACTATCTTAACTACAATAATTAGACACGCAACTCAAGACTACAACTAGCCTTTAACATGCAACTAACAGTCCAAAAATAGACTCTCCAGAATCAACATGCAAACTTCATGTTCACTCATAGGCTGCCGATGTCAGCTCCTCCATGACCGATGTTAGCCAACTAGTAATTGACGTCAGTTGCTTCTTCACTGCTATATGACCGATGTCGGTTGCCCTGTAACTCATTCTTCAACTCTCTGCAACCTCTGTAACTCCATAACTCCTCCTATTTGCATCCTGGTGAAGCTTTTAGCTCCACAACCTAACACCAAAATCTATTTTCATTCTTGTTTGATGTGTTAGAAAGGTTTTTAAAACAAGAAAGATAATGGAGTAAATAATTTTAACTTAATATTACCTTTTGATGCATTTAATATTCATTTTTTAGACAAATTTCCATTTATAAGACTCAGTTTCATAGGTTAGGGTGTGGTAGATACTATCTCCAAACTCTATCACCCAATGGACAAGGATTAATGGGGTTGATTGGTGATTTATATGAATAAATATTGAAAAATAAGTGTAAAATAGAATTAGAGAAAAATGAGAATGTAAAAATTCAAAATGAGAATATGAAATTTCATTTTATCCTCTTACATGTTATAAATAAGAGATATGAAAATTGTAAAAGAGTTCTTATATCTTTCAATCTCTTGGGGAAGATCTAGCTTGAAATTTGTGTGTGAGCTATGTGATTTTATATATTCAATCAATGGAATGTATGTAAATAGGTGATATCAATATTTGTATTTGTGGGTTTTGATTCTCTTTATTTATGAATTTTGTACTTACATTCATAAATAGAGAATCCATTAATAATATACACTTTTTTGGTTGTGTGCAACTCATGGTGTTTCTAAACTTTGTGATGAAAACCTCATGTATAGGATTTGAACAAGTGTAAGTAGTTAATTTTTTTAGGAGACTTTGAGAGTACAATAAGTCTTTTCATGTTCATTACATCTATTGTTTATAGATCTATTTTATGTGATAGGAATAATTTCCATCCACTTCATTCAAATATGAGTTATTCCTATGGTTCTCTATGTTTATTCCAACATCAGTTCCTCATCTCCATTATTATCATCTTCCACTATTTCCTAATTTTATTTACTCTTTATGCTTTCTAGTTAAACGTACACAAAAACTCCCCAAAATACACATATATGATAAGGGAGATACCCCACTCAAATACATGAGGAAAATCACCATCTCAATGGTGATTAATCCAATTATAAGTTAATTTGTGTCCCTTTTAATTGGGCAAGTCATAAAACCAAGAAATACAAAATTAACCTAAATTTTAACCAAATTTTTTTTGGTGAATCTATTTTGGATGAAAAGGTGCCTTTGATCTCTAAAACTTGAATGGAATCTTCCTCTTGAAAAATATGATTGGTGAATCTATTTAAATGATGATAGAAATGATGGAATGCAACCCATGCTTCTAATTTTATGATTTTTTCTATCACTACCCATGGTTTTATTTTGGTTGTGTAGATGATATTTTGTGATTATGTAGCACCTTAATCTTATACACTTGGAAAAATCAGACCTTGATTATTCCTCTTAGTTCTACACATGCATTACTTTTATAAGCCTTGTATTTGCTTGATATTATTCTCCTTGGTCTATTTATTAATCAATCCAACTATATATTGATGACACAGACATCCTATATTGCCAAGAATAATTAAAATGTACTTATCTTTCACCTATACAAGTTCTAAGCTTGTACTTTCTCTCCTATTTCCTAGACACTAACTTTTGGGATAGATAATAGCATTAATGTTACTGTCATGCCTTGATCCAAGTGTTTAATGCCCTAAAATCATCTAATTTGAAATTTAAATGTATTATAATGATCACCATAAGTTTAATTAATTTGAGTTATCTCCTGATAGGATTGGTATAAAAAAATATCAAACCTCATTCATTCCTCATGTAGAAATAAGACTAGACACTTATCAAAATCACTCTATTAAGAATTCAATTTTTCAAAGCTTCCCTATTTCAACACCAGACATAGGTAAAACACATCTATAGGTTTAAAATAGTAAAGGATTAGTCATAAGATCTTATTATCCAAGTTCCATGCTAGGTCTTTGTTATAATTTCTCTACATACATTGCATGATTCACACACAAGCCAAAACATATAGGATAACTACATGAAATCGAGGTCCTTTTTTGGGGGTATTAGCTATGTAGGATCGACACTATGTTCCCATTAACCCATTTTTCTCTAAGGTCACATTGATAATGGAAAGACACAATTTTTCCATTTCATAAGGAGTGACTATCTATGACCTAGATCTAAATGCAATAGAGTGAAGGTGAAAAAAAACCTAGAAGCATCTAGGTGGTCACATCTTATTTCACCATATATTCCATACAGGACACTAGCATCAAACCTAGATAGTAACATTGATGCAACCATCCAGGGTTGACATGATTATCTAAAGAGTTAGAGGCACTAAATCTAGATTATAATAACTATTCTATAATTTAATTCCTACTTAATTTCAACCTTTTCCCAATCTAGATCTACATTAGTGACAGAGCTAGCTAAGTAATTTATTTTATGTCATTTATATATCTATCATTATTGTACTTTCCATTAAAAGGCTATTCTTAGTTTAATAAAACTAACATATGGTATATCTAAGTTTAGCATTTAATTAGCCTACTGTAGATATGATATTCACCCTTCTGCCTTATTATTTATATATTCTTCACTCTATATGCCCAAGAGGATCCAAAACCTATGCATATTATCTTATCTAAGGCACTAAGGAGACAATTTACACATTTACCTAAGTCCCCAACTTCATTGCTCCCATAGTTAATAGAGTGACATCTTATATCTCTCCCTCATCATATTAAGGTTGATATAAATAGACCTAAGGATATGATCTAAATGTTTAATGTGACTATCACTAAGGCCATGGGGATTCTATGAATGTATGTTTTACCTTGAAACATAAGATCTAGGTCCTCATCAATTACCAAAAGATTAATTTTGATGATCCTCCATAGGAATCATCTTCACAACCTGATGATCACCATAAGTATAATATATTTTTTAATCTATTTCAAGACCATTCTAAAAAGGAACTAGAAGTTTGAATGGCATATAATGCACATCATTTTACATCACATTATGGATACCCACTATATGTGGTTATTGGTACTTACACATGACATATACCTCCTATGGTCTAGAAACCTACCATTTCCTCTAATTCCAGTAAAACTAAGGATGATGACTCTGATATTCATTCTCTATTCATTCAACCATATGCATTGTTATGATTGATAATGGTGCAAGTAAAGATGTTTTCATCATGAAATTACTTACATATTTAGGTTATACTCATCACAATTTACACCCCTCTACTAGATCAATCAAATCATTTGATGGGACCTCCCAAAATATTTTTAATGAGATTGATCTACCTTTATAGGCTGATCTTACAGATGTGGTTACTAATTTTTTTTAATACCTATTACATGTGTCTTTTACATGTTGTTGGGATGACCTTGGATACATACTCTTTGATTAATACCTTTTATAATGCAAGGGTTTGTTAAGTACATCCATGGGAATCAGGTAATTATAGTTTATAGGGTTCCATATGAGCATCTTCTCAAACAAGATAAATTTATACCTATGTAACTAATTATCAATCCTATTAAGGTTAATCCAATACAAAAGGGTAAGCAACATGAAACCCCCTTTATTAGGTAGCTAGTGATTGAGAGACCTTTACATAGAGACATATAGTGGGTTATGTCTACATATAATATTTCTATTAACCTTACCACTTACTAATACTTTATATCTTGTAAGAACCTATAGATTTTTAATCTCTCTAACTGTACACCTTAAAGGGTGTAGTGAGAAAGGGGTGGGCAAACCATTAGTGTTTCACAAGATTGTTATGGCTTTGTATCTTTCTTACCATTTGTCTAATCACTTGTTATCAACACAACCTTCTCCTATGTCCTTATCTAAGCCTTGTCTCCTCCATTGTACCCTCTTCTATTCATTTTCCACCTTCATTATCCATTTTTATTCCTAAAACCCTTTTTGATAGTTTAAAATATAAATTTGATTGGGCTAACTTAGTATTATAATTGATACATGTTATTATTAATTAATAATATAGATTCAGCTAGGTCAATTTAGTATTCTAATTGATATTTGTTATTATCAATTAACAATATAGAGACAAGTGGGATAACTTAGTTTTTTAATTTATACTTGTTATTATATTTTAACATTACATAGTTAGCTAGGTAGAATAAGTATTATAATTGATACTTTTTATTATCAATTAATAATATAGAGTCGATTGGGCCAACTCTATTGGCTAAACTTTTAGAAAGGTTTAGGGTTAGATTCAACTATATCTACACATCCATTTCCATTATTTAAGAGAGAAAAGAGAATAATAAGTAGTATATATTATGCATCTACTTATCCACCATTATAATTGAAGAGCAAGCTTATGTTTTCATACATTCTTTGGAGATATAGATCTTATCTTATGGAGAAGTCTTTTAGATGCATTGATAGGTTATGTAGCCTAGAGTTGATTTATTCTTTTCATCCTTACATACCAAAATAACATCTTACGAAGCACCTTGGCCAAGGGATATATAGAGGATTGTTTGGTTTGTCTTCAAAGTTAAGTATTCATAACTTCATTCCTCCTTTGTAAGAGTAGATAGATAAGAATTTGTACTTATCTTCCATGTATTAGGATTCTGTATACATTGACTTGAGTATATGTATCCTATGAATGTTTAATTTTTATGTTTATTACCTTCACTTTTGTCATATTTTATGGTGAGCACTATATTAGACTTTTACTTTACTTGTTATTATTTTAGTGAATATGAAAATATAGGACTTAGGGTTATTTCATAGTTTTGCTTGACTAGAGGCTTTGGAACCCTCCCTATTGAATTTATTATGATAAGGGATCCCTTGGTTAGGTGTAGTAGAGCCATATTGGTCATGACCTAAAATATATAATGTATCCACAATTAGAAGTGTAAGTAAGATTTATATTCTCTGAGTTAGGATTGATTTATAGATTTGTTACATTTCTCATTACTTAGATTCTAGTGAACCTGACATGAATCTAACCCTTAAAAGTTTTATTTCATGCTATCATTTTTATCATTTTATTATATTTTTCCATATTTTTAGTATTTTATAGAACATTTTGGTGTAGTTATAATAGTCTATGCTTAGGTTTAACACATAATTCATATTTGAGTAGGCTTTTATCAAACACAAGTAACTAGATTGATCTAGTCAACAAAATATTCTTCTTCATTTACATTCTACCAAACAAGTCAACCTAATTGACTTAGTTTATAGTATTTCATTTTATAATTTAGATTATGTTAACTAAATTGATCTAATCAATTTAGTTCATAGTATTTCTTTGTGGAAGTCAGAATCTAATAACTAAGTCGACTCAATTGACTTAGTTTTTAGTATTTATTTTTAGCAGTTAGGTTCTAACAACTAAGTCAACCCAGTTAGCTTAGTTTATTGTATTTATTTTTGGAAATCATTTTCTAAAAACTAAGTTGACCTAGTCAACTTAGTTTTAAGTATTTATTTTTGGCATATAGTGTTAAGCTAGTCAACCTAGTTGATAAAAATTTAAAGCAAAATTTAAGAATCACAACATAAAAATTTCTAATGTTAATAATATTTAATCCCACCAAGGTTTATCTCTTTCCCCTATCTATAATTTTAGTACTTTTTTCAATTATATTTTTCACAATTTAGTATTTTTCAAAACTACAACCCTATAGCTAAATAAGTTGATCTGGTCAACTTAGTTTTATAGTCTACCTTATGTCTGAGAGACATAGTCGACCTATTTGACTTTTTTCTTAAAGACCTTAATTTTATAGAAAATTAGTGACCTAATTGACTCTATTATGTGTTATTTGCATATAGTGTTACCTAAACTAACTCTATACTATTCTCAATCAAAAACTTAATAAATATTTTCTAGTAATTAATTTACATTTCCTTTTAAGTTATTTACATGCTTATAGTAACTCACATAGTCTACATAGGTGGTTTTCAAAATTATTATTTTAGTTAAACTATTTCATTATTTTTCATGCAGTACCAAATCACATAACATTTGAAATGTGTTTAAAATTTTGTATTCCTAAGGCCTTCCTACTTGGATTTCATCACCAAGGGAGAAGTTGTATATATATTGGCAAATTAATCAAAACCCTTATCACTATGATATTATGAAGGGAGGGGTTAGGCCCCAATACCAAGCCATTACCATTGCCAACACATATCCCTTTCAACCTAAACTACTTGAAACCAACCATAGATTTCTTTTTAATTCCTTCTTATAGCCAAATCTATATCACATTAATTACAAAATTTATTATAACTTTTCAATACTTAAGATGACCACTTAATTATCATTTAGTTTCAAGTTATTGCTTGATCTAAGATCATTGTATTATGTATTAAAATGTAGCCTTAGAGAGGTATAAACTTCCACTTCATAGACCATACCAAGCTTTTTATCAAGCCCCCTAGGGATTAGACATATTAGTAATAGGCCTTCATATTAACCTAATCCACAAGGTCAAGTGTAGATCACTCAATCAAATCCTTACAATAGTTTTAATCTAAATTATGTTATCACTTCTAGAGCACTAGTTCCTACTAAAAATAATAATGCTCAAGAAGGACCATGGTATACATAAGAGTTCTAGTCTCATGAGACATCAATCAATCCAAGTGAAGTTAATTTTAAAACTTATCTTATGAAGTAGAATAAATCTCCTCTTATTTAAGACATTTTACCGCCTACACAACATAAATAATCCCCTTTTGTACAACAAGGAGAGATCCCTTTCATGTATCAATTTGAAATAAATAAATAAAGAATGAGTAGTGATTAGATGCAATCATATTCTACCTTAAAAAAGTTATAAGAAGGGGAAATTATTTTTTAACAATGGGTAGTCAATCAGCTTGGGGGTTAAACCAAGGTGGATAGTCCTATTGAAGCCAATACAAGGGATAAAAAAGAGAATTGGGTGGTGATTTAGAGGTTGGGAGAACATATCCTCCATCATCTCAACTACCACAAGAGAATAATAGATAATATTCATCCCCTAAAACTCTAACAATTCAAAATGTCTAGAATGAGAATGGATTGAATAAAAAATGTCCATTCATACCTCAGTTCACTTAAGATTCAAGTAGTATTATTAATCCTAAGTTACAATCAAAGGCTGCTATCTCTCATATTAGTATTGTGGACTAGATAAAGAAATATCATGTCACCATACAAATGTGGGACACATTTATTATTATAGGACTAAAATATCTCCTCTAATAAGAGCTTTCCAAACTTCACATCTTCAAGAAGCACATAGAAAAAGTGAGTGTTATTGCTAACCAACACCAGTTAGCCTAATGAATCCCAACTAGCTAAGGTAAATAGACCCCATCATTTCTATCTTTCTATCATAATAAGAGACTCCTTAGTACATAATTGTATGATAGTTATGGGGTTAGTACATCTATCATGCTTAAATCTATAGAAGACAAGTTGGGGTAAAGGTATGATCCTAATTCTAAGGGAGTATTATAACTAAAGGGGTCTCCTACTAAGATTTTTGGCATATTCAAAGATCTAAAACTTGTCCTAACTACTTGTACAAATTGTACTATATCCCAATATGTGGTAGTAGTTGATCTTCCCCCTAATTTTGCCTTATGTTTGGCTAGGAATTACATTACTAAGATAGTAGGCTATCTATCTTATAATTAGTCTTATATGGTCTATAGGAATAGGTATGGAAACAAGGTCACCATAAATTTTGAGCCTATCTCTAGGTTCTATTTATATCCATACATACCTAATTTATCTAATGTCAACTATAATATCATTGGTGAAGATGAACAACCCAATGATCAGGAGCTAGTTGAGCCACTTAAGGGCATATCAAACTTACTTCTTGATGAGTGGGGGGTAGATAATCATGATTATGATTCATATAAGAGAATTGAAGAATAAGGCTTTGGGATATACTATATTCATGAAGAGGAGGATGTCATGCTAGCCCTCACTAGCCCAATAGAAGATAATGATGGAGTATGGAGTTTATTCTTTGATGGTTCTAGTTGAAAGAATAAAAGTAGAGTAGGTGTCATGCTTATATCTCCTTATAATCAAAGATATTTTTATACCATAAGATTATAATTTATATGCACATGAAACACATCAAAATATGAGGCCTTCATTCATGGGATGTAATGGGCAAGGAAGAGAGGTATCAAGCTAATACAATCCTTAGGAGATAGTTAATTGGTAGTAAATCATGTGAGAGGGCATAATTAAATGAAAAATACAAATTAAAAGCATATAAGCATAGGTTTTGGGACCTATTAGAGGACTTTGAGGCATTTGACATCTGTTTATTCCTAAGAGAGGCTACTTAACATATAGATAGGCTAGTAGTTATAGGAGCACAATATGACATCCCAAGCAAAGTCAATAAATTGAATGACCCATCACAAATCAAGGTTATTAGTAGATCCTCAATGCTTGATAATGAGGTTATATGTCAAGTCTTTGACAATGATATGAAAATAACATGTTTATTATAGAAAAAGGTATAATTATTCACAAGAAATCAAGGTAGACTTTAACAACATTATGGTGATTAGATTGTTTAGTTTAGGACAAACAAACTTCTTAAGGGATTAGTGACTCATGAAAACATATTAAATGAGGATGATCAACTAAGGAAAGATAAGTTTGGCATGTCAACAAAATAAGAGCATTATGAGATGGTCGCCATCTTTAAGGATAGGTTACTCAAACTAGGTAAAATGAACACAAGGGAAGAAAAGGCAACATTCATAGAGTTATGTCAAGAATTTGTAAACAACTTTGCTTGGGAATATAATGATTTGAAGGGGTTTGACCTTAGTTTGGCTTGGCATACTATAAAATTAGAGTCAAGTGATAAACTTATATGATAAAAGCAAAGACTGATCAACCCTAATATTCACTCCTCATGAATAAGGATCTAACCAAACTCATTGAATCCAACATCATCTTACCCATCAAACACTATTCATGGGTGGCTAACATTGTGCCTTTAAAGAATAATAATGGGGAGATAAGGTTATGTGTAGATTTTAGGTATCTCAACAAGGTGTCATTGAGAGACCACTACCCCTTACCATCAATGGAAATGATTCTCCAAAAGGTTTTAGGGTCAAAATATTTCTCCTTGATGGATACTTAGGGTATAATCCAGTGTTGGTGAAGGAGGATGACAAACACAAGACTACCTTCACAACTAAGTAGGGATCTTATGATTACAAGAAGATGCCCTTTGGGTTATCCAATGCATGGATAACCTTCCAAATGGAAATGGGTGTAGCCTTCTAAGGACTCATCAATGAAATGGTTCTCATTTACCTTGATGACATCCTAATATTTTCCAAGGATTCTAAAGACCACTTAACACACCTAAGGTTGATATTTGATAGGTAAAGGCTGTATGGGCTCTCTTTCAATCCCCAAAAATGCATCTTTTAGTCTCTGAGGGTAGAATTTTAGGCCACATTATATATAAATAAGGCCTTTCCATATACGCTTAGAAGATAAGTGCAATCTTTTATTTATCACTACCCAAACATAAGAAGGGACTATATTGTCTTTTAGGCAAGATTAATTTCAATAGGAGGTTTATCCCTAGGTTTGTTGAGTTGGTAAGACCTATAACTTACATGATAAATAATAATAAGGAATTCACATGGACTATATAAATAAATATCCATATTTAATCCATTAAACATGCCATTGCCCATGCACTTATTAGAATTCTAGGTTGCACCCTAGCTGAGAAGAGGATTGTTCAAGTCCCCTACTCAAACCTAGTCTAACATGGGATTGACCTAAGACTGTGGGTTATATAATTGTAGGTCAAAAATCTAGAATTTAAGGAGATATATCCCTTGATATGATAATATAGTGTTTTTACTAAAACTTATATCTATCAAAAGGAGAAGGGAAAGAAGTGAAAAATAAAATGGAATTTATCCTATGTGGTGATTCACTAAATTATTCAATGATCCACTCTCAGCTTAAACACTTTCATGACTACTAATGTATCTAAAGAATACAAGGGTCAATCATATCCTTTGATAATATTTAAAATATGAGTGTTTTTCATGAAGGTTTATGATACCTATAACATGAAGGGAAAAAAGGTATAGGTCTACATAAGACACTACGATCTTATGACACTTCAAAAGATAATTCACTAGCTAACACTTCACACAACCTACAGGAAACCAAAAAAACTTGAAGTAAAGGCATATTAAGGACATAAAAATTGTGATCTAGGAATTTGACTCAAGAGAGGATGGTTAGTATCATGTTAGTATCAAAAGGAAAATAAAATGATAGAAACACACTAACTAGCATAACATCTCTAGGCATAGACACTAGGGAGAGCTTAGTTAACAAATATGAATAAAACATACAACTAAAATGCAAACTAAAATTTCTTTTAACTTATTTGGATGCTCCAAAATTATTTTTGTAGTGTATTTCTTATCTTTTTCTCATGAAGTCTTCATCAAAGGAGTCTTGGCTATCTCCTCTTCTCCTTGGCACCTTGTGGCTTTGGCTTGGATTGTCTTGGAATCAATTTGACATGGTAACAATAATTGCAATAGATTTTGGAATCATTTGTGAATTATAAATTTGTATAATCAAGTCTTTTGAAGATATTTTATTATATTAACTTTTCACCAAATATCTTAGAAATGATGTTCATGGCCTCTTTATTTATAGATTTTGGAAAATGGCTAGAATCAACCTGAACCATCCATCTCAAGATTGAGATGTGTGGATAAGGATTAATCTAATTATGAAATTAAAATTGATAAATAGGCTCATAAATATTTTTATATATGAGCAATTAAGAGGCATAGAGGGCTTTGATGAGGCATGGGAGGCATGAATCTTGATATTTGTGGCATTTATGGCCTAGCGATGTCTTCCCAAGAACTGAGGTCACCTCATGATGTAGATATTAAATATTCATTTCCAAAAATAAGTATTCAAGAAGTTTACATGGAATTATTAATTAGGCTCTAATTTTACTTAATTAGCTCTTAACCATGATTAAGCACTTTGTGTACAAATTACTCAAATTGATTAGAATGCCTTATTATTAATCCAAAATTTGACTGGATTAGAATTGAAAGTTAATGTCAGATGCATTGGATCTATTATCCCATTTAGGATGTTATCAACAAAAAATAATAAAGGCACACATCTTATGCAAGAGATTTGATAGGAAAGAGCAATCTAGAGCACCCAAGTGCAAAATTGGCATTTTGACTCGAAATGATCTGATCAAATTTAGTTGGACCACAAATTGCATTGCCCCATTTAATTATACTCTAGCCAAAATCAACACTTGAATATGTTAGCTTCACATAATTTATTATGTTTTAGTATTTTTAGGCTAAATTATGTGTTTTTAGTGGGAATTGGTCAAAAGCCTAGTTGAAAGTCATTAGTGGCTAGATTTAGGTGTCTACACAAATGATGAATGGACAACATACATACTATAGATAATAATTCAACAAGGTACACTTAAAATTCAAGAGAATTTGAAACTTGACTTATATTGCATTTAAAAGAGTTACACAAATATTTTGGTATAGGTTTTCTACACCTAGCTAGGGATGGTCATCAAGAGCTTAGTGCCTACATTTATAAAAATAAAAGAAGAAAATAGAGAAGTATTTTAGCATAGAAGGGGTCATCAATGAGGCCAATGTGGCATGGAGTAGTTACACAAGCATTCTCTCCCTTTTGAGCATTGACACTCCCTTAATGAGACCAATTTGGCATTGAGAAGGCTATAACTGACTCAATTACCTTCAATCATGCTTTGAATTTATAGAAAATATCTCCACATCCTTCCCTTTGGTATTTATTCCATGCACATGGGGTTGTAATAAAGTCCTTTAGGGTTTTGAGTATCCTTTACATTAATTTGTATGTTAAATTCTTAATGAAACTACTTGTGACCTATAGTAATGACCCCCATCATGGTTAAGGATTGATAAAATAATAGCTATAATTATTTGAAAATGGATAATCAATAACTTAATTCTAGATTTGGTTCACTAGATCGTTTGGTTCACTAGATCGTTATACTTGTTTGATAAGAAGGCTTGTATGGTTAAATTTATAAAATTCTATTCACATACAACATGTTATTTATTTAACTACTAAATCTTTGGCCTAAAACTTGCCTATTAAAACTTAGATAACCTTTTAAATTCCTATAATGTATTGGTATTGAATTTTTTGAATCTTTTTCTACATGTAACACACCTTAGTTTTGCATTAATAGGCCAAAGCACCTGCCTCATAGACTGGTAATTTTTAATAAGATGATGAGAGATATTTCAAGGGGATTCATGGATTGAAATGATGTTGAATAGTAATAATAAGTCTAGTAATCATTCTTTCCATAGTTTAGAATCTTTTGCTAGCCCCTAAAACATATAAACTAACAAAAACCTTACTACTTTGGCATCTTAGGATGCATTAAAAAACCTTCCATACTATCTAATGCCATGAGTTTATGCCCCTCTAAGTTATCTATAGGTTCCAACTGATAAAAAAATAACTTACAAGCAAAATAATTTATTTTTTCCTAAAGCTCTCAAGACTAGTTGCTATCAGTGTTTAAAGGAGGTTTTAGAGGGTTTGAGGGTTTTAGACTTGGTTCTTGAGAATTTGATCTTGGGTTGATGAACCATCTACACCAATCCCAAGTTAATAATCTCCTTTACATCCCAAGAATATTTGGGCATCTTAATCGTACCCCCTTCTATCTTGATGAATGCTTGAGGATGTTTTCTTTATGGAGAATGTGTCCTTTAAAAAGCCTTTGTAGGTCTTCAAGTGGAAATATGCATTGTAGTGGTTTTTTTAGGGCATGGATTAGACCAAAGGGATTTAGAATAATGTAATTATGCCCCCAAGAGGATTCATAACCCTTAAATTCTTCAATTTAAGCTCAAATCCACTCCTTTGATGGCATCACCATGGTAAAACTTGGATATCATTCTATTACACACCTCTGCTACAAGACTTTACCTATACATTGGCATATGAAACCATGTCTACCTCATATATGACTGGGGGAAAGGTCTTATATGCTTTAGAGATTGAATTTTTTGCATTAATCATATTAATTTCTACCCTAGTATAATGCAATTTTCAACTTTCTACCTTTAGACCAATCATGGAGGTAAACATAGAGACTTCTAAGAATATTAACCAAGTGTCTCAAGGTCCCTCCTCCCTTATTAAACTCATTTTTCATATGAAAACCCTCTGCATGTTGGTTCTTGAGCTTAAAATAGCCTTATTAGGCCTCTTTCATACAATGTTGACCCTACACATGCCAACCAGGGGGCATGGTGGTGCCCAAGGGACTTCAATGGACATCAAAGATGGTTTCATAGATAGGAAATTATATTTTAATATGTTTTGAGATGAATTTACACCATCTGGTGACTTATGTTCTTTTTGCAAGGTTTAAGGTATCCACACTCTTAAGGATGACTCATAGAGTATGGATGTCCAAACCAAAAAAAAAGCCATGAATGTTTAGGTCATTGACCTCCCCTTATACCTTGAATATGTTTGATTCCCATGCAAATATTCCATAGCGATATGAGTGTTAAAATTTGATGTTAGGGTTAGTTATACAAAATTTTGAGTCCCAAAATTATTATCAATTGTTTATAGTCTAGATCCCCATTTCCAATAAATTTTCCATTAATATTTAGTGCTTATGGATACTTAAATTCCATTAGGATCTCTTGATTATAGGAGGCATGTGGTGAAGTGGGTGAGCATATGAATTTACCCCTCAAAATGATTGCACACATGTGGACTAGATCAAGCTAGAATTTTGGGCATTTAAAACATTTTTTCCACATTTTGACCCTTGAAATTTATTTACTAGGTTTTAAGTGTGCCTCCAGTCTTCACTTTGTACATTTTATGGATCATAACAACTTATAGAGGCTCTAAATCATCATTGAGGTCTACTTGTATGATAAGACCAACACACTTCCAAGGTTTTGGTTCATGAATATGAGTCTCAAAATTTTTTAAGGGTTTTATGGGACCTTAAAAATAATCTTATATTGTAAATATACCTTTTTATACCCCAATTTTTTGGAGACCTCCTATAGCATAGATGTGTCATTAACCCCACTGTTTGCCTACACGGACTACCATTTTTATGAGATAAAACAATGAATATGTCCACTATTTGTCTTAACTAAGTGATCATGTGGGGGGATTATCTAGGTCATGAACACTTTTTTAATTGAATTTGGGAACTTGGTTGTGCTTAGAATGGGTCCATATCCTCATTTTGGATCAAAATTACCTCAAACTACCTATTAAAGAGTGCACTCAAACCTAAATTTTAAAATACAATCTCTAAACAGGTTTCAACAAGTTCTTGGGACATTGGAAAATGTCTATCACATGTTTATAATAGTCCCCATTCTTATTGATATATATTCAACACTAAGTCATTGCAAAACCCATCCTTTTACTCATCTTATAGCCTCACTCTTGCATATCTTATATGTCATCATGACTATGATGATTTCATTTATCTCCTTAGGTGTGATAGCCATCAGGTCTATATCTTAAATAGTGTGGACCTTGTATATTTTATGTTGATTATGCCCTTTATAAATTAATATGGGGTGGAGATACTAACCTAGGCTAATGATTCCCACCCTATCATCCCTTTTCACCATTACTGTCTGTAGGCTTATTACCAAATATATATTAGGGGAGGGATGCCCTATAGGTGTTTGAGTCTCATGGCATGGATGATTCATACCATAATTAATTTCCCTTTGGAATGATAAATTCATAGTGTTCATGGAAATAAATTGCATCTTGGATAACTTAGATGGATTTTCTTGAAACCTTGCTACATTGTATTTTATGGGTAACTATAGGTGTCCTCCCTTACATTCCCAGGTTGTTATATGACCATATAGGTCTGATGTCTAATGACCTCGGTGGTATGGATGGTTATAATAAAATGTGGGGACTAACTTGGGATACCCAACCCTTGGGAAAGGTTAAGTTAATGGGGAGGACAATGTTGTGGACACATTGGAGTGGAATGGGCATAACACATAGTGGTAATACAACATAATGGCAATGAAACTATAATGGAATAATATGAATATGAAATGGGCATGGGGTGAACACAAGACCTCCCTCAAGACCAACCCAAGTAGACCTTGAAGATACAAGAATGCATATGGAGGTAGGCATAAATATTTTTAGAAAAAAAAAGTGCTTATGGTTTTTCAATGAAACATAGTATTTTCAAAAATACCTTAAAATCTATGAAGAAACCTTAACTTATACAAAAAAGTGATTGAGTCTACTAAATGCATATGACTAGGTCTGTAAGGACTATGAGATCATGTGAAAGAATGAGAATATGTTTTGAAATCATGAAGACCATCCACCACCATGTTACCAACTCCTTCATATCCTATGAGGCACATAAGAATCATGTAAATAATCTTAGAACATATGTGCAAACCACCTTGTAGAGTCCTTTAACCATACATAGATTGATCTTCATGAAGTGTGTTGAGACAACTAGGGGACTTATCAAACTCAGAATCCTAGTATGAAGGCATTGAGAATAATGACACATCTTTTAAACCATGCAACTTTTCTTTATAACCCCTAGTAGAGGCACCTAAAACTTGATTCTTACATAGACTGGTCTATAGACCATACATAGAAACCAATCAAGGATATTTATATGTTATTTGAGATCTCATGAGTGGATCCCATGCTAAAATAATCATTGAAAGGTGCTTAATGTCTTGATAAAATAAGATAATTTATTAGTTTCATCAAATGAGTCAAAATCTTTATAAAACCATTGGTCTCAAAAGTACCAATGAAAATGTGAGTGATGAATAAGTTCCCTAAATTCTTAACCAATGTTAATAGAGGATTTATGTTCATCTACTAGATAAATTCAATGAATGACTAGCCCCTTGAGTGCACTTTCCATGGTCAAAATATTGGACCTCCAATCTGCTCCTAATTTATGGAATGACCATGCACCTAAGGGGTCCTCTAAGTTTGCCAATGAGCTTGAAATAGAAGAACAATAGTCTTGGGACCATAACCAACTAAAAAACTATGATTCTTCTAGCATTGATCATATTTAAACTCACCCTATAGAAATATGCCCCTAATTGAGATGATGTGTACAATATGGATCTATATTGTTAAGAAAACACATGAAAAATGTCCATTTCCTAAAAATCTTCTTATTTTAGCCTAAATATGTAGTTCAGTGGTGTTTTGGAGGGGAAATGGGAGGGAAAGATAGTGTTTGACTTAGTTATATAACTTGGGGGAGGTGAAAGGTCATAAATTATCATGTGTGGGCCAATTTTGGGTGAAATAAGGATTAAATAGAGAAATAATGGATCCAATTGAGCTATGGAAATATGGATTAGTTGGACACATGAGGTATTTTAGAGGTGTATAAATGATCTAGTGGTTAATTAAGGCTGAAATAAGATCTTTTGTGGTCAAAACCATTTACTAGCTCAAGTACATGGCTCTAAAAAAGGTTTATCAACTAGATCACATTGTGAATGCATATGGAATACCTTAAAATTGATGGAATATTAACTATATCACATGATATTTTATAAAATGACTCTTTAAAGCTCAAAAATGATCATACCTCTAATGATTTTGTATGACTAATGTGTTCTTAGTCCCTTATCAAACTGCCTCCTCTAACTTTGGCTTCATTACTACATCTCCCTATGATGATGATATTTAAATATGTATAGGGGACAAATAAACACTTTGGACATCATGACACTACTTTAATCAATCTTGGCATAGGGTGTAAGGACCTACAAAGACTATTAAGGTAGGTTTGAAATGTGACTAGACAATGGACCGACTAGACATGACTTAAAAACTCACAACATGACTAAAAACTAGGTGTCAAAGGTAAAAATGAATCCAAGATATGGGTTTTTCAATTATAGGTTTATGACTATAAATTAACCAACATTTATGTGATTCAGCTAGTTTGACTAGCCTACTGGTCATGAAACCTAGAAATTTGATCAAACTTTCTCATGATGATTGGATAAATGAAGTATGAATGAAAAATAGATTATCCTTTAATTTTGAAAAATATTTAAGTAGTGAGACAAACTCAATAAATATTAAATAAACAATAACATACCAAACAACAAATAAGACATTGTGTAAGAGCACTTGGAGATAAAATATAGACCTATCTACCTATGTACAAAAGATCATGAAATAGAACTAGTAGAAGAATTTGAGATACCTCCCATTGAGAGGGATGGGAATGATCTGTCCATAAAACTTATCAATAAAAAGATCATTTCTCTCCTTTAAATATGTGATGATATATTTTACACTCCAAAAATTATCAAATTTTGAGTGTTTTCCTAGTTTTGCAAGGTCCTCATTCCATTTGAGGGCTACATCACCTTATTGAAATTTTCTAAAAGAGGCTCTCTTGTCAAATGAATTATTAACTTGGTGATGAATTTACCACATGATTTGCATAAAATTTTACCTTTTCTCCTTCATATATCTTAATTCATTCAACCTTACTTACATAACATCATCCTCTAGGAGCTCAAGTTGGTGGGCAAGTTTTAGTACAAGTAGTTCAAGAGAGATAGGAAGTTTTTATTCTCTCCCATATAAAATTAAGTACGTAGACTATCCATTATCCTTATTATGTGTAAATATATCTACCCATATGGTAGTGAATCTAATATACCACTCTCTTTGACTATCTTCCATACTCCTCTTGATGATCCTCAATAAGTTTTTGTTTGTGGAATTTATTAGTCCATTTACCTATAGGTAATAGTTAGAGGATGCTTTGAGATAAATTCCATGTGAAAGGTCCCACTCACATTACCTATTTATTTTTAATACCAATTCATTATCAGAGATGATGATGTAAGGCACACCAAATCTGGTCACAAGGTTGTCATAAAAGTCCAAGACAAAATTTTCATTGGCTTCTTTGAGGGTAGATTATTCAACCCACCTTGTGAAGTAATATGTAGTTGTCATGATCCATTTTTTTCCTTTAATTTAATTTGGGTGTATCATCCTTATGAAATCCAAGCCCCATTTCATGAAGGGTTATTCTAGTTGTATTGATTGTAAGGGAAGGATAGCTATTTTCTATTTACAAATGAACATTACACATTTTGGACACCTCCTTACATAAGAGTGTGAATCTATAAATAACATGGGAAAAAATTAACAACATATAATTATATTTGAGGCTATGATCTTTGTAGAAAAGTGTCCACTAATTGGACCATCATGGAATTATTTAAGCAAATTTTCCACTTGGCATGATTCTACACACCTCAAAAACATGTCTCTTATGTCTCTCTTGAAAATTACTCCATATATAAAAACATAGGGTATACTTTAAAACCTAAATTTACTCCTTTTGGATCTATATAACCCCATGGGACATTGTATTTATTGGATAAACCTAATCACATCAAGCGTTTAACTGAAAGGTGTGTTTTCTGAAATTGCATGTTGGTTGTCATGGACTACCAAAACTTGGTCTTTACCTTCCTTTACATCTATTTCAATGTGATCAAAAAATCCTCTACCTCTAATGAGATTTTTACCTCTAACTTTAAGGTTATAATCCATGCATTTTTTAACCCACCCAACCCTTTTGTCATTGAGGTCTCTATTTAGTATGAACTCTTTAATTCTTTGGGGTACTACCATGAGTAATATCTTGCTATTAGAGACCATGTGCCTAAATTTATTCAAAACTCTCACCATAGAAATAAAATATTTTTATAAAAATTTATACCTCTCCTCATACCCTTATAATTCCTAACTAAATAAAGCAATAGGTTATTGTAGGCCTTGATCATTTTGCTACATCAATATGGCAGAGATTGCATCTGATGTAGAAAAGGCATAAAATTAGAATTATTTATTAAAATAAAGGTTAAGGAGTGTATGGGCATGATATATGGCCTACTTGATGGACTAAAATATCCTATTACCTCTTTGCTCCATGTAAAATCTTTGTGTTTCCTTAACATGTGAGTAAGAGGCTTGACTAACTCTACAAAGCCTATGATAAACCTTCTTATATAATTAATCTTCCCCAAGAAACTTTGTAGACCTTTCTTATGCTTAGGAAGGGGTAAGGAAATAATGTATTCAAATATATTAGGGTCCATGGAAAAAACATTCTTGGACACCACATGGCCCAATAATCTACCCTCATGAATACCAAAGATGCAAATTTTAAGATTCAATGACAATCTGAACTACCTACATCTTTCAAAGACTAGTTTCAAGTGAGAAATGTGGTCTAATGGGTCCTTTGAGAAAATAGTGATGTCATCAAGGTCGATGAGCACCATGTCATTGATTAAACCCTCAAAGGAATGATACACTACCCTTTCAAAATTTTCCCTTGAATTGGATAATCTAAAGGTCATCTTCATGTATGCATAAGTGCCTCACTTTAGGGTGAAGGTAGTCTTATGACTATCCTCCTCCTTGACCATGATCTGATTGCAACCAGAGTAGCCATCAATAAATGAGAACCTATGAGATCCTACAATATTTTAAATAATCTAGTCTATTGAGGGTAGTTGGTAATGGTCCTTTAGATACACCTTATTGAGGTCCCTAAAGTCAACACACAAACATATTTCCCCATTCTTATTCCTCACTAGCACAAGGTTTTCCACCCATGAGGAATGGTTGATGGGAAATATTATCCTTGACTCTATAATTTTAATAATTCTCATCTCATCAACTCCTCTACCTTTGGATTAATGGCCTTTGTTTCTACCTAATTGGTTTTGTATTGATCTCTAATTTAATGGTGTGTTTTGCAAGTTTAGGGTCAAATCTTTGTATTCCCATGAAAATACATCAAAATATTCTTTTCATAAACTAATAATGGTAACTCTCTTCTATTATGTTAATCTTTCCTAACTTCAATAGCTTATCTTTGCATATTTCTATCATTTTATATTATTCCTCCTTGGCTGAGATACATGCCTTGTCTTTTATCACTTGGTTATCTCCATTGAAGATGATTTCCAATGTCACAAGTCCTTTATGTAGCTTTTTATACCTCAACTATACTATTTGATCATCATATTGATGTTGGAATTTTCTTTGATTCTTATGGTAGAATTCTACGTCTTGCATGAGAAAACACACAATTTAGTCATCATTATCAAACACTTGCCAATTCACCTCATTATCATTTACAACTATCCTACATATGACCATAATATTGGCTTGAATTTTACTTCCTTTTAACCCTTATACAATATCATACTAAGCTCCAATGGCTGAAAGCCTATCTGCATGTTAGTTTACCACCCTTGGTATGGATTATATGTTGAACGCCAAGAAATATTCTATGAGGTCCCATACATAATGATTGTATGCTTTCAAATGATGGTTCTTGACTACACTTATGCCCCTCACTTATTGCACAACAATCTCACAATCACCATTTACTTTAATGAGTTTGACACCTCTCCTTCTTGCTTCTTGGAAACCATGTAGAAGGGCCTCATATTTGGCTATGTTTGAGGTTAATTTGAATTGAAACCTTACATCTGAGTAGTATTTATAATTTGAGGGTGAAATTAACATGACTACATCCCCACCACTATTATTTTAACTTGAGCCATCAAATAATAAATTCTATAAACCATCTTACTCTTGAGTTATGTTTGTTAGGAAATGTATAACAACACATTCCTCATGCATACAATACACTCCTAAATCTACCTCCTCAATGTTGCTAAAGGGATCAAATCCATGATTTGCAATTTCTTATTCATCTAATTAGAGGTATGAAAGGTCTTAAATATTATCATGAGGCTCTTGTTCACTAACATTCTCATCCTCATCAAGTATGGTGCAATTGACATTGGCAAGGTTAGGCACATACGACTCTAGATGGAACCTAGAGATAGGTTCTGACCTAAAAGTGACCCTAGTCCCATATCTAGTCCTAAAGACCATATATGACTATTCAGAGGATTAGTAACCCCCAATTTTTATAGTAAAATCCATAGATAGAAATAGGGAAAAGTGTGGGGGTAATTCCATAATAATTACATCTTGAGTGATGACATAATTTGGAATGGCTACCAATGTGATCTTTAGGTCTTGTAAGACACCAACTATTTTAATGGGAGAACCATCCAACTAAATAATACCCTTTTCATTAGTCACATATATAATCTCAAGTTTTTTGGCTATGGATTTAGGCATGGTTGAGGTTGAAACACCTGAATCTATCATATAATTATGGACAAGGTAGTCCCCTATGATTACTAAAAAGTAAAATGGAGGAGGATTGGCAACCTTAGGGGGTTGAAAAACATTATGAGTTTGATCTTGACTAGGAACCTAAACTTTACTAGGTTGACTAGTATTAAAAAAATAGTTCTCACCATATCAACTACCTTTTTCACATGAGAGAGCTTGCAGAGATCTTATTGAAGGATATATTTCTATAATGAAATAGACATAACATCCCAAATTTTCATGGTAACATTGGACCTTTTCATGTGATCCACAATATTGAATGGAATATTGGTCCTCTTGGATTGTACCTTAGAAGTATAAGTGTCACTTGACGCTTGAGTAACTTGAGGGATAAAAGGAGACTTATTTTGTTATCCATGATGTTGAGGTACTTGTTAAGTTGTAGGGGCCTTAGCAAATGTGTTTTAGGTGGTAGGATATTGACTAACATATGAAGATTTGGAAGAGACCTTTGGCTTCCCTGAATTATCTTCCATCATCCTCTTCTTAGCCCTTATATGGGATAAAATTGATTCATCTACCTTTTGTATAGTCTACCCCATGTTTATTTCTACATGTTTAAACATATGCTCTCCTTGAAATTTCATTCAAGTAGTATCATCTAGTGCCTTACCCATGTTTCCTTGTTGTTGGATTGGAGCCTCTAATGATGTCATGGAAGCCATGTTACCTTGGTTCATTGGAGGAAATTTTGGTGGAGGAGGCATTATGTCATGACCTTGAAATGGATAAGCATGCTACCAACTAGGATCTTGATACATTTTTACATTTTTCCACTTTTAGACATTACCATCTCATTAGAGTGCCCTCTTGATTTCCATTAAACCTATTGTTCAAGGTTATTTTGTGTGGGGACCAAGGCTCTTGAGCTACTTGAAGCTATGGGATTTTATTTCTATAAGGTCTAGCTTAAGTAATTTATCCTTAGGATTGTTGATTTTATGGATAAGGGGGTCTATTATAAGACTGAGAAGGGTATTGATCTTGTAATTCACCTTGACATGGTCTATATGAGGTATGTTAACACCTATTTAACACCACTATCTTATTATTTTTTGCCTTAAATAAGTTTTCAATCTTCCCAAGTCTATCCACTTGATTGTCATTGGGTTGTACTTGATTTTTGGGAGTAGGAAATGGAGTAATGGTAGGTAGAGTTTGTTGGAGCTCAAGAAAGAGTGGAATGAGAGGTCTTGCAATGAGTTTCACTAATTTTATCAGATAATTTTCTTCCCTTATATATATCTCATAGGATTCAATAATAGTTGTCCCACCCATAGATTGGATCATGATTACAACATCTAAGTTTAATGATCTCAAATAATAAATAAAAGCATAATTGGGTGTGGGAAATGATGACAAGGATTCTATCCCAATTTTTATGGAATTTATAGTTGAAATCAACAATAGATTCTTGGGGTTCCCTCTTGATTGAGGTGAGATATTTAACTAGTGACACATGGTCACTCCTATCCTAAAAAATCTTGAAAATATAATCACTAAACTTATCCTAGGTATTTATTGAGGTAGGATTTTAATCCCTATACCATTGAAATGATTTGCCTTTTAAGGATGTGGCTAATAGTCTCATGGCTACATTCTTCTAAGTGATGTTATGCACCGAGAAAAGGCTTGCAATGTTAGATATGTGTTATATAAGGGTGGTGGAGTTTTATCCTATAAAATATGGTAAACTCTTCAAATAGGTAGTATGGATATCATCATATTGTTGAAGGTTAAGAGGATTACCACCATTAAATGGAACAAAAGCTTGTAATCTAGGCCTGGCCATTTGGATTGGTGGACCTTTAAGGGACTATGTATGGACATAATTTGTAGAGTTTGGATATATTGGAGATTTATGGGGTATTAGGTTGAGTTTTTAAATAGGTACTCTCTTCCTCCTTGAAATATCAAATGTGAATTTAATGAACAAAACTTGCTTACCTTTTGAGGTAGACTTAATGGATATTTAATGCATGAACTTGCCATCCAATCTATTAATGACTACTCTAAGACTCTCAAGTGTCCTCCCACATTTCCAATCTATCCCAAGATAATGTCTAAATTCATTAACTATTGTCTCACTAGGCATGCTAGAACTATTAAAGTTTTAGGTTGCACCTTAGTTGAGAAGAGGATTATTTAAGTACCCTACTCAAACCTAGTCTAACATGGGATTAACCTAAGATAGTGGGTTGTATAATTGAAGGTGAAACCTATAGAATTTAAAGGGATAAATCCCTTGATATTAAAATATAATGCTTTTCCTAAAAATTATATCTATCATAATGAAAATGGAAAGAAGTGAAAACTAAACTAGAATCTACCCTATGTGGTGATGTCCCAAACTATTCAATGATCCACTCTCATATTAAAAAGTTTCACTATTCAATGATCCACTCTCATATTAAAAATTTTCATGACTATTAATGAATCTAAAGAATACAAGGGTTGATCAAATACATCAATGATTTTTCAAACATAAGTGTTTTTCATGAAGGTTGATGAGACTTGCAACTTGAAGGGTAGAAAGGTATAGGTATGCACAAGACACTACAATCTTATGACACTTCAAGAGAGACTTCACTAGTTAACACTTCACACAACCTACAAGAAATGAAATAAAATTAAAAAAAAGGCATATTAAGGACATACCAAAGATGAATGGATAAGATACATACTATATATCAGACTTCAATAAGGTAAACTTAACATTCAAGAGAATCATAAAATTATCTTATTTTACATTCAAAAGAGTTACATAAAGATTTTGGTGGAGCTTTTCTACACCTAGTCAAGGGACGGCTATCAAGAGTTTAATGCCTAAATTTATAAAAGTAAAAGAAGACAAGAGATAATTATTTTGGTGTACAAGGGGTCATCAATGAGTCTAGTGTGGTATGAAGTAGTTACATAAGCATTCTCTCCCTTTTGAGCATTGACACTCCCTTAATGAGACTAATTTGGCATTGAAGAGGTTGCAACTAACTTAATTTCTTTCAATCATGATTTTAATTTCTTTAAAATAGCTCAAAATCATTCCCTTTATAATTTATTCCATGTACACATGGTTGCAATTAGGTCCTTTTGGGTGTCGAGCAGCCTTTGCATCAATATGCATGCTAAATTCTTCATGAAACTGCTTTTGAATCATAGTAATGACCCCCATTATGGTGTAGGATTGTTAAAATTACAATTAAAATGCTTTTGAAATTGACAATCAATACCTTCACACTAGATTTGTTGTACTAGATCCTTCTACTTATTTTATTAGTAGGCTTGTATGGTTAGCTTTCTAGAATTTTATTCATATTCATTATGCCATTGATTTAATAGCTAAATATTAGTCCAAAAACTCACCTGATATAACTTAAAAAACCTTTAAGAGGCCTGTAATGTATTTTTATTTAAGTTATTGAAGCTTTCTTTACCTGAAACACACCTTAGTTTTGCATCAATAGGCCAAAAAACCTACCTCATAGACGTACAATTTTAAATAAGATGATGAGAGATATTTTAAGGGGTTTCATGGATTGAAATGATATTTAATAAGAATAATAAGTCATACACTCACTCCTTCCATAGTTTATAATCTTTTTCTATGCCCTACAACACAAAAACTTATAATTTTTCCCTCTTAGGAGGCATCTGTATACCTTTTGTACCATCTAATGTCATGAGTTAATGCCCCTAAGAGTTATGTTGATGTTTAAAATTTCACTTGATTCTAATCAACAACAATGGGAAATTTCAAGATGTGGGACTTGCATCTTGAAACAACCTCTAGATTTTAGAGAAGTTGGTCTCTTCTTTATATCAAGTGTGGGGGGAAAAAAGGATAGGAAATTAAATAGAAACACAAATGGAAGAAATGAAATCTAACTATGGTGATGCACTTGAGTGTAATTTTGATCCTTAATCATAAGCGCAGTGAAACTATATGTAAGATTCAATTACATCAAAGAGCAGACTAGGCATGATTAATGTAATAGATAGAAATGATAGAAATAGAGACTCATAGTTTTAGACTACCTTCACAGTGATATAGGAAACACCAACAAAGGAAAAAAATTATATCTTCTTCTTAATTATTTAGCCACATAAAAGGCACAAAAACATGCAAAGTTACATCAACTTTACAACTTGAGAAAATAGAATAAAGGCAAATGAGATTCCTAATCACTGCTCTAGAAAGTCTAAAAACTCTTGTTAATAGTTTCCTCAGAAAATTCTCTCTTTGAGTATCTAATTTTATGATCATGATTTCTAGTGAACCCTGCACTCCTCTTTATAGCCTCATATTTCTCATTCCATCACCTCCTTTCTCATGCAATTCTATTCTACCTTTTTCTCACAGGGGATAAATAGACGGTGCTTTCAATGTTTGCTGGCCCCAAAAATCTACCTAGTGAACTATTCCATCTACTGGAATTAACTCCTACTGAGTTTCCCTCTAAATTGATCATGCGTTCCCAAATTTATGGCTCAAACTAAACTCTAACTGAGCTGGAAGTGTCTATACAGGACCCTCTATTGTGTTGAAATGGAAGAGGACACTTAGTCAATTCCCTAAAAATCTTGTTATTTCTTAGGAGATATTGGAGGATGACACTTGGCACTTTTCACCTAATTTATCAAAGACACATGGCACTTTCTGCTTTCCCTATATCCTAATCAAGAATGCTCTGCCTTTGACACATGTCACAATCTACTTCTTTGATACTTAGCAACTTAAATAAATAAGACTCACCACATTTCTTGCCTATGAAACCTTTAAAAGAGGCATGGAGATAGGTGGAAATCTCCACTTCTCTTCGATAAATGACACATGGCAATCTTGGCTACCTTTTGTTATGCTGTGGAAGTGTTTAGGATGCATGTTAGGCTCCTACGGGTGGTGATACTTGGTGGATTATAAAATCCTTTGAAATAAAACTTGGGACCCACCACAATCTTTATTCAACAATGAAACTCGAAGATGATCTCTTGGATGTTGACACATGGAGGCTTCTGTGGCTTTCGAGAAGATACGTGGCATATTTTGTTGCTATTGCTAAGGGTATGTGGTAGATTCTACTTCTCCTGGGAATAGAGTAGAAAGGGGCTCCAAAAGTGACACTTAGAAGCCTATTCTTGTCTTTAGCACTTAAAAAAAAATGAAACAACACCTTACTACCTTTCGAAAGGCTGTTTGACCCCTTTGGTTTTTGGGACACTCCTTTGAATTTCCTGATGAACCAAGCCATTGAACCGATCGATTAAACCAAAAATTGGTTCAATGGTTTAACGATTTAACACTGCATGTCATTTACACATTAACTGAGGTATTGAACCAAAAACCAAGGCATTAAACTGACTATTTCTCAGATGCCAACATGTGGTGACTTTTGTTTTCTTCTGGAAAAGTAGTCCAGAGTCTTTCATGATTGCCACTTGGTGCTTTCTGCCTAATCCTGATACTTAGCTTATTGAAACCTTTTGCTAAAAAATAGATGAAATTTGGGTGTCAAAAAGGAACTCAGATGCTGACATGTGGTGCATTCTGCTATGTTGTTATTGGATACATGGCACATTTTGCAGCCCTCTTGAAAGTTATGAAAGGTGCCTCAGATGATGCCACTTGGCTGGTTCCATATCTCAAAAAGTGACACTTGGTGACTTTCACTTGAATTTAACACTTGGGAAAAATGAAACAAAAGAATCAAAAAGGGAAAAAGAACCTATGTTCAGATGATGCCACTTGGCAGCTTCTATTGCACTTTGACACTTAGACAGAAAATGAATCAAGCCCGCACTCTGTTTCAAAATTCTACCGTCATGACCCAGCCATGTGGGAACAAAAACTATAGTGCACAACTAAAAATTAGAATGCAATGTAGAGTAAAATTTTTACTCTATAGTTACTGGTGACCACCAAGACTTTTGAGCCTGTTCAAAAAGAAACACAACTCCCACTCTATCAAAATTGCAAAATTCATAGCTTCAAAAGTGTTATCTAGTAGGTGGACCATTCATGGTTAGATAACCCTTGCTTTTTCTATAATTTAGTGAAGGCTAAATCAAGGTGAATAATATCCTTGTGTGAATTTTTTTTAAAAATCTAAACTATAGCCTTCAACTTAAATTTGAGCTAGGAAATAGGAACTAGAACAACTTCCACTTCTGAGATTGAAGAATCATCCTGTAAGTTCTGAAAAATTGTTTGATCATTCTATTTGGCTAGTAGAAATGGTTCAATTTGATCAACCATTAGCGCTATGCTATCATTAATAAATGGATAAGGAAGGCCCAAACTAACTAGATCTTTGATATGCTACTTCATCTCATTGATGCCTTCTTTCATGATGTCGAGGAGCTCTTTCCAGTTGTTGGCTGTGGAATTGCAACTAAGGACCTCATTGACTCTCTTTGTTGCGACCATTCTATTGGTGATTCTTGCGGTTGCCAATGTCACATCCATTACATGATAGAGCTTCTATAGCAATGTTTGAGAGTTTTTTACTCTGTCGAAGACTATAGCTAGAGTGTTCTTCACTGAATCTTCCACCTTCTCACATAATTTCTATGCATTGAGTAGGAAGGTGAGAGAAGGCCTGAGTTAGATAATATCTGAGGAGATTCTTTTCCACATATACTTGTAGAGCTCCTTCACCAGTTTCATCACTCCAACACCCTTTGGCATATTAGATAGCTCTATGGTCAGTTGTGACGCTCTCTATTGCTCTGCTTGGAACTGGGCTTGAAAAGTTGTAGTATTGTTTTGTTCACCCAACAACTTATGATACAATTGAGTAACTTGAAGTTGATGTTCTTCATATTTTCCCTACAATGCTACTTTCTCCCACCTAAGGGTCATCGCTATATCCTTTGCATGTGTTAGCTCTACCTCTAAGGAATCATTTTGGGCCTGGACTGCCTAGTGAATTTGAAGGGAAATAGTATCTTGCAACTATTTATTTAGAATTTCTATTTCATTATCTTTCTTGTTGATTTATTTAGTTAAACTACTATAATTTGCCTTTTCCTTGGCTAAATCAGCCTCCATCTTCTGTAGCCTTCTTGACATTTTCAAGTAGTCTTTTGTGACTATAGAAGTGGATTTGGTTAACAACTCAACTCTATCCTGGGTCTTAAAAAGGGACATATTGATGGACACTACATCCATTGAGTAATCCTTAGGCTACATCTGCTCAGTTGGATTGATAACATTTGGTGACAAATGGGTCACCATCAATTGTTGTTGAATTGGGTCAAATTATGACCATAGATGAGGTTTAACCAGTGCCTTATTTTCCTTTATCTTTTTTTTCTCTCTTCAGGCTTCCCTTGCCATCCACATAGCATCTACTTAGGTTAGGAAGGTAGAAGGGGAGGCAATGTGCCCACCCACAAAAGGATGTCCCTGTGGTAGGCCATATTGAATAGCCAACTATTGGCTATGGGCAATCTGAGGAGAAAATTTTCTAGGAACAAAGGGGGAGAAATGGGGTAACGTTAAAAGCTGAGGAGGCACAAATGGGGCAAAGTGAGAAATGGGAGTGACAGAAGTGGTAGGGAATGTTATGGGAGGAGACATAGGCTGAGAAGGAGGAGGGATGATACTTACCTGAGGGGCAATTACAGCACTCTATAATTGATGTTATTAGGTGTCCGTCTCCTCTGTCATAGTAAACTAAAATTGCACCCTCCATTTTTTGGGTGTCTCCTCTTTTGGCTGTGCTCTCTGACCTTCCACATCAGCTACTACCATTGGTGATTCTTGTGGATAACTAGGAACTTTAATGACTTATGATGATGGGGAAGCTTTTGGAGGTGAATGAACCACACTCTTTTGTTTCTCTAAGACACCAAGAGGTTGTGGCCGATCAGACACAGTTGTTGCAGCTGCAGTTTGTTCTGAGGCTTGCGACTCTTGGCTTGGCCTAGCTTCTTACTCTATACCCCCTATTGGCAAATCAATTGTCTCTAGGCTAGATGCAGGGGAGAGATGACACTCATCCCATAGTTCTTCACACCTCTCCTCTGTGTCTACATTGCTGAAAGAATGGGTGGTTTGAGAAATCTCCTGCTTATATTTCCAATAGGCTTCTATCTTTTCCACATCCCAATATTTATTCTTCAATGCTCTTCTCAAGCTAGAAGTCATTCTAAATTTGGGATCATAATCCCTCTGCTTAACATAGAAAGTCTCCCATGGTTTATTTTACAGAGGGGGCAAATTTGATAATTCAACATAAAATTGGGAGCATCTTCTATAGGGTTTCTCCAAGTCTCCCAAAAAGGGTGGCCCTCATGTGTAATCCTGGTTGCAACCCTATTAGTCCTTATCCAAGAAGCTATGTAACCGGTTGGGTCATAGACATTTGTCTTTAACTAACAGGAACCCCAGGAAGGCTAGCTTTTGAAGCATCAAAATTTTAGCGTCCTTGGATTCTAAAACTATGTTGCCCACCATCCATGGGAGATCAAACATCTTCCTCTTATGTTTCCCAAAACCATAATCATTGTCCACTACTGACACTTGCCTGGTGACCTTGAAAAGTGCTAACCTAAGAGTTGGAACCTTTGGTAGCAACATTGGTTCCCCCAAAAAACCATAAACTCTTATAACCATATGGTGGGATATAAAGTAGAAGTCACAAAGAATCGGGCAACTAGACAGGAGGTTTGAAATGCTAGGAAATAATCTATTCATGATTAGTTCAGGGTTGAGGTGGCACAGAGCAAGAGTAACAAACAATTACTAGAAATCATATGGGTCACTAGTCCTTGATAAAACATGTGTCCATGCAGACATAGGAATGGTCCTTTGGGGGTCAAAACTTGGGTCATACATGTCTAGATGCATATGTTGGGCAAAGAGGTTAGTGTTCTGGTATAGCATGAGGTGAAACAAATAAGAAGAGTACCTGAACACTCCTTTTAATCTAAATTGGGCCAATTGCTCCACTATTGTGAAATCAATCTGCTCTGAAAAGTCAAGCTGATATTCTTGGGTCTTGTCAATAGTCTTCAACCTAAAGAGGATGGTCATTTGCTCTGCATAAATTGCGATGTCATCTTTCATGCTAAAGATGAAAGCCATCATGGATAGTGCGTCTTGGCTAGCTTGTATGAATTGGCCCCTTGTTGCAAGGAGTGTGGGCATAGTAGTGTTGTCGTTGCCCATTTGCAATTTGGTTCTTAAGAACCTTAACTAAGTATTAAAATTAGCCCACATCTTTTACAACTTAAAAATAGTGGGAAACATTGTTGTACTATCATGGTGTATGGATAACATGTCTCTGATGGCCTAAGGTGTGATTTGCACCATAAAAGGACCCTACTAAATGGTGCATGAGGGTGTATGGAGCCAATTTGCACATAATTCAACCAAGTCAGGGCATGGATGCATAGTTGGGATAAGGAACTATGCCAGTTGTGAGGTCCACATCCTCATGCCAAATGTCTCATATTGCCATGCTCTGGCTCTCTGAATGCACCTTTGATGTTCCCCTTCTCTGAGGTTTTTACTATTGGATCTTTGCATGATTGGGTCCATGATTCCATCCACATAATCCTTTAATTTTTCTAGGTCACTGGCCTAACCAACCTCTGATATTTTGGTCCTTGGATAGGCTTTCAATGGTGGCATGACAACTGAAGCATATGACATACTAACCAAAAACCTATCAAGGGATTCATAAATCTCAGCTCCTTTCTATGAATATGATGCTCTTTCCATGTTTGTGTCCCTTGTGTGATAACTAGTATGAACCCCTTGCAATCAAAACACTCTTTAGGAAGCAACTATATTAGGCACTAAAAAAATTTGCAAGTAACAGGATATTTTCTTGAAAAATGCAGGAATGCTTGAGAGTTTGTAAACTTTAACTCTTGTTAATGGTATTTATGGACCTATCAAGTCTTGAAAGGCATTAAATTCAGACAATTGTTAGCGAATCCTACTCAATCCCCCTGGGACAGTGGGGTAGACATGTTATGCTAGTGGCCGCACAAGGTACCTCAGAGATTTCTTAAAGATTGGGAAACATTCAATGCTTCAAGAATCTGAAGATCTTTTATTATTTGAAAACTTCTAGAGCTGCCAACTTTGTGTTTAAAAAACTTATTTAAATGAAAAGTTGGAAAACAATAATGGAAAAAAAACAATACGGGAAGGGGAAACTTATCTAACTATAATACATTAAAAACCCAAGCTAATTGAAATGCTTCAAATATATTCCATTTACGAGAGTCTCCTCAGGTTTTCCTTCCATCGATTCCAACTCAAATGAATTCTTCTACTTGCACATGCAAATTTTATACAGGCTAGTCCATAATGCTTCAAATTTAGTATGCTGACCTAGCTTGGCAGCTTTCACATCCCATTTCAAAACAATCGAACCTACGTCAAAATGAGGATTCAAAATCCTTTTATCAAAATAATTATTAACCATTCCTTGATGCTTGATTAATAAATCATGGGTTGTATCCCTCTTCTCCTAAACTTCTAAAAGCTCTACAAGCCTAACCTGCATGGGGCCATTTTCCTCAATTTCAATTTGTTTGATCAACTAGAGAGCATGGATCTCCAAACTTAGGGGAATTACAACTAACTTTCCATATACCAACTCATATGGGGACATCTTGATCACCTACTTAGGTGTGATTCTATCAGCCCATAGTGCTAGATTAAGCACTTTATGCCACTCCTTGGGATGATTAGCCCCTACTCTTTTGATGAGCCTTATCAGGTTCTTGTTGGTTGATTCTACCAGACCATTACCTTGAGGGTAATAATTAGATGAATTTTTTAGATATATTCCATGTTTTAAGGCAAATTCGAATACTTTATATCCCAAGAATACTTTAGCATTATCTAAAATTATGGTGTGAGGATCCCCAAAGCAAGTAGTGATACTCCCTAGAAAATCTAGGATCACATTCTCTGTTGCTTCCTTAAGTGGGACTACCTTGATCCATTTGGTGAAATAGTCTATGGCAATTAATATCCATTTGTGACCCATACTAGACATTGGATTTATCATTCCAATGAAGTCAAGACCCCATTGAGAAAAAGGTTCATCCACAATTATAGGACTAAGGGGCATGGCTACATTCCTCCTCATCCCCATATAATATTGGCAGGATTGACTTTTCTTAACCAGTTGATAACAATATGCAAATAAAGTAGGCCAGAAATATCCTACCTCACTTATCTTTATGGTTGTGGTCCTTGCAGAAAAATGCTCCCTTGATAATCCATGATGCATTTCATGTAGTATTCTCTTATCCTCAGCTTGTTCTACACATCTTAATAATTTTCCATTCAAATTTCTTATAAAAAGGACTTGTTCAATTAAAACAAAATGAACTCCCTACAACCTATAATATCTCCTCTTATTTTGAGGGAGTTCTCTTGGATAAATCCCATTTTTCATAAAATGAATCCTGCTTGTGACTCAAAATTCCTAATCAACCTCTTGTATCTTTAACACCATCTATGTCTCTCTTTCTGAATCTGTCTCCTCAGGTAACATTTTTTCAAGCTCTTGGGTCATCTATTGGCACAAACCCTGCCTCTAACTAACTTGGTGGGTTTGACCTCTACATCATATTCAAAGATCTTAGTGATCTAGTTGGCTCTTTTTTTAGTGATTTCTCCCTCCATGATGTATTTTATGACACTTGGGTGAGCTACAAGTACCAAGATTTTGCAACTTGATACCATATGCCTGAATTTATTGAGGGATTTTACCATGGCATATGCTTGTCTCTCTAAAAAGTTGTACTTGGTTTCATAATCCCTGAGAGTTCTTGAGAAAAAGGTTATTGGGTGTTCTCCCTCTAGCCCATCATCCTTTTATGTCAAGATAGCAGCAATACTTAACTCTCCTCCATAGACATACAATACAAAAGGTTTGGAAAAATTTAAGTTTTTAAGCACTGGGGCTATTGAGATAGCCTTTTTAACCTCTTAAAAGGCTTACCTTCCTTCTGTAGTCTATTTTAAAATTAGGTCTTTCTTTAGCAAGAATGTCACTGGTCTTACCAACCCTGCAAAATCAGATATGAACATGTTGACAAAATTAATCTTCCCTAAAAAGGATTGAACTGGCTTTTTATTCACTGGACGAGGTAGGTTCATTATAGCTGCAATTCTCTTAGGATCTATGGAAAATACTTCTTTAGATACTATATGTCCCAATAATTTGCCTTGAGGTACAACAAAGATGCATTTATTGGGATTTAGTGATATCCCAAAATCCTGACATTTTTTGAAGACAGATTCTAAATGATCAAAATGATCATCAACATTTTTTGAAAAAATAGTGAGGTTGTCTAGATAGACCAGGATGATCATATTTATAAGTTCCCCAAAGGCTACATCCATAGCTCTTTGAAAGGTGGCTCCTGCATTTGATAGAACAAATGGCATCTTAGTATATGAAAATGTTCCCCATTTGGTAGTAAAAGTAGTTTTGTATTAATCTTCATCAGCCAACCTAATCTGATTGTATCCAGAGAAACCATCTAGTAAAGAAAACCTCTTTGATCTAGCCACAATTTTTAGAATTTGTTCCATGGATGGCAAAGGATAGTTGTCTTTTAGAGATGCTCTATTTAGATCTCTGAAATCTACACATAGTCTTACATCTCCATTCTTTTTCCTAACTGGTACTAAATTTGATACCCAAGTTAAGTGCTTGATTGGAAATATTATTTTGGAATCTAAAATATTTTACAACTCATCTACCATTAGATTCTCAATCCTTTGATTTACTGGCCTTTGTTTTTGTTTGATGGGCTTAGACCCTTCAGTCAGTTCTATCATGTGCTAAATAATGTCTCTATTAGATCCATGAAGGTCTTCATAGCTCTAAGCTATGACTCTGTCATATCTCTAGCACAATTCAATTAGTCTTTCCTTCTCTTGTTGAGTTACAAAATTTCCAACTTTTAGCCTTTTCCCATCACTCACCTCTATTTCAGAATAGTTTGCTTTGTCTACTTGGAACCTTTTCTTTTCCAGGCTTACATCCTCTGGATCAAACAAGTTTTCTAAGGTGATCAAGCCTTTGGAAAGCTTATTAGTCTTCAATTATATAATCTAATCCCCATATGCTTCCTCGATCTTAGTTTGTAACTGATCAACAAACTCATTTGATTGTTGTAAGAATGAGAGTACCTAAGAATCATTTTCAAATACTTGCCAATTCTCATCATTGTCTAGAATGGTCGGCCTCACTATAACTTTTACTGACTCATTATTATTCAATAGGCCAGTTGCTAGGTTAAACTGTGAGCCAATTTGGGTCATCCTATCATCTTTAGAGTTTTGACTTCTAGGGACTATCTCAATATTGAAAGCTTCAAAATCTTCTATCAAATCCCAAATCTTATGTCTATAGGATCTCATTCTCACATTTTTGGCTACTGCTTTTTCTCTAATTTGCTTCACTACTAATTCTGAATCTCCTTTCACTTTTAGATTCTTTATTCCCTTTTTCTTGGCTAACAAGAGCCCATGTACTAAATATTCATACTCAGTATCATTGTTAGTGCAAGCAAATTGGAATTGGATAGCCCTTAAAATTTTATCACCATTTGGAGTAGTAAGACAAATTCCTACTCTGGCCCCATGTTTACTTCTAGCCCCATCAAAATTCAAGATCTTGATCTCTGAATCTTGAGTAGTGGGTGCCTCTACCCTTACAACATTTGGGATTGCTTGGTCCTCATCAAAAATGACATATGTGCCTAGACTAATAGAGTCATAGTTCCCATATGGGTCGCTATGCATCATAGCCAACAACTGGCTATTTTCTTCTTATTGATCATGCTCAGTCTAGTCACCTAGCTCCTCAACAAAAATCCTTTCTTCCTTATTTAAAATAGCATGATCTACCTATAATCTTGTTGGTTCATTAGTGATATGGTATTTTGATAGTGGTTCAGATAGAATTTTCATCTTTGAACTGTATCTGGTTCTCAGGATGAGGTGAGACTAGTCAAGAGACATATATCCTCCTATTTTTGCTATAATGTCTCTAGATAAACATAAACCAAAAATAGGAGGTATATCTATGACAACTACATCTTGGTTGATAATTATATTGGGACAAGTATATAGTTGTAATGGGAGTTGTTTAATTCTCCCTATGGTTTGTATTGTTTTGCCATCTAGCTGCATAACTCTTTTTATAAGGGGTTCATATTTTATTTTCAAAGCATTAGTTATTTGCTTAGGCATCACCATTATACTAGCTATTGAATCTATCAATGCATTATGCAAGATTTTCTTTCCAACTATCAATGTTAAATAGAAAGGCTCTGGTTTGGATTTACTTACTTGTGCTACATCATTCACAAAGGCTATTGTCTGATGAGGAACTGTATCTTTGAGCTTTTCCTTTCTATCATGTCCTTCTTTGGTAACAGTACCTTTGGGGATAACTCAACCTTGCAAAGCTTCTTGTAGTAGTGTCTTTTATTTAGGAATAGCCAATATATCCCATATTGATACTTGGGCTGGAGTCTTCTTTAATTGATCCACTAAATTTATCAATCCCAAAGACTGAGTTTTTTGGACATAAGGATATCTCCATTTTTCTTGAATTTGGGTAGGAATCCCTTGATCTTTCACCAACTGAGGCACTTCTTGTCTAACAAAAACATTTCTTTGCCCTTAAGATGGAGGATTATTCATGACTTGACCATTTACAATCTTGGGCTGCTCCACCATTCTCCTTTTTGACCTGGTGTAATAATCAGATTGCACCACTGGTCTTTAGGAGCTAGATGCTTCGTTCAAGAAAAAAGATTCTTCATCTTCAACCCATGAGAACAAATCATGTTTCAGGGCTATTTCTTCCTCTTGTTGCAAGGACATTCCTTGCATCTGAGCCACTAGGACTGAATTTTGCATACCAAGAGACTGATAGGCTTGATTGTCACTGGTATTAGCAAATTGAGCATCCATTATTCTCTGCTCTGCCATCTTTTATTGTAGATTACCCCTAGGACAATCTCTAGGTGTATGAGCATTATTACAAGGGAAACACCAAGCATTAATATCATCCACATAATTATTTTGCCCAGGAACCATCTCCCTATTTGAGTTGGGAGGAATGGTCTATGAGGGTGTGGGAACTATAACTAATTGATTCACTAGCTGATGGTTAGTTTATCTTGGAGGACCCTGGTATTGATTAGGCTATGATGAAAATCTATTTCCTTGATAGCCTTAATATGGAGGCTTAGGATAAGGATTCTACTGTCTCTTTATATTGATCAGCTCATTGGAAAACATCCTTAGGATATTCTTGATATCATCCATCTCAGATGACTGAGCAGAAATAGGTTCTTTTGTAGATGGTTGAGGGTAAGTGTACATAGACATAGGTGGGCTTACAGATTTAGGAACTTCTTGAGGTAATGGCAAGGAAATTTTTGGGAACATGGGCATAGGAGGCTTTAGAGGTAACTTTCCAACATCTATTAAATGATTCTCAGCTATGACTACATATTCATAAGCCTTTGGCAAAGTGTGTCCTCTAAGTGACTGAATCATAACAGATATATTTGAATTCAAAGCCTTGAGATAAAACACTATGACCATACCTGGTAGTGGTCTAGCTGTAGCAGGGATTATATCCCAAGTCTTTTGAAATCTAGTATTGAAGTCAGTCATGTCTTCTTGTGGTCCCCTTTGAATGGTGATTAACTACTGTAACAAAGAAGACTTATCACCCTTCTCCACAAATCTTTCAAAGAATATATCTCTAAGCTGGTCCCATGTAGATATGGTATTTAGGGTCAAAGACTGATACCATTCTAAAGCCTTCCCTTTAAAAGAAGTTGTTAATAACCTTATGGCCACATTTTTTGTGTGATAACATGTATAGCATAGACATTTGATACATCTTGAATATGTTCTATATGTGTTTTAGAGTCTTTCCCATTAAACTTGGGTAGATCTTTTAGGGCATTCACTGAGATAGGATCCCAAATGGCTGGTGGTGTTGAGAGGATTAAGGGACTACCAGTGTTCCAACTTGCATAATTTCTTGGGGGTATAGGGGCTCCCATATTTGGTATTGGTACAAACTGGTTAGCTCTTCTTCTTGGACTTGTTACCAAAGGTGGCAAAAGAATACTTGGATTTGTAGTGAATTGTGATCTAGTGATTGGTCCACAGCTCTGACTCCTCGTAACTCTCTGGTTCATACAGTCTTGAAAGAAACTTCAAGACTAGTCCCACTGAGCATGCCAAAAACTATTGATGTTTAAAATTTTGCTTGATTCTAATCAACAACAATGGGAAATTTCAAGATGTGGGACTTGCATCTTGAAACAACCTCTAGATTTTAGAGAAGCTAGTCTCTTCTTTATATCAAGTGTGGGGGGAAAAAAGGATAGGAAATTAAACAAAAATGCAAATGGAAGAAATGAAATCTAACTATGGTGATGCGCCTAAGTGTAATTTTGATCCTTAATCCTAAGCATAGTGAAACTATATGTAAGATTCAATTACATCAAAGAGTAGACTAGGCATGATTAATGTAATAGACAGAAATGATAGAAACAGAGGCTCACAGTTTTAGACTACCTTCATAGTGATACAGGAAACACCAATAAAGGCACAGAATTCTATCTTCTTAATTCTTTAGCCACATAAAAGGCACATAAACATGCATAATTACATCAACTTTACAACTTGAGAAAATAGAATAAAGGCAAATGAGATTCCTAATCACTGCTCTAGAAAGTCTAAAAACTCTTGATAATAGTTTCCTCAAAAAATTATCTCTCTGAGTATCTAATTTTTTGATCATGATTTTTGGTGACCCCTGCACTCCTCTTTATAGCCTCAGATTTCTCATTCCATCACCTCCTTTCCCGTGTAATTCTATTCTACCTTTTTCTCACAGGGGACAAACAGATGGTGCTTTCAATGTTTGTCAGCCCAAAAATCTACCCAGTGAATTTTTCCATCTACTAGAATTAACTCTTGTTGAGTTTCCCTCCAGATTGATCACGTGTTCCCAAATTTACAGCTCAAACTGAACTCTAACTGAGCTAGAAGTGTCTATACAGGACCCTCTGTTGTGTTGAAATAGAAGAGGACACTTAGTCAATTCCTTGAAAATCTTGTTATTTTTTTGGAGATACCAGAGGAAGACACTTGGCATTTTCTACCTAATTTATCAAAGACATGCGACACTTTTCACTTTCCCTATATCCTACTCAGGAACGCTCTGCCTTTGACACATGTTGCAATCCACTTCTTTAATACTTAGTAACTTAAAGAAATAAGACTCACTACATTTCTTGTCCATGCAACATTTAAAATAAGGATGGAGACAGGTGGTAATCTCTGCTTCTCTTCAAAAAATGACATGTGGCAATCTCTACTACCTTTTGTTATGTTGTGGAAGCGTTCAGGACACATGTTACGCTCCTATGGGTGGTGACACTTGGTAGCTTCTACAGTCCTTTGAAATAAAACTTGGGACCCACCACAATCTTTATTCAGCAATGAAACTCAAAGATGATCTATCAGATGTTGACATGTGGAGGCTTTCATGGCTTCCAAGAAGATACGTGGCATCTTTTGTTGCTCTTGCTAAGGGTATGTGGTGGCTTCTGCTTCTCTTGGGAATAAAGTAGAAAGGGGCTCAAAAAGTGACACTTGGTAGCCTCTGCTTATCTTCGACATGTAAATAAAAATGAAATAATGCCTTATTGCATTTTGAAGGGGTGCCTGACCCCTTTGTTTTTTGGGACACTCCTTTGAACTACTCGATGAACCAAGCTGTTGAACCGATTGATTGAACCAAAAATTGGTTCAATAGTTCAATACTACATGCCATTTACACATTAACTGAGGTATTGAACCAAAAACCAAGGCATTGAATTGAATGTCTCTCAGATGCCAACATGTGGTGACTTTCACTTTCTTCTAGAAAAGTAGTCTAGAGCCTTTTGCAATTGCCACTTGGCACTTTCTGCCTGATCCTGATACTTAGCTTGTTGAAACCTTTTGCCAAAAAATAGATGAAATGTGGGTGCCAAAAAGGAACTCAGATGCTGACACATGTTGCATTCCACTATGTTGTTATTAGATATGTGGCACATTCTGTGGCCCTCTTGAAAGTTATGAAAGGTGCCTCGAATGACACCACTTGGCTAGTTCCATATCTCAAAAAGTGACACTTGGTGGCTTCTGCTCAAATTCAACACTTGGGAAAAATGAAACAAAATAATCAAAAAGGGAAAAAGAACCCATGTTTAGATGATGCCACTTGGCAGCTTCTGCTACACTTCGACACTTAGATAGAAAATGAATCAAGCCCACTCTTTGTTTCAAAATTTTGCTGTCACGACCCAGGTATGCAAGAACAAAAACCGCAGTGCGAAACCAAAAATCAGAATGCAACGTAGAGTAAAATTTTTACTCTACAAGTTATATATAAGTTTCAAGTGATAAACCAAGCACTTATGAGAAAGATAATTTATTTTTTGATAAACCTCTCAAGGATGGTTTTTATTAGGGTTTAAGGGAGGTTTTAGAGGGTATAGGGGTTTAGTCTTGGTTCTTGAGAATCTAGGCTTGGTTGATGAACCACCTACACCAATCCCAAACTAACAAGCTCCTTTACCTCCCAAGAAAATTTGGACCCCTTAAACATACCCCAAATTTTCCTTTAATATTTTCTTAAATATGTTTCCTTTATGAATAACTTATCCTTTGAGAAGCCTCTACAGGTCTACAAGTGGAAAGAGGCACTGTTGTGGTCTCTCCAGGGCATGGATTAGCCCAAAGGGATTTAGAATAATGTAATGATACCCCCAAGAGGATTCATAACTCTTTAAATATTCAAGTTAAGATTAAATCCACTCCTTTTATGGAATAACCATGTTATAATTTGGATATCATTTTGCCTACACACCTTTGCTATAAGCCTTGACCTATACATTAGCCTATGAAACCATGTATACCTCATATATGACTAGGGAAAAGGTCTTATATGCTTTAGAGATTGAATTTATTGCCTTCATCATGTTAATAAACCAACATAATGGAATATATAACTTTATGCCTTTAAACCAGTCATAGAGGTCAACACAGAGACTTCCAGGAGTCTTAACCAAGTATATTGAGGGCCCTACTCCCTTATTAAACTCATTTTTCATGTGAAAAACCTATGCAAGTTGGTTCTTAAGCTCAAAAAAGCCTTATTATACCTCTTAAATACAATTTTTACCCTATAAATGCCAACCAAGGGTCTATGGTGGTGCCCAAGTGACCTGAAGGGACCTAAAATATGATTTCATAACTGGGAAATTGCATTTTAATAGGTTTTGAGATGAGTGTCCACCATTAGGTCACTTTTGTGATTTGTGCAAAGTTGTAGGTGTTCACATTCTTAAGACTAATTCATAGAATATGGATGTCTAACCCTATAAAAAATGCCATGAATGTTTAGGGCATTGAGCTCCCCTTTTACCCTGAATAGGTTGGATTCCAATGTAAAGAGTCTATGGAGATATGAGTGGTAGAATTTGGTGTTAGGGTTAGTTATAGGTAGTTTTGAGTCCCAAACCTCTTTAAAATAATTCATATAGTTTATCCCATATTTATAATCAAATTTACATGGATGTTTAGTACTTATGGAGACTAAAATTACCTTAAGAGCTTTGGATTAGAGGAGGCATGTGGTGAAGTGGATGAGTATATGAATCTACCCTTCAAATGCTTACACATAGGTGGACTTGATCAGGATAATATTTTGGACATTTAAACCATTTTTTACACCTTATAACCCTTGAAACTTATTTTTTAGGTTTGAATAATTCACCCACTCACCACTTTGTCTATTTTATGGATCATAAAAATGTGTAGAGGCTTTAAAGCATCATTCAGGTCTTCTTACATGACTATTCCAATGCACTTCCAAGGTTTTGGATCATGAATCTGAGTCTCAAACCTTATGATGGGTTTTAGGGGATCTTAAGCATCACATTATATTAAAACTAAACCTTTTATAGACCCCAAGTTGATTGGAGACCTCCTATAGCTTGGATGTGCCATTAACCCTGCTATTTGCCTATACAAACTAGCATTAGTTTGAGACAAAATAGTAAATATGTACACTATATATATCAACCAAATGAGAATGTGGGGGTATTCTCTAGGTTATGAACACATTATTTATTGAATTTGGAAACTTTATTATGTGTGGAAGGGGTCCATATCCTCATTTTATCTCAAAGTTGCCTCAATTTACCTGCTAGAGAGTGCACTCAAACCTACATTTTGAAGTACAACCTCTAACTGGGTTTTAACAAGTTCTTAGGACCTAGGAAAATGTATATCACATTTTTATAATATTCCCAATTCTTAAGTGATAGATCTTCAACACTAATTCATTGTAAAACCCTTCCTTACACTTAGCTTATGGCCTCACTCTGGCATAGACTATATGTCATCATGACTGTGATGATGTCATTTATATCCTCAAGTGTTGTAGCCATCAGGTGTATATCTTAAATAGTGTGGACATTGTATATTTTATGTTGTTTCTACCATTCTAAGTTCATATGGGATGGATATACCAACCTAGGATAAAGATTCCCACCTTGTTATCCATTTTTACCATGATTGCCTATAAGCTTGTTATCAAATCTGTATTAGGGGAGGGATGACCTATAGGTGTTTAAGTTTCATGGCATGGATGATTAATACCACATTCAATCTCCCTTTAGAATTTTTAATTCATAGTGTTCATGGGAACCCATTGCATCTTGGATAACTCAAATGGCTCTCCTTGAGACCTTGTTACATTGCCTTTTATGGATAAATGTAGGTACACCTTACATTCCCAGGTTGTTATATGACCATACAGGTCTGATGTCTAATTTCCTTAGTGATATGGATGGTTTTAGTAAAATGTGGTGACTAAATTAGGATACCCAATCATTGGATAAAGTTAATTTAATGGAGAGGATAACAGTGTGGACACATTGGAGTGGAATGGCCAAAACACATATTGGTAATACAACATAATGGTATTGAAACTATGGTGGGACAATGTGGATATGAAATGGGCATAGTGTGAACAAAATACCTCCCTAAAGACCAACCCATGTAGACCTTGAGGACACCATAATACATATGGAGGTAGGCATAAATATTTTGAGGCAAAATCAAAGTGCTTATGGTCTTTTAATGAAACATAGTATTCTCAAAAATACCTTAACATCTATGAAAAAACCTTAACTTGTACAAAAATGTGACTAAGTTTGCTAAATGAATATGTCTAGGTCTGCAAGGAATATGAGAGCATGTGTAGGATTGAGAATATGTTTTGAAAGCATTAAAACCATTGACCACCATGTTACCACCTCCTTCATATCCCATAAGGCACATAGAAATCATGTAGATGCTCTTGGAACATATATGCAATCTACCTTGTAATGTCATAAACCATACATATATTGATCTTCATGAAGTGTGTTGAGGTAACCAAGGGACTTATCAAACTTTAATCCCAATGATAATGCATTGAGAACAATGACACATCTCTAAACCCATGCAATTTTTATCTATAATACCTAGTAAAGGCACCCAAAACTTGATTATTACACATACTGGTCTACAAACCATGCACAAAAACTAGTTGAGGATATTGATATGCTATCTAAGATCTCATGAGTGGATCCCATGCTAAAATTAACATATAAAGGTGCTTCATTACTTGAAAAAATAAGACAATTCATTAGTTTCATCAAATGATTCAAAATCCTTAGAAAACCATTAGGCTCAAAAGTGCTTATGCAAATGAGAGGGATGTAGAAGTTCCCTAAGTTCCAAACCAATGTTCATAGAGGACAAGTATTCATCACCTAGATTAATTCCATGGGTGAATATCCCCTTGAGTTCCCTTTCCATGGTCAAAATTTTGGACCCCCAATTTACTCCTATTGTACATAATGATCATGAACCTTAGGGTTCCTCTAAGCTTGCCAATGAGATTGTATTGGAAGAGAAACAATTTTGGAACCATACCAAGCTGAAACATTATGATTCTTCTACCATTAAACATCTATAAACTCACCCTATAAAAATTTACCCTTGATTGAGTTTATTCATATAGTACATAACTATACTACTAAGAAAACACTTACAAATTGTCTATTTTCTTGTAAATATTCTTTTTTTAGACCTAAAATGTAGCTTAGTGGTGTTATGAAGGGGAAATATGAGGGTAATATAGTCTTTAAACTATTTATATGACCTAGGGAGGTGAAAGGTCATAAATTGGCACGTGTGGGCCCATTTCAGGTGAAATAAGCATTAACTAGAGCAATAATGGATCCAATTGAGGTATGAAAACGTTCCATGATAGATTATTGGGACTCATTAGGTTTTTTGGAGGTGTATGAACTATATAGTTTCTAATTAAGGCCAAAATAACATATTTTTATTATCAAAACCATTGACTCGTTCAAGTACATGGATCTAAAAAAGGTTTATCAACTACATCACATTGTGAATGCATATGGAACACCTTAAAATCAATATAATATTAATTATATCACATTATATTCTATATAATGACTCTTGAAATCTCAAAAATGATAATACATTTAATGATTTGTTATGACTAATGTGCTCTTAAACCCATGTCAAACTACCTCCTCCAACTTTGGCTTCATTACTACATCTCCCTTATGTTGATGATCCTTTAATATGTATATGGGATAAATAAACACTTTAGACATAATGGAACTAATTTAATCAAGATTTACATAGGGTAAAAGGACCTAGAAATACTATTAAGGTAAGTTTGAAATGTGACTAGATAATGGGTTGACTAGACATACCTTAAAATCTCACAACATGACTAGCAACTAGGTGTCAAAGGTAGAAATGACTCCAAGATATATAGGGTTGGCCAATTTATAGGTCTAATACTATAAATTGACCAATAACACCCAATATCCTCAACCTTGATTTCTTAAGAGACTTATTTTTGTATGCCTTGTCAATAAATTACACCATTTTTGCCATGCTAAGTATTAAATAGTGAGGGCCTTGAGCAACCCATAACCTTCTTTAGTCAAGCATTGGAGGGATATGAAGATAGGTACACCTACATGGAGAAACATGTTATTTTAGTCATGAGAGTTCTCAAAAACTTCAAACACATGGTGTCTAACAAAAAAATCTATGTCATGGTGGCTCACCCTAGCATTAAGGACTTGTTTATTAATTGAGCTTTGAGTGAAAAGAGAGTACATTGGGTGACTAGATGCATAGAATATGACATATAAGTGAAGGTCACCAAGTTAGTAATGGGTAGGGGACTATGTGAAAACTTGGTATAAGATGTGAAGGAGGCCAAAGAAGTGTTGGCAATGTAGAATGATCACCAAGTAACTGCACTTATACCCTCTTCTAGCTAGACTCAAAACATGGAAAGATTCCTTCAAATAGGAGAATGTCCTATAAGCCTAGATAGGACAAGAATAAGGTATTATAGGATTCAATCAATCCCTTATGTCTTGATTAATGGATTTATATTTAAAAATGATATTGAGGGCATGTTTTTAAGGTATGTGGAGACTAACTAGGTTGACAAGATTCTAGATTAGTTTCATGATGGGCTTGTAGGAGGACACTTTGTATCTAGGACTACAACAAGGATAATGAGAGTATGTTACTTTTAGCCAAGATTTTTCAAAGATTCCCATGCTTAGGTTAAGAAATACCAAAAGTGTGCTATGATCACTGGGAAATAAAGACTCACTTCCTTACCTCTCACACCCATCCAAGTTGAGTAACCTTTCTTGTAGTGGGACCTAGATTTTGTAGACATGATACACCCTTCATCTAGTGCAGTACACAAATGGGTCTTGACTTCTATAGACTACCTCATTAGGTGGGTGGAATAACTACCTCTTAAAGAGGAAAATGAAACTCAGTTTTAGAGTTCTGTGATGGCCTAGTAACTAGATTTAGGATCCCATCCACCATCATATCAGATGATGTACTAGATTTCTGTAGTACCAGGGTGAGTTAATGGGATCTTAACTATGGAATATACCTAAGTTATTCATATAACTACTATCTATAGGGAAATGGACTTGAATATTCCACCAACAAGAACCAAATCAAAATCATAAAGAGAACTATGGATGATAATAAGAGAGAGTGTCATACCAAACTGAGCATAACCTTATGGGCAGATAGGATCACTCCCAAGAGAGCTATTGGTCATTCTATAGACCTTATTGTCTATGTAAAATAGGCAATGTTACCTATTGTCACCAAATATTTTACCCTATAGGAGGGTGTTTAAGCCTCCTCTAGATTTGGGAAATATGATAATATTTCTATGTATGGGGTTTACCTATGGTAGAAGTAGACCTCTAGGTTTAAGGGCTAGCTCCCTAAATATACATTAAAATGATTATCACCTAATTAACTAGTTGCTTGTCAGAAAACATATAAATTTTTTCATGAAATTAAACTAATCTAAGGGGGTGACACAACAAAAGGATTTCCACAAGACCATCATACTTTTATCATAATGAAACAAGACCTACAAACCAATTTCATAGTCCTAAGAGATTCTAACATAAGTGTTTTAATATAGAGGTAATATGCATGAGAAAACTCAAGGAAAGTGAAACAAAAGGTAGGTTGTACACTCTAATAATAATTTTACACTTTAAAGGAGTCTAACACACTATCTACACTCTATATGACATGTTAAAATAGGAACAACTTGCATCAAACATGAAAGGATCAAGAGTAAGCAAGGATAGATGAATATCTCTTAACCATTCACTACATATCTCTTTTCACACTTATAAAAATGTTAATTAACTCAAAACCATAATTTCATTTATTTTTCAAAGGCAAAATACAACAATCTAGTAGGGCTTCACAATACTTGGTGTGGCATTAGTCTCCAAGAGCCAAAATGGCTACTACTTTTAGAACTGGAGAGAGAGGAGAAGAGAAAAGTCCAAGAGTTAGTAGAACATGTGTTAAGATGAGAAAATGAGTTAAATATACATGAGAATTAAATATGAGATAGTCTATGAAAGGTTTATGTGGATAAATGTCCATTAAAGTCATGAAACTCTTGATATGTGGCATAAGACTTCTCATTTGCATGCTTAGAAACTACCTTCATCATTTGACCTCCTTGGAATCTTTCATAGTAGACTAGGGATAGGTATCATGATTAAAATTATAGTGAGGGGTTATAAAAAATCCCCAACATGCATTTTTTGCATCCCTAACCACTAATATTCTTCTGGACATGAGTTATCACTATCTGTAGTCCAAATAACTCCTCTTTCACTCACCTTACACACTTGGCACCAAATTTGCCTTTAGTTTTCCAATAAATTACATATAGAGGAGTGTATGACACATTTAAATAACATTCATTCCATTATATTCATTAGGTATACCTTAAAAGGCCTCCTACTTAGAGTTTTCACCTTTCCACTTGCTTATTCATATTGCTAGTTTGGATTAGCTGAGATGAAGGCAATTGTAGAGGCACTTGTGAGTTTTATTGGAGTAATAAATGTATATGATAGTATATATTAGGTCCTAATATACCTATCCAAGTGGTTTTCATCTTTTTACTCTCCTTTGAACCTATAAAATGCCAAAAATTATTAAAGAAACTAGTTATGTGCCCTATTTGTACAAGTAGGGTACAACTCAATATGATAGGAAGGTTATTTTCAAGATGTCATAAACATAAAATGAAACTTATCACCTTAATATAAATCCCCTAAAAGTAAATTAAACCTCTTAAAATGGTGAAAACCTATCTAAAACTCCATATTATGCCAAATTGTAAACTTTAGATATTGTATTCATCAACTCAACTTTAAACATGAAACCAAAGCTATAGACCATGTGGGAAAGATTTCCATATCCTTTGGAATCATTTTCATCAGCTAGATTATAAGGACCTACCCATATAATAAGGAATATTTTAGGGTGTGGGAAATAAAATTACAAAATAAATAGACAACTTCTAAAGGATGGTTCATAAAGCATAGGAAGACAACCCATAAAATCCTACCATGAAATGGAATTGGACTAAGTATAATATCACCCCATACAATCATTTGACCTAGAAACTCTTCTACTAGTTACACCAAGAATAAATTTTTTGAACATTTATGCATGTATAATAAAGTTATGAAAGAGAATAATAGGTTTTTACCAATTTATGGGAGCTAAAGAGTCATCCCAAAAGCCTTCCACATGTGTCACACTCTTCAAGAGACTGTACAACTTCCAAAACTGCCCAAACCACCACTTTTCTTCTTGTTTCAGTATAATACCTAAGAGCTTTAGTTAGGGATTGATAATTACTGATATTATCTGACATGATGGACTTTGAAAGAGATTTTATAACACTTATCTTTCTTATAAAACTATATATCCCTCACAAATAGCTCTAATATGAAATTTAAGTGGCATATAATGACTTAGGAAAGAAAGTAACTATGGCCAAGGTGATGGCACATTAAATGACATAAAATAATACCATGACACACCCTATAAGACCATAATAGACCCCTATACAAGTTTTGGACTATATGGTATTGACCTATTTTGACATATGCTTAAAATAATCAACATTATTAGCAATTTTTGTGGGTGGTATGCTTGCTATGCCCAAGACCAATAGCCTTTTCCTATCCATTGGGATATGGAATCACCTATTCATAGATATGACATTGAAATTGAATTTTAAATATAACAAAACAATATAAAACCAACAAGAGACAACACACAAGACAAGAAACTAGGCAAACACACACTTGTGCTTCATGAGTAATTATGGAACACACACAACCAAATAAACTAAATCAAACACAAACTAACTTGAAATAGACACTTCTTCTAGGATGAAAGGGGAAGTTTGAAATGTTTTATACTTTAAGAGATGAAATTTTTAATGAGGCATGTATCCTTTTTACCCTTGGCATTGATGCCTCCATCTTCTTTATGATACTTTCCAACCTCATTGGCATGATGTTCAATGAAATCAATGTAGCTACAACTAGATCATTTATGGGAATGAACTCTTCTTGAATCCAAATAGCCTCAAATTTCTCACAAGAATCCTCAACTATGACCTCTAATTGTGGTTCAACACACACATACCTTTTTAGTTTTCATGGTGCTCTCATTAAGATCAGGTTCCTTTGTAGTTGCAAGATTTTCAAGCTCATCAAAGAGCTCTACATATTCCACCCAATCTTGGCCATTATCCTCCATGGAAAAACTTTCTCCATCTTCTCATGTACTTGGTCCTCAACATGGAAGAGTTCCTCAAGCTCTTGAGCTATTTTTATTTGTTATTTCTAATCCTTACTCTCTTTGTCATCTAGAATCACTACCTCTTCAACTTTCTCTTCTTGATGTATGAGGTCATCAAACTAGTCTTCTTTATGTTCCAATGTATCTGAGTGTGTTTCAACATCAAGATGAGGTATGGGGTACTTTTCAAGTATGATATATTCTACCTTGGTCTCATGAGACTCTTACAGGACTGAAATTTATTTAGGAATGACTTGAAGTTCACCTTCATTCTTGATAACACACTCAGCTTCATGCTTGAGATGATCATCAATAATCTCATGATTAGGTGTGTACTTATTAGGAGAAGAAATTAAATCACTTATCTATTAAAAATCTTGGTTTATGGCATGGAAATTTTACTATATGTATTCTCTTTCATGGTTTTCATGTTCAAGAGCTTCTTCATAATGAATAATAGGTATGGAGTCCTTATCAAGCACGTCTTCCTTCATGTTTTCATCAAATTCTATATCAACAGCTAAAATATGATGTTCAATGTCTTTCTCATCATTTGAGAAGGTAGAGTTAAATTTGTGTTCATAAATGGGAGTCCCTATGTTTATTTCTTCTTCATAGTTACTCATGACATCATCTTGATAAGCTATGACTTGAGCACTTTCCTCTTGATTTGCTTCCCTCAAAGTGGGTTCTTTTCCAAGAAGGGGTAGGTGAAAGGTTAATGGATAGGCTCATGAGTTATAGATGAGGAATGAGGTGTGATGGAGGGATTATGAATAGATTTAGGCAAGAGTACTTCACTAGTAAGCTCATGGGGAAGTGACAATTTGGGTTAATTAAAGGGAAAAATAACTTATTCAGCAAAAATTGCATCTTGCCAATAGCCTCCTTAAAGTTGTTCAATAATATCATGTTCATTCTTAAGTTATTTGTATTACCACATCCTTAGCCTATCTATTTATCATTGAAATCACTTCTTTTTTGAGTCTATTTGTTATTTGATATCCCATTGATTTCCTTATTTCCCTTCAACTATCTCTAACATAAGCATACAAATTTGGGTAATACCTCTTAACTATACCATCAGATGGTTGGGGAGTACATCAAACTCATTATCCCATGTCCCCATATTATCTTTATTATCTAGCATCTTTGGTAGGAGTTCTAAGAAGTATTTAACGTGATATGGAGATGGAGGAGGAGGAGGGAAATGATGGGGATTGAGGTCAACTCTACATTATTAAATTTGAGTTTGTAGGAATTCATATCTTGTCTTGTAGTATCTTTATATGTAATAAATGGGATCATATAATTATTCATTAAAAGACTAGTAGGAATCCTCTTGAGGTTGATAGGAATCATTTTATGATTGGTAAGGATCATATTGGGATTGATATGAAGGCACTTATTGATAGGTTTCTTGATAACCTTGCTAATATTATTGTCCAACAATATGATGTATATATGGAGAAGGAAATGGATGACCATGGGGATGACATGGCTCATAGGATTGGTAGCCATTATGATAAGACTATTAAATAATATAAGGTGGTTCATATATATGCTAATAGGAAGGTTCATAATGTGAACTAGGAAGTTGACTCAAGAGAGGATGGTTAGTATTGTGTTAGTCCCAAGATGAAATAAACACACTAGCATAACATCTCTAGGCCTAGTTACTAAGGGGAGCTTAGTTAAAAAAACTAGAATGGAAAACAAAACTAAAATGTATAATAAACCTTCTTTCACCTTCTTTGGATGCTCCAAATAGCTTGTTGAAGTGGCTTGCTTGACTTTGTGCTCATGAGTTCTACATCAATGAAGTGTGGCTACCTCCATCTCTCCTTGGCACCATGTTTGTCTTTGGTTTGGCTTGACTTGGCTCAATATTTGTTTATTATAAAAATAATTTTCATGAATCTCTAGAATCAATTCAAAATTATAACTTTGGCATATGAGAGCTTACAATTATGGCTTTGAGGCTTGTTATTTATATATTTTTGGAATGGTTTGAGGATCAACCATGACCATCCATCTCAAGATTGAGATGTGTGGCCATGGATAAATTCCAAATATGAAATCCATTATACAAATATACCCATTAATATTTGGGATAGATGGGAATTAAATAGGCATGGAAGGGCTTTTATGAGTCATGGGAGGGGTTAACCTTGATATTTTATGCATTTATGGCCTAGGGATGTCTTCCCAAGAAATGATGTCACCTGATGATGCAAATATTCAATATTCATTTCCAAAAATAAATTATTCAACAAATTCCATGGAATTATTAATTAGGCTCATTATTTGGTTTAATTATCTCTTAATCATGATTAAGCACTTTGTGCAAACCTTGGCTCTTTGTACACAAATTACTCAAATTGGTTAGAATGTCTTATGATTGGCCCAAAGTTTGATTGGATTGGAATTAGGATGTGATGTCAGATGCATTGGATCCATTATCCCATTTAGGATGTTTTCAATACCAAATAAAAAAGGCAAATGTCTCATGAAATAGATTTGATAGAAAAGAGCAATATAGAACACCCAAGTGCAAAATTGGCATTTTGACTTGAAATAGTCTAATTAAAGTTAGTTGGTCCATAAATTTTATTACCCCAATTAATTATACCTTGTCCAAAATCATCACTTGAATATATAAATTTAAAATATTTTAATGTGTTTTAGTGTTTTTAAGCCAAATTGTGCATTTTGGTGGAAATTGGTCAAAAGCCTGGTTGGAGGTCATTGGTGGCCATATTTAAGTGTCTACAGTTTTCCCCTATTTGGGAAGGTATTACAAGATATAATCATAGTAACATATTATCAAAGAATGAAAGGTGACACTGTATTTTAAAATATTATTTGTCATGATTTTCTACATTTTTTTACATATGTCATAAATGAATGCATTACATACAATTCATATAGATAGCTATTTGATAATGTTATAAGTATTTAAAAAAGTTAATGCATCCAAGTTATTATTTTAAATAATAAAAATGTCTTTGCAACAAAGACAAGACTTTGACCTACATAAGTGAAATACAATTAAGTCAAATGATTTTTCAAATGTGATAATGCTCAGAACTATATCTAAACTAGTAAGCAATGATTGTTTATGTTCACATGATATTGACTACATAATATTGATTTTTTTAAAAATAATTTTATATCTATTACCATTTATTTATTTACCAAATTGATATAATCTATAATACTTTTTACAGTGTATTTCATTAAGATTGTAATCAAATATTTGACACAAATATAATCTATAATAGACTCTAATATAATCTACTAATATATTTCTTGTTTGTACTAATATATAACTGTATTGTGTTAAGATGAGTCTCACACATTTATTTAAGGTTAATTTAATTCATTGCACATGTAAACCACTTTGCCATACTACAATTGAATTCAAGGATTAAGTATTGAAAATGGAGTGGAATGGATTAAAAGATTATATTAATGTAATGCGGTTCATGAATCATTATAAAAACATATATATATATATATATATATATATATATATATATATATATATATATATATATATATATATATATATATATATATATATATATATATATATATATATATATATATATATATATATATATATATATATATATATATATCTTTATATATATATATGTATGTATATATATATATATATATATATGTATGTATATATATATGTATATGTATATATATATATATATATATTGTTTATGTTCACATGATATTGACTGCATAATATTGATTTTAAAAAAAATAATTTTATATCTATTACCATTTATTTATTTACCAAATTGATATAATCTATAATACTTTTTACAGTGTATTTCATTAAGATTGTAATCAAATATTTGACACAAATATAATCTATAATAGACTCTAATATAATCTACTAATATATTTCTTGTTTGTACTAATATATAACTGTATTGTGTTAAGATGAGTCTCACACATTTATTTAAGGTTAATTTAATTCATTGCACATGTAAACCACTTTGCCATACTACAATTGAATTCAAGGATTAAGTATTGAAAATGGAGTGGAATGGATTAAAAGATTATATTAATGTAATGCGGTTCATGAATCATTATAAAAACATATATATATATATATATATATATATATATATATGTATATATATATATATATATATATACATATATATATATATATATGTATATGTATATATATATATATGTGTGTGTATATATATATATATATATATATATATATATATATATATATATACATATATATATATATATGTATATATATATATATGTATATATATATGTATATATATATGTATATATATATATATATGTATATATATATATATATATGTCTATATATATATATGTATATATATATATATATATATATATATATATATATATGTTTTTATAATGATTCATGAACCGCATTACATTAATATAATCTTTTAATCCATTCCACTCCATTTTTAATACTTATATATATATATATATATATATATATATATATATATATATATATATATATAGAGAGAGAGAGAGAGAGAGAGAGTAGGGAAACCATAATGATTCTATTTCATATACAATAGAGTAGAATGTGTCATTTTATGACTTCTATTTTTTAGATTCTATGACCTCAATCTTCTCTTCTCAAAAATCCATTTATTTATCACACTTGCTTTCCTTCACCTCTCAACCCTTTGCTCTAAACCATACACTCAAGTCTCTCATCAATCCCATACAAGTCTAGAAACCATCATATTTAGTTTCATTATTTATAGATCATTTATGAATTATCAAGTCCATAATCTTCCTTATCAACCACAACACATGCAATAAATGTATGGTTCCCCTTTGAGAGAATGGTTGGCACAAGGAAAGGTTGGCAAGTAGTCCCTTGAAAGAAAGAATGGAGATGAGGGGACTAAAGGAAGGAAAAATGATGGGATGAAAAAACAATGATATTAAAAACTAGTCAAAATCACTGAGAATGCAAGTGGGATAGTGTACAATGGTTTGTCTAAAGGTGGTTATAAGCATTATACCCTGATAGTGGCAGCATGGTTTGATAACACAATGATTTTCCCAAAGATAGTTATAAACATTGAGAAAATGAAGATGTCGTAGTTAGGAAAGACAAACAAGATAACAACATGCCCCTATATGGGTATAAAAATTAAATTGTTGACAACATAATGATTTGCCTAAAGGTGGTTATAATCATTGAGAAATGTAGATATGATAGTGTACAATGGTTTACTCAAAGGTAGTTATAATCATTAGACCCTGATTATGGAAAACATGATTGATTTAGCTGATGATGATGATGATAATTTGATACAAAGGATAAAGATGAATTGGGATAACTTTCTAGTAGGGAGATGCTCATCCAAACTAAACAAAGGTTAAAATTCTTTCATTATTTAATTACACTATGTACGATATGATTGGGATTGAATCAAGATGTTGGCATTGAAGAGATGTTAATGCTACCATTACTGAATAGACTTTCTAAAGTTGAGGTTTATTGTAGCACTTAAAGGTAAGAATTATGATAAAACACCATGAAGACTAGGCCAAAATATGCACAAGGACTAACTCCCAAAATCTAATACTCAAGAGAGAATAATGAACTAATGATAAAAACCATGATGATAATGTAAACACATGAATATGGATGGATTCAGTTATAAATTCTTAAGGAATTACCCAATGACTGCACATAGACTAAATCAAGACAAAAGTGTTGAAAGCAAACAAATAGGCACATAAACAAATAAATAAGCAGAAAGAAACAAATAAACAACTCAATATAAACCATATGAACATTACCCCTAGAAAATAAGTGGAAACTTAAAAAAATAAAAAAAATTGGGGAAGAGTAGAAAGGAAGAGGGTGGTCAAGCTATCTCTATGCACTAGGAAAGTGGACATTGCCTACATAGTTCCCTGGATGTAATATCAAACAAAAATTTAGGCCAGATGTAGTTCTCCTAGGAAATGGGAAGAAAATGATGACTGATGAAAACAAATAAAATGGATGTGATAGAATAATAGGAGTGGTCTTGAAAAATGGCAAGTGTGTGGGAGAAAAGGGAAAAAAATATGGGGAAACTAAGTGACAAGTGATTTGCTTATGACTTAGTAAAGGTTCCTAGAATCTTGAAGGTAAAGAAGTGGTCAATGTTTTTGGCTTTTTCTAATAGTTTTATGAATGTTTTTGTAGTTTTTAGAGTGTCTCAACTCGATCGATAATGGAAATACTCTAAATGGTTGAAGCTCACAAAAAGGTGAGAGCGTGGCTTAAGTTTTTCACAAAATAACAAGAACATGGCTTAGGTTGCCTATAAAGTGGTGAGAGCATGGCTAGAAAGGGTAACTAAGGTGACCTCAACAAGTATTGAGCACTACCTACATAGTCCCAAATTAGGACCTCAAGTCACTATAGTTTCACCTTATAATAGAGGAATTTGACTAGTGGAGTAGTCAAGTCAAACAAAATAGACATAGTTGGTATAAAGACATAATATGTCATATATAATGGCTAATTGATATGTTCAACTCATAATAAATAAGTATTTCCCTAGTTTGACCATAGGAAATTATAACTAGGATATAATGGCATAGGTCACTGAGACCAATTTTCCCATAGGTATTTATAATTAGGATCAAGACATTGAGAGAGAATGAAATAAGACATGAAGGATGTAACTACCAAATGTATATCATACTACTCCAAAATATAGCCTCTATCTAGAATGTATGAAATAAATGATAAAAACAAATCTAAATGCTCTTGTTAAAAGTGGTGATGGAACCAAATAGAATGGAACCAAGGTCATAGGGCTGGATAGAGAGGGAAAAGTGAACTTAGTTGATGGGGAAGGTATGGTAAAATAGACATGTGATGTGAAAAGTGATAAGTTGGTAGGAAAAGGTATTATAAAAACAAGATTAACAAAATTATACAACTTGAAATGGTCCTTATAGACAATACACCAAGTCACTCAAGCATAGTACTAATTGAGGTGGATAATGTTCATCAGCTCATCAAGTTCATGGATATCTAGTGTGGCAAGCCTATATGATCTAGTTCCAAAGTTTGTTGTAATGATGAAAGGACCAACCCAATTGGGTTTGAACTTACCTTTATTCTTATTTTCATCTATGGTATTCTTTTGGTTTTCTTTAAGGACAAGCTCACCAAGTTCAAATTATCTATGCTTGATGTGCTCATTGTAATGGCCTTTGAGTTGGCTATAATATGCCTAAAGATTTTTGAGTGTAGCTATGCATTTTTCATCAAGTATTCTAGCTCTTATAGGTGAGCTACTCAATAGTCATGATCATCTAGGACATGCTTGAAATATATACGTAGTGAAGGTAACTTAACATCAATGAGAAAGATGGATTCTATACCATAAAAAAGTGAAAATGGAAAGGATTATATGGGGGTATGGTGATTGGTAAATTATGCCCAAAGGGCATGTAATATCTGAAGGTTATAATCATGATTGGCATCATTTACAATCTTTTTTAGAATGTTAAAAACTATTTTACTAGATTCCTCAACCTGACCATTACCTTGATGGTAATATGCCATAGAAAAATGTTGTGCAATGTTATATTTGGCACATAGCTTGTCAACATCCTCATTACTAAAAGATCCTCCATTATTAGATATAATTTTAGAGGGGATATCATATCAGCAAATGAGATGGTTGAAGATGAACTTGGAAGTTTGCTTTCCGATCATGTAAGTGAGGGGTATAGATTAAACCCACTTAGTAAAATATTTGATGGTGGTAAAGATATGTTTATGGTCATCAGATGAGGTGGAATTTATCTTCCCAATGAGGTTAAGGACCCATGTATAAAATGGCCATGGTGTCAACATTGGTTTCAGAGTATTTTTATGGCATGAATCAGATTGGCATACCATTGATATTTATCACACTTCTTTACATAGACATCTACATTTGCATCCATCATGGGCTAATAATAACTGATATGTAAGAAATTTTTGGACATGATAGCCCCAATTTGTGGGATCCACATACACCTTTGTGATCTTCCCATAATGCTAGTGTAGATTCTACCAAAGTTAAATAATGAAGTAGAGTGCCATCAAAACTATGGTTGTAAAAGATTGATCCAAGTAAGGTATAATGAGTGGTTTGGTGGATGAATTCTTTGGTTTGTTGTTGGGAGAGGTCAAGTGGTAAAACTTGGTCATGAAGGTCATTTTAAGGGTCTAACTACCAAATATAACTAGGACCAACAATATCAAAAATGATTGTAATGGTTGGAGATTCATGAGCTGGTGTAAACAAATTCTCGATGAGGAATCGATACTCTCTAGATTTATCTATTTGTTGAATCAGAGTGATGATAGTAGCCATCACATCTACAATTCTATTATTATCCCTTGGTAAATGATCAAATTGGATATTTTTAATTTGCTATTTTAGAGTGTCAACCATAGCCTAATATGGAACTAGCTTGTCATCTTTTATTTGCAACTTAATTTATGATTAGCTAGGAATCACCATAAACCTTGAGATGAGATACATTCCATTGTACCACCTATTGAATTCCTAAAATAAGTGCTTCATACTCATCCATGTTCTTGGTATAATGAAAATTGATCCTAAATGATTTAGGGATTAGATCCCCCTATGGCATAATGAATAAGAGGCCTACCCCTAATCCATGTGCCATGAATGATCCATCAAAATATAGCTTCCAGTGCTACTCCTCAAGAGGTGTGTTAATGATGGTCATTATGGATTTGTCAATAAATTGGAATGCGAGTGGCTCTATGTCTGTAATAGGTGCTTCAATAAGCTAATATACAAGGACCTATCCCTTGATTGCCTTTTGATTGACATACTCTATGTCAAAATCACTAAGAATCATGATCCACTTGGCTATTATACCTTGTAAATTTATTTTAGATAGTAGATACTTGAGCAATTTTACTTTTGAAATGACCATGATCTTATTATTCAATATGTAGTGTCACAAATTCTGAGCTATGAATACAATGGCTAGATAGGATTTTTTAATAGGTGTATAGTTATGTTCATATGTGACCAATATACAACTTAAGTAGTATATTCCATGCTCTTTTCCATTCTCATCATGTTGAGCTAAAATTTCCCCAAAAGAACTTTTTGTAGCTGATAGGTACAATAAAAATGGTTTTCCTAGTATGGGGGTAACAAAATAGGCAAATTTACTATGTAATATTTTAGCTGTTGAAAATATATTTGGTAGTGATTATCCCAATGTAATGTAACTCCCTTCTTTAGAAGATGTGTAAATTGATGACACTTTTTTGCTAACTGAGATATGAAACATTGGATTGATTGGATCTTTCCTTGCAAACTATGGAGCTATTTCAAATTGGTTAGTGGTGACATCTCTATTATAGCTTGGACTTTGGCTAGATTAAATTCAATGCCTTGATGAGACACGATGAAGCCAAGTAATTTTCATAATGTTACTCCAAATACACATTTCTCTAGATTTAGTTAGACTTTATACTCACACAATATTTTAAATATTATACATAGCACTACTGGATGATTAGCCCTAGTTTTTGATTTGCCTAGTATGTCATTGATGCAATATTCAAGAATATCATGCATCATATCATGGAATATGATAGTCATGGCACTTTGATATGTAGATCTGGCATTCTTAAGACCAAAAAACATTACCTAATAATAGAATGTGCCCCATGAAGTGGTGAATGCAGCCTTGTGTTGGTATTTGCATGTTATTTTGATCTAGTTATATCCTAAAAATTCATCCATGAGTGAAATCATCTCATAGCCTAATGTGGAGTTGATGATCATATAATTATTAGGTAATGGAAAGTTTTCCTTAGGGAAATATTTATTTATGTGTCAAAAATTAGTAAACATTTTGATTCCTTCAAGGTTTTTGCTAACTAGTACAACAGTGGATATCCACTCTGAGTAGTCAATGGATCAAATACCTCCTACTTCTAAGAGTTTTTCTAGATCTTTCTTTACTAATACAGTAATGTGAAGATGTATCTTATGTAACTTTTTTTTACTAGTTTGGCATTAAGATTGACCATAAGGTGATGTAAAACCAAGGTGGGGTCTAAACCTAGCATGTCAAAATAATCCCATGCAAAGATATCTACAAATTATCTCAGTAGAGCTATATAGACTTTACATTCCTCCTCGATGAAGGACATGCCTAATTTTATCCATTTTTGGTCTAATGGAGTCCCGATGTTTACCTCTATTATATCCTTGACTAGACAGGTTAAACCATCTTATAGGATAGTAGGAAAAGACTTAAACTATAAGACTATATCAGAGTCTTCTATTAGGACTAGCTCTTCAACGTCTCCTAGGCAAGATGAATCTAAGTCCCCCAATGGGAGATCTAGCCATGTGACAAAAATAGTTGAAAATTATTGAAGAATTTAGTCAAACACTTATTGTTGCTTAAAACTAAACTTAGATCCATAGGCAAGTTCATCTTTGGTGGTCTCCTAGTATAAATTCAAAGAAGAATAAACACCCCCATCTAATGGCACCTAAAATAGGTTTTCACCACTAGACTGGCCTTTATCTTTACTTTTTACCTAGTCAAAAAGTGCCTCAAAGAGGTTTTCAATTTGGGGCCTAAATGTTTTATTTATTTATTTAGCTAAGGGTGTTCACCCTCTCTCCAAAATAGGATCTAATATATAATGTGATTGAGAACCTTGATTTATGATCTCCCAACTAAAAATTGTCTCTAAATCCTAGAAAATCATAGGATGCCTCATCATTCTGAAACTCATCAATCAGTAAACTAGATTCTTGTTGGTCCTAATCTATTAGTTAGGGATAGTATAATGGCAGTGGGTTGTGATGAATGATTGGGGTAAGGGTAAAAATGGAATTATTATCAAACATGTTAGTTTTAGCTAGGTCATCAAAAAGGCTGGCATCTTCATCACTAGTTGATGGTGATGGAACATGAGTAAGGTATACGGAGTCACCCCCATGCAACTTAAATCCAAGTCCATAGGGTATTTTATATTTGGCCATAGAAATTGGATCAAGTGTTCCTTTTTTATTAGGTTTGAGGCCTCCTCCTTCATAGCATTTATTTTTTATGATCCTATTAGGAATAGGATACTTTTCACTCTTACAAAAATAAACTTGGTTGTCATTTTATAACCATGATTCATCTCCCTTAAGAGGGTCTGATTCTAGGCTAGATGATGGTACAAACATGACAAGTCCTTTATCTTTGCTCTTTTGTTGCCATTGTATATGAAGAGACTTAGATGTAGGTCTTCTAAAGGAATTTAGATTCTATGAAGGGTTTGCCATATGAAAGGTATCATGAGTTAAATATTATCCTAGGCCATTAGCCAAAATAGTGTAATGATTGGAAGCTTCAGAAGGTAGCATGTGGGTAAAATCTATGCAATTTTCCTCTAGAGAATCAATAAGTATGGCTTTTCCTTTATCTTACTTGGAACTTAGATTCATGTTATATTGGTAATTGTATCTTTTAAACTCAACTTTGAGATTTTTTTAGTACTCATATGGGTACAACTCCTACAATATTCAATTCCATCCCTAAGTGGGAGAACTTTATACATTGGTGCAATTTTGATGGGACTACATAAATCTCATGTAAATAAGGCCTACCTAGAAGCATATTATATGACAACTCAAGATCAAACACATGACAAAGATTATCATGGGTCAAAGTACCAATGATAACTATTAGGCTAATGGTGCCTCATGATTCTCTCTCTTGATTATCATAGGCTTTGATAGTTATAATTTCTAGTTGTAGATATTCCTTTGTGTACCCAAGAAGCTTGATGAGCTTTAGAGACATTATGTTAAGGATGGATCCATTGTCTATAAGGACACATTTCAATTTATGCCACTTTATATAAAATTATTTTTACAATGGATTATTATGGAGTGGGCCAAGGGAATACATATCGCTTTAGTTGAATGTGACTTGCTGGGTAGGAGCTAAGTGTCCAACTAATACTTGAAATTTATCAAGGGATATGTCACTGGCAACATTGGATTGGGTTAATAAATCATTCAAAATGTTTTTTTGGATTGTTTACATACACAAAAAATCTAAAATGGATATTTGTGTGGGAATATTTTATAATTGTTCTACAATATCAAACTTCTTATCTTAGATAATGTTAAATGGTTTGTTTCAAGGCTGAATGGTTGATTGGATAATGGGTGAAGTGGTAGATAACTGTGGGCTTGGGATGGCAATCTTTGACCTGTGAGTTATGATTTCATAATTAGGATTAAATATAGGACCATGATTTCTAAAAAATGGTGGTAATGGTGTGAGACCATATAGGACAATTCTCAATTGTCAGTGAACTTGTGCATGGTCATAGGGCAAGGATGAGTTATCGATATAAGGTCCAAAAATGGGAATCCCTATTTGTTAGTTTATCTATGTGTGGTCCTAGGTCAAGGAAGGATTTACAAAATGATTGCATTGGTTTTTTATGGTTAAAAATGGTCTCATGATTAGAATTTGGTATAGGATTAATGAAGATGATATTAATGCTACCTCTTACAATATGTCCTACAACTCTATTGTAGTCATGGGAAACTGCATGGTAGGTTTATTGGTTCTTACCATTATAACCTTGGTTATATCCATTATTTTGGTGTTGTTGATTCTATTATTGGTTCTATTGGTTTGGCCTTAGGTTTTGATACTATTGATTTTTTGTTGCACTAGCTGGTGGTGTTGTTGTTGTCATTGTTGTTGTTATTGTTGGTTATTATGTTAGGCAGAAAGGTTTTGATAAATCCCAAGAGTATTATTAGAGGTATAATCACCACCATCCAATGTTATCTCCTCATTATCTAACATATTCTCAATCAAATGTTTGATTTTCACACATCTTCATAAATTGTGCTCATTGACCTGATGATATTCACAAAATTCATTTTCATGGTACTATTCAAGATAAAGAATACCTTGTAGATAATGCTTTGGTATAGGTTAAATAATAAAATTAGTGGTAATAATTTTATGTAACACAAATTCAATAGGCTCTTCAAGGTCACTAAAAATATGGTGAGTAGGTATTATTCTCCTTGGAAGAGGAACTTGCAATGGCAAAGGTGGTTTTATTTGTTGCATGGGCCTAGGCTATTGTGATTGGTGTGTTGGTTGAAGAGGTTGTGGGGTAGGAGTAAGTCAAAAATGTGTCACAAGTTTATAAGATGGTTTTTACATCATTTGTACATGGTGTGACTTGGTTACTCCTTTTCTCACAACATTCTTGTTATGGTTGAATTATTTTAGTCTATCTTGGTTATTGGCCTATGTTGGTTGTGATACTTTCATTTGGAATTGATTTTTATTTTGGTCATTTCCATGATTTCTACCTTGATTCTAATTATTTTAATTGAGCTTGATGATTCCTTTATTAATAAGGGCTCACTCAATCAACAAACCTTTATCAATGATTTCTTTGAAAGTATGTGCACATTTTGGTTCTAGATGATAAGCTATTTCACTATGAAAATTTTTAGTAAACATAGTCGCTAATTATTTATCTAGTAAACTATGGATGAATTAGCTTTTACTGGCTCTCCATCACTATAGATAGCTCATAAAACTATCAAAACTTTTTGTTTTGCTTGTGTCAAGTCGACCAATGAAATCTCATGTTTGAGATTGTAGGAAAGGTGTTGCACAAACTTTTTTGAAAGGTCATAAAAATTTATTACTGAATTCTTGGGCAAATTTAAAAACCACTCCAAGGATTACCTTGCTAGACTCCTTGGCAACAACAATAAAATGTATATGACACTAGCTAGCATGCGACAAAGAATTCCATTAGATAGGCTTTGGGGTCACCTTTCTCCTTATATTTATCAATATGTAAGGGATCATATCTAGAGGAAATGGAAAATTTAATTATTCTATGTTAAAAGTATAAGAACACACATCATCCAACTTAAAATTTTTACCCTATTTCCCAACTTAGATGTTAGAAATTGCATCCTTCATCTATTATAATTCTTGCTCTAGGAAGCTTATGGGAATATTGGCCTAGGTAGATAGTTGGGCAGTCACAAGTGAAACACTTAGATCAAGGTATAATGAAGATATTTATTGGGGTATGAAAGATTTTTTAGGAAATAAACCAAGAATATGCATACACATATTGGGGTTTGAATGTTGGAATTATTCATGTTGCAATGCAATATTCTAGTTAGGGTTAGTTATGAAGGTTTGATGTTGAGGATTTTGTGTTTGGAATGGAGGAATATAACCATATTTCACCTAATGTGGTTGAAAAGGGACATGGTGTTGACTAATAAAACCTTGTTGTTGAGTGGGAACTTGTAAAACAAGACCTTATTTTTAAATGAGTGGCACAGTTTGAACAAAAGGTAATTGTTGATTATTAGGTACTTAAGAAACATTGGAACCTCCTTGTTACATGAATCCTTGTTGGGAAGTGAATACATGTTGAATATTTGGCATCTTTTACTAACCAATATTTATTTGTTGTTGGTTATACATCATCTGGTTTTGAATTGGCACACTAGCCTATGACTGAATAGGTATGTTTGTTATTACTTGATGAGGTATAACATTAGGTGCCCCTTATTGAGGTGGTAACATATTCAACCTCTATTATGTTGGTATTCTATATTATTCCTAATGTTTTTGGATACCACCCATCACTTATTGAGGAGGAGTAAGATTCATCACATTTTGATGTTGGTGCATGACATTAGTTATCAACTGGCTACCTAATCCTATTGGTTGTACATTTGATGAAGTAGTTGGTTGAGGTTGGGGTGTAAAATCTCCCATTCTTAGGTTTGTAGATCCACTCATGGTATTAACTAAAGGTACATGTTGTTGAATTTTTTTTATGTATTATTACCACTTTGATTTGGATTGGACATTACTTGTGCATTATCCACTATGCTTTCTTCATTATTCTATATAAAAGCAAAAGATACTTCTTTGATAATTGGCATATGAAATAAGTTTTCTACCAAATTATTTTTATTGAATGGGTCTAAACTCTAATTATCTTGACCAATTAACTCTATCAAAACTCATGTTGAAGGAACTAAGTCAATAAGAGGTTTACTCACTATGGTCATCTAATTGAAATTGTGTGCTAGATTCAGGTAGGTTTGATATGCTACTTGCATTTGGTTAAAGTGGCCTTTCATGAGGTTCTTTCCTTTGTTAGGCATATTAGGGTCCTCATACATCAATTGGACTAGATCTAAAGGATTTATAGAAGAATCCTATTGACTGTATAATATTTTATGAGGCATTCTTACTAGACTTGGTGAATTCTCATGTGGGAAGTCTATTGGAAACTTGGCCTCTACCTCTATGGATCTAACCAAAATATTGTCTTTGTTGTCTAATAAATGACACTCAAAAAAATAAGGATCATATGTGGAAGCTATATTAATAGAGTATGATTGTTGGGGAAAAGGCTCATCAATTATAGGTACTATAGCTAAGTATTGTGCAGTTTGTTCTTATTCCTATTTTGAATGCAGTGGTGTATTAACCAAATAGTTAGCTAATGCATCTTGGTTTTGTGCCCCTATTTGAGTATTGTAAAAGGGATAAGGATCTATTTCATAAGAAATATTATCTATGTATGGGTCTTGTACCATTTCTTCTTATGAAACTACATTACTAATCCTTGGATTGTGCATCAATCCACTATGAGTGTAGGAATACATGTTGGGATCCATAGTGAATATTTTGTGATAGAAAGGGAAGAGAGTTCTACAAACTCTAAAAAGACAATGTCTAAAATATGATATTCAAAATTGTTCTAGATTCATCAAAAGGATGGAAAAGTTTATGCAATGATTTATGATAAAACAATATAACATTAATTATCTAATGTTACATGTCTTATACAAAAAAGATTAAGTAAATGGACCAAAAATTGAAATGCCAAACTCTAAGGTAAAAGTGTTTCAAATCAGTCTAATCTAGGAGAATAAACCATTGATAGGTCTTTTGGCCAAATGCATCATCAAAATCTAAGCTTAAAAAAGGCATGTGTTAAGAATCTTGGCCAATAAAAATCAAAATCTAGACTTTAAAATAGATGAGATTTTAATCTAATGGATTTGAAACACTGCTAACAAAACTAGGCATTTGAATCTTGGACATGAACTCGATCAAATAAGTATAAGGTATGAAATAAAAAGAACTTAGAGATAGTTTATTTTTTCAAAAATAGTAGTATAAACATTGGTTCTTTTTACAAATAGGCTAAATAAATGTGAATGATGTAATTGTGCTAGACAAAAATTCACAAAAAGTATACTAGAATTGGCTTGAAAAAAGTGTATAAACTTGAACTCTGTGAAAAAATGTTTGAAATGTTTTGGGCAGAATAGAAACACAAAAATACTCAAAAATATGTTACAAAATGTTTGTTTCAAAAACTCTCTAAGGCAAATATGGTTTCTCACAAATTCAGTAGCATAACACTACCTTTCTTAACTCAGATGACATACATACCTTCAAAGTTTTGACAATATCTCTAAGGAAAAAAAGTATGTATTCAAATGATTTTGATGGAAATAGTATGGTAACACAAAAATGTTTGGTGCATGGACTCAAAGTTCAAGTGTTTAGCATAAAATGACTTAAGTCTATAAAGTGGTGATAATGATTATGAGTCTTAAATAACCTTCAACCCAAATTGGAAATTGAACCTAAGTTCCCTCAAGTTTATTGCAAATGGTGAACCCACTTAAAAAATAAACCCTATGAATTTATGAAGGTGTAATTTCAAATTTAGATTATAAATGAATGACTTTAAAAAATGTTTGGTAAAAGTCTAAACTCAATTGGATAACAAAATTGTGCCAAAATATATGATATTACTCCAAGTTTTGATGAAATTTGAACAAGACAAATTGATGATTCACATGGGTTGCATAATTATTCTTTTTTCAAAGGAAACTGAGGACCATGTGTTTTATTTTGTATCATTTGTTTGCACCATGATTTAACTCTAAACAAGATTGTAATCTAGGATAAAACTAACTAATTAATTGCTCTTAGGTCCTAAACTGACAAGGTTTTTTGGTATTATTGGAATCCATCAATATACATCATTTGAGAGGATTGTAAGTGTTCATTCAAAACTAAATGTGGATTATATAATAGGGTTTTAACACCCCCTTCTCTCAAATGATAGTACTATCACATAGACTTTGAGGCACACCTTACACCAACAACACTTCCATGATAAGTGGGGATTTGTCTCAAATCTACAAGTTTTCAAACATCTAGATGGATCAATTAAAAATTGACTTTCACATCATGATGGAAAAGAGATGCACATAATTAGGTGTCTATAAAATCTGGCTTGTTGCAAAAATGTCTTCCCTTCTTACAACCACTACATTTATCGCTTGCTCAGTATAGTGTGATGTCCAAAGTGTAGATATGTCCCATGTGCAATTCCAACATTATAAGGTGATTTAACCACTAAAACCTTTGATCCTAGTGGGATTGGTTGAAGTCAGTGCTGAGAGATGAAACCTCAGGTCAAAGCTTCCCTAAGGAACTTATGGGAGGTAATTAATTCCCCCTTGTAAGCCAAGTTTACATAAAAAATAAATAACTAATAGAAAGACTTTAGAGTCATTTTAAGGTCACCCAAATTATTGCAAGTTTTTAGGGAATCTTATAGATGACATTATTTCTATGCCTTAGACTAGGCATGTTTTCAATAAGGATGATACTTTTGATTATAAAAGTTCCCTAAAGGGGATGGATGGAAGAGCATACATGCAACATCCCTCTTTTTACCAATCAAATTTCAAGTTTAAACAACTATTTAAAATAAAATTTGACAAGTGAGTTCAATTTTAAGAACCAAATGAAAGATTAGGTGGTGTTCTTTTGACCCCTTGGTCTTAAGTTGTAACTTTAAAAGTAAAAATTGTCAATACATTTATCTAAGAATCTAAATTTTTCATTAAGCACCCAAAAAAGGTTATTAATTCATTTTAAATTTCAAATAAGGTTTAAAAATCATGTTTTAACAAATATTAATCTTGATCCTATAATGAAAAAGTCAGTATGTCCTTTAGCTTTGAAGCTAATTTGCAAATGAGTGAAGCAACTTCTCAAAACAAGCTCTCTATTTTGAAATCACTGTTACACAGTCAATATCATTGTTTCCCTAAAAAATCACAATTTTAGACAATAATATCATTCTTATGGGTTAAACCAGATAGAAAACACAATATTGCTATTATAAAATAAAATTACTACCCAAATTGATGATATTGCTACCCAGAATGAGGATATTGCTGCCCAAAATGATAATATCATTATTTAATGAAATCATTGATTTGATCAATAAAATTGTTATTATTAGATAGAAAACATATAAAACACAAAATCATTGTTCTGTTGACAAAATCATTATTGACAAATATGAAATTACTGCATAGGGACAATAATATCAGTGTTTTGTGAAATCATTACTCAGGTAAATGAAATCATTATTTCAACAAATAATATCACTACCTAGGGCCATGAAATAAATTTTTAGCAAATAGTGATTTTGTCTATAAAATCATTACTGTGATAGTAGTGATATTACAATATAGAACAAAATTGGCATTACCATGAACAAAAATGCAAATATCATAAAATGTATTTTTACTCTAAAATTTCATTCTTTTTGGCCTCCAACTCCAAGATCTTACATGGAAAAGATTATTAGGTTTCTTGAAAGAGATTTGTGACCAAATTTATGGGAATAGAGTCCCACTGGTTGTGCCATTATGTGAACTAGGAATTTGACTCAAGAGAGGATGGTTAGTATCGTGTTAGAAATGAAATAAACACACTAGCATAACATCTCTAGGCCTAGTTACTAGGGGAAGATTAGTTAATAAAACTAGAATGAAAAGCACAACTAAAATTAAAAATAAACCTTCTTTCACCTTCCTTAGATGCTTCAAATAGCTTGCTGAAGTGACTTGCTCAACTTTGTGCTCATAAGTCTACATCAATGAAGTGTGGTTACCTCCATCTCTCTTTGGCACCATGTTTGGATTTGGCTTGGCTTGGGTTGGCTTAATATTTGGGAATTATAAAAATAATTTTCATGAACCTTTTGAATCAATTTAGAATTATAAATTTTTCATATGAGAGTGTAGAATTATGGCTTTGAGGCTTGTTATTTATAGATTTTTGAAATGGTTTGAGAATCAACCATGACTATCCATCTCAAGATTGAGATGTATGGCCATGAATAAATACAAATATGAAATTCATTTCACAAATATTATAATTAATATTTTGGATATAAGGGCATTAATTATGCATGGAAGGGATTTGATGAGGCATGGGAGGGGTTACCCTTGATATTTTATGCATTTATGGCCTAGGGATGTCTTCCCAAGAAATGATGTCACTTAATGATGTAGATATTCAATATTCATTTCCAAAAAGAAATTATTCATCAAGTTACATGGAATTATTAATTAGGCTCATGATTTGGTTTAATTATATCTTAATCATGATTAAGCACTTTGATGCAAACCTTAGATCTTTGTGCACAAATTACTCAAATTGGTCAGAATGTCTTGTTATTGGCTTGAAATTTGACTGGATTTGAATTAGGATGTGATGCCAGATGCATTAGATCCATTATACCATTTAGAATTTTTTCAATACCAAATAACAAATACATAGGTCTTTTGTAATAGATTTGATAGAAAAGAGAAACCTAGAGCAATCAAGTACAAAATTGGCATTTTGACTTGAAATGATCTTATCAAAGTTAGCTAGCCCATATATTTTATTTCCCTAATTAATGATAGCCTAGCCAAAATCAACACTTGAATATATAAATTTAAAATATTTTAATGTGTTTTAGTGTTTTTAAGCCAAATTGTGCATTTTGGTGGAAATTGGTCAAAAGCTTGGTTAGAGGTCATTGGTGGCCAGATTTAGGTGTCTACACATAATAGGGATATTTACCATATCTATTCATATCAACCTCATAATTCAAAGTAAACATAATAACTTATCAAAATCTTAATAATAGATACATAGACTACTTAAAACCAGAAGATTTCATTAAGAGTTTCCATTGGTGCTATCTTGCTTGCTTCTAAAAGCTTATTAAAAGAAAGACACACCAATAATCTTTCTACTCCCTTAGATCTTGGTCCCATCAGACATGATAAAACTATTGTTACCAAATATTTCACCTTAGATGAGGGTGTTCAATCCTCTTTTATATTTTGGAAACATGGGAATACATCTAGGTATATGGGTTTACTTATGGTATAAGTAGACCTATAGGTTTAAGGGCTAGTTCCATGAATATACCATGAAATTATTATCACCTACTTAACTAGTTGCTTGTGGGAAAAGAGATATAAGTTTGCATGAAATAAAACTAATCTAAGGGGGTGATACACTAGAAGTATTTCCATAAGACCATCATTGTTCTATCATAATGAAACAAGATGTACAAACTAGTTTCATAGTCCTATGAGATTCTAACATAATTATTTTGATATAAAGGTGATATGCATGAGACAACACAAGGAAAGTGAACCAGAGGGAAGATTTCAAAATCTGAAAACAATTTTACACTTGAAAGGAGCCTTAACACACTAGCTACAATCTATATGACCTGATAGAATAGGAATAACTTGCATCAAACATGAAAGGATTGAGAGAAAAAAAGGACAGATGAATATCTCTTAAACATTCACTATACATCTCTTTTCACACTTAGAAAGAAAATCATGATTTCAAAACTATAATTTTATTTATTTTTAAGACAAAATACAATGTCAACCCGATAGGGCTTCACCATATACGGTGTGGTATTAATCTCTAAGAGCCAAAATGGCTACTACTTATAGAATTTGAGAGAGAGGATAAGAGAATGAAGTCCAAGAGTCACTAAAACATGTGTCAAGATTAGAAAAGGAGTTAATTCTACATGAGAATGAAATATGAGATAGACCATGCAAGGTATATGTGGACAAATTTCCCTTAAAGGCATAAAACTCTTGAAATGTGGTGTAAGACTTCTCATTTGCATGGTTAGAAAATGCCTTCATCATTTAACCTCCTTGGAATGCAAATAGTAAGCTAGGGATAGATATCATAGCTAAACCTAGAGGGAAGGTTTATAAAAAATCCCCAACATGCATTGGTTGCATTGATAATAATTGATATTCTTCTAGACATGAGTTATCACTACTTGTAGTCTAAATAACACCTCTTTCAATCACTATACACACTTGGAACCAAAGTTGCCTTTAGTTTTCCAAACCATTCTATACATAGGATTTTATAATACCTATTAATACCCTTCATTCACTCATATTCCTTAGGAATACCTTAAAAGGCCTCTTACTTGGAGTTTTCACCTTCTCACTTACTTATTGGCATTGCTTATTTAGACTATCTAAGATGAAGGCACTTGTAAGTTTTCCTAGAGAAATAAATGTATATGATAGGATATATAAGGTCCCAATATACCTCCCTAAGTGGTTTGCATCCTTTGACTCTCCCTTAAACTTGTAAAAAACCAAAAAATGTTAAAGAAACTAGTTATATGCCATGTCTGTATAGGTAGGGTACAACTCAATATGATAATAAGGTGATTTTCAAGATGTGGGAAACATGAAATGCAACTTATCACCTTCATCTAAATCCCCTAAAAGGAAATGAGACCTATGAAAATGGTGAAAACTTATTTTCATCTCTATGTGATGCTAACTTGAAAACTTGAGATGTTTTGCTCATTAACTCAACTCCAATCATGAAACCAAAGATTGAAACCATATGGGAAATATGTCTATGTCCTCTAGAAAAAGTTTCATCAACTAGATTGTACAGACCTGACCATACAAGAAGGAAACCTATATGGTGTGGGAAATAACATGAAAAAATAGATATTCAAATTTTAAAGGATGATTCATAAATTAAAGGAAGGTAATCCATAAAATCCTACCATGAAATGCAAGTGTACTATGACCCCATAAGAACATTTGACCTAGAACCTCTTCTACTAGTCGTACCAAGAAGAAACTTGTTGAGCAGTTTTACATGTCTAGTAGAGCAATGGAAGATTAGAATGATTTTAAACCAATTTATGGACTTTCAAAGCCAATAAATCATGAAGGTGATTCTGGGGGAGTTTAGTAGTCATCCCACAAGACTTACACATGTGTCACACTCTTATAGAGACTGTACAACTTCTAAAACTACCCAAACTACCACTTTTCTTCTTGTTTCAACATAATACCTACAATTTTTAGTTAAGGACTAATAATGACTGATAGTATCTGACATGATGGATGTTAAAAGAGAGTAAATAACACTATTATTACTTATAAAATTGTATAACCCTTAGAAATATATCTAATATGCATTTTAAGTGACATATAATGATTTAGGAAAGAAAATGACTATGACCAAGGTGATGACACATTAAATGACATCAAATAAGACCATGACACACCCTATAGGACCCTAATATACCACCATTTAATTTTTGGACTATAGGGGTTGACCTATTTTAACTTGTGGTTAAAATAGTTGACATTACCCATATCACTTGAACTATCAACCTTAGACCTCACACATCAACTTAAGCTAATGGAGAATGATGCCATGGAAGTAAGAATAAATGAATTGAGGGAGATGGAATAGACAAGAGATGATGTTATGCATACCATGTGGTCCCATTAAGACCAATTTAAGAGGTCATTTGACAATATATCTTCTTCAAGGACCTTCCAATAATGTGATATTGTGCTCAAGTGGGATGAAGACTGAGATAAACTAGGTAAACACTCAAAGTTTGATAGCCTGTGGAGTGGATCTTACACTATTATCAACTATAATGAGCACAATGCCTTCTCATTGACAATGTTGAATGGTGAGGAGCTCCAATCCCTATCAAAGGGGTGTTTTTTAAATATTGTTATTAAAAATCACGTATTGTCCTTGTACATAGTAGTTTAGGTCTTATTTACTCCAAGTGTTATGTCATAAGTGCTTTGTTATTTATGTGTCTTATTGTCTTTTTATTTTCTTAGTTGTTTGATTGTTGTGATAATTTGTGTCTTTGTTGTGTTTATTGTTATTTTTTTGTAGTCCTTAAGGTCTAAAAGATGTTAAGTATGAAGTGTCAGCCCAATTAGAGAGATCTCTCGGCTGAGTTATGGCTATTATGTAATAAATCTTGGGTCCTCTTGAACAATAGGTAGGTCAACCCTTTAGGCCACTAGTGATGTTGAATTCTTTATTCCATTTGGATTATAAAGGGTCAACCTATGCCCAATGAACACTTGAGCTTAACCCTAGTCACCTTATTATGTCTTTGAAGTGTCTTGACAGCTAAGGAGGAGGTTAGTTGTCCTTAGGAAGTGAAAAAACATGTTCAAGTAATGGGTCATGTCAAAATTATCATGGTAGTCCCTATCTCACATTCATTGAGGTTGTGTTAGGGTTTCATTTTGTGGTGACAATGTATAATAGCCTATAATAAGACTTAAGGTGACCCTCATGGTCTAAATATGATCTGACACATTGTATTACATAACTAGTTATATGTTCATTTGAACATGCCAAAACCTACATAAATGAGGCAAAATTCAAGAGATTAAGGGCTAATTTGAAGAAGGATGATGACTTTTGTGTAAATCCTTAACATTTTTTAGCTTCTTTAGTAAATGTTAAGGTATTTATTCTCCTTAATTGATGTTTCATTTGAAGTTATGCATATTATGCCTTTTAAGGGGTATCTAAACCATGAACATTATATTTTTATGACCCTTGAGACATCATTCAGATGTTATCAAGAGTAAAAATCCTCCAAAATGGCCTTATTATCATTATAATATCCTTCTAAGGTGGTTTACAATGCAAAAGGAGTCTTTTTTAAGAGTCCAATACCTTTCACCCACCATAAAGGGGCCCACACATGTGGAAAAATGACTTTTCACCTTCCCTCCATCTATACTCCCTGTTTTGAAAGCATTTTTGACTCCTCATTTCCCTTCTCTTCACCAAAAATGGGCTTTCAAGATCTAAGACCTAAGATAATGCAAGAAAATGATGATTTTTAGGTGTTTTCAGACTTGTATGAACCTATATGGTATAGTTAGGGTCAAAAGAATTTCAAAAACTTCATGGGGGGTCTTTTTAGGAACCTCAAAGAAGTATTCATGTCTCAAATGTGTATATAAAGGTATAAATGGTAGTAATGTCTCCATTGAGCCCTTGGTAATCTCACAAAGGCTAGTGTAGACACCAAAATTATGTCACACATGTGTGTAACTCCCTGTGTTGAAACCCCCCTTGAGCCCCTTTTAATAATTAGCCTTCCTAACCCATGTTTTTACCCTTTACGCATTTAATTAATTTAAAATATTTAACTAATTTAATTAAAAACTACTTATGCCACCTTATCCTAAGACTAATTCACACCCTCTAAGTCACCTCAAGACTTAGTCCCCTAATCCTAACTACCCATAACTTTTTCTCACTGCAAACATAAATTCCTAACTAACTATATCCTTATTAACCCTGCATTTCTACCATTTCCTAATGGATACCACACTTGGAATGAGAAAGAATAGAAAATAGGCTTAAAATATCCATTTTACCTATACTCATGCCACTAACATCAGTTAACCCATGGCCAAAATCGATAGGATCACTAACATCAATTATTTAAGACAAATTCCACCTAATGTTTAGGTTAGTAGAAATAAAAAAACTCAATCATTCATATATAGGCTTTAGCATTCAACTTTCTACATCTAGGCTTACCGCTACTCTGCATAAATCAGTCCAGATTAGGAATTGATATACTACATAGAGCTTGGATTTTTTTGAACTGGTAGCACATACTTGTATTTATATTTACCTTTACCTATTACTTTAACATGTCTCATTAGAGCCATCTATCCAAAACTTATGATTCATCTATTTCTCCAGCTAAGTATATCTCTATTTTTTGTAATTATTTTAAATAGTTATTTTATAATTACTTTACACTATACTATTTATCATTTAATGAGCATACCAAATCTCCCTATGGAGGATTTATAAAACTCCACCTATTTCCCTCTGATTCAAACATACCAATACTCTACCTAAACTCACTTGAGTCTTACCCACTCCTTTACGACTCTTTCCAACCTCATAAAACTGACCAACATCCACCTCCTAGCTTAGAAAAGTCTCTTACAACCTCCTAATAACCTATTTCACCTATCGATATCGATCACATAAATGATGTTGGTCATATATCCTTACTAACATCTATAGCCTAACTAACATCAATGACTATGTATTTCCACTAACCTCCCTGAGCCAACCCAAACAACCTCCAAAAACACAAATAACTCACATTACCTACACTATGTCACTCTCTACTGCACTCAGACTATAATAATAATATGAATATATCTCTCTTACTCTCTCTTTTATTTTTTTATTCATTACCATTTTGTTTCAAAAAGTAGACTATCATCCCTAAGGAAGTTTGACACTTCCAGAAACAAGCATGTAGCTTGGCAACCCACTCATATATCTACTAACAATTTTTTTTGGTGATAATGATTTCTTATTTCATAAGTAATCCTCCCTAGCTAAAGAGGAGTGCTCAACATCATCTGGATATAGCGTGTAACCAATCTAGGTTCTCTCTAATCTCTAATCCCTGCCCTTCATCTCTATTTCTCCTTAAACATCAAATATATTCAAATTTAGTGAAACATTTATGGAATGCTCAATGGGAACCTAGATTTTTCCTTGAGTTCATTACTTGTTTTAAGCATTCATATAGGTGTATTATAGTGAAAATTTCATTCCTTGCACTTTCTCCCTCTCTTTTTACTCAAAATTAAATACTCAACATTTTATTTTCTATTTAAAGTCAACAAACTAAAATTTCTTCTTCATTTCCACTCCTCTTTCTTTTGCCTCTAAAAGAAACTTATCATTTTTCTTGCAAGTTAAAAAGAATATTTTCTTTATCTCTTTCTTACATGCACATTAGGATAGTGAAATTCATTCTCTTCTCCTATTTCATCATTGTTTTCATTTGAATCAAAACACTTCAGATTTGGGTTTAAAACTTACTAGACTTCATTATTTTCTTGTAGCATATTAGTTCACCTATTTAATTACAAGTATTATGAATGAATTTTAGTACACCCATGTTACACAGCTAGACCACACTCATAGAAATAAACATCTAAATTCACATGAGATAAGGCCCATCTATATTTCATCACCTAGTGGATCACCTTACCCTACCTAGTTATCCTACTTAGATTTCACCACCAAGGGGAGAACCCACTTCATTCTTTGGCAGAGTATAAACTCTAGACAGAAGGTATATTTTGGCTAAGCATCTTGGCTTGGCTTCATGTCTATGAAGTGTAGGGATAAAGCTCCTATAACAAGCCATGTACCTAGTCTAACATATATTTCCTCTTAAGCACCAAAACTAACCTAAAACTAGCTCTAGATTGCTTTCTAGTACCTTCGATAACCAAAATCTCATCTCACCATCTGATTAAGGCATAAACCAACATGAGACTAAAATTAATATCTAGGGGTTAATAATTAGTGGTTGTATGTTATTTTTCTACTTTTTTATTACCTTCTATATTTTGGAGTTGGTAAGGATGTTTTTCCATTGATTTACAAAATCAACACCATTTATAATACTCAGGTTGTATAACCTGTTATATCACATTTTCTAAGTGTTCATCCTCCTTGTACAGACATCTTGCATCCTCTATTTTACCTAAGTTTTGCCTCTAGGTTTCTAAAACATTGTATTTTTCATCTCCCAAGACTCCACAATGATTAACATCAGTTAAACCCATTGACATTGGTAGACTTTAACCTATCGACACTAGTCAAGTGACCGACATCGATGACTATGTAATTTTAGTTTACTCAGAAAAACAAGCTAAAAAAACTTACTTACTTACACCTAAACTTGGTTTTCCCTTATTATATCACTAATACAAATTATTAAGACTATTTATACTTCTTGCATGGTATTGATGTGAAGACAAGCCAAAATTCTTGTCAATTACGCAAGCTAGGAACCACTTTCACCTTCCCCTCTTGTTGTTTATTTTGTCATGGAGCATACTTTAGATATAGATCATACTCATAGCCCCAACCAAATTCCCATTGTGTCTGAAGGAGATCAATATTTTGATAAGTTTTTTATTGTAATGTGGCATCCCTTCACCATTAGCTTTCCATGAGCCAAACCCATAATTATTAGGGTGACCCACTATATGGTATGCCAACTTCTCTGATGGAGAAAAATTTAGTTTTAGTTGTCTCCACTATGTTCCCTATGGTTACTCAAATTATCACTTTGACAAGTAACCCAACCATAAATAATGTCCATATTTTAATATCACCAACTGCCCAGTCTCACCTAAATCCTATCATAACTTCCCTACCTTCACAACCACAAGTAGTTTAATCAATTATAACTCTATTTCAAAATTTGGTAATACCTATCCCATCTACTCTCTCACCTATAATTACATGATTTATGAACCACCCTTCACCTAGTATAACCATGCCAATAATCCAACCTACAATAATAACACTCAATCAAAGTATTATTTCTAACCCAATAAGACAAGCCCCTTTCATTTATACCCCCTATCCTATGACTCACTACCCATATGTTGCATCAACATAACCATAATAGGCTATGTCATATGCTCCCTCTACTTCCTATCAGGTTTCCTATAACTTAGGGGGTATTTCCCAAACCAATCCTCCTCTAGACCTCATTAAGAAGCTGATGGACAAGATGTCTAATTTAAAGACATCTGTGTTGGGTTGAAAGAATTTTTTATCTTATGATCATATATGCAATGAGCCCATCCACCCTTATGTGCTTATTCTCCCTTATCCAAGTCAATAAGAACTCCCCAAATTTACTCATTTCCAAACTAAAGAGGATCCATAATATCATTTTCAAGAATTTAGACATGCTTATTATTTAATAGGGCATAATGATGTGTTACTACTTTACACCTTCCCTATGTCTCTTTTAGGGGATACCCTAGATTGGTATAGCTCTATAACGCGGCATTCCCTTTTCTCATTTACCCAACTTACACAAATATTCTTAGACCATTTCTCTATTAACATTTCTAAAAAGGTTTCTATTATAGACCTTTATTCTATTAGATAATTTGATGACGAGTCTATCACAAATTTTGTTGCTCATTGGAGAGGCTTAATCAATCAACTCTCCTTCTCTTTATCCCAACCTAAGCTTATTGAGCTCTTCTCGAGGGCATGTGATAAGAACATTTCATCCACACTCCAAGAACAAACTTTTTTCACATTTGATGAAGCCTTTAAAATGGCATGAAAACTTAAGATTTGAGCTATAAATGAAGATAGAGTCAAGTTTCATAGTAAGAATGCCAATTCCAAATAAAATGACTCTTCTTCTAAAACTTCTCCTTCTAAACAAAAATCTAAGGGCTTTTCCAATGTAGTGGTTATTAAATCAAATTCTTCCACAACCACAAACTAACCTAATTCCTTGACTTCTCAAAATCTGACCAAGTAATTCTAACAACGGTATGAACAAAGTTAATACACTCCCATTAGCGAGTCATATACTTTCATTTTGGAAAAACTATTACAATAGGGAGCCATAACTCTTCCTAAAATCAAGCCTCCTATATAGTTTTATCCCTCCCATCCTATTCCAACTTGGTAAAAGGAGGATGATTTTTATGGCTACCATCGAGTCAAAGGCCACAATTCTAATAATTGTAAAACATTCAAGAACATTATTCAAAAATTGCTTGATAGGGGTGATCTCATCTTTGATAACCCTAATGCACCTGCTAATAAAAATATGGATGTGTTCAAACAACCTTTTCCTAACCATTCACCCAATCAAAATATTTTTTAGACCATGACTAATAAATCATGTGATCATAATATCCATACAGTCAATATGGTCTTTCCTTTATCTCTAGTCCAACCTATCCCACAATAAGAGGCACCCATTTTACCTACTCATCCCCCATAATTGATGGAATTTGTTTTTCCCATTCTTCCTCCTTGATTATAATATCCTACTTCACCCATTCCACTCCCATGTGAAGAAGATCCTCCTTTTTCCATAAGAGAATCCTGTATTGATAGTTTATTTTGCACCAATGTTACTTATCCTCTTACCACTTGAGGACCATGCCTTAACCATTCCTCAACTACACATTGAGGGGAATATAATTCTTGTGTTATACCCTCTTGAGTAACCTTCTTCACCTGCCTCTCCTCCACTGATATAAGGTAGTACCCCATCCACTCCTCCTTCACACCTAGAGGAGCCAGTGTTATCTATTCCTACATTATATGAGAGATCTATTATGCCTACTATAATTCAACTAGATTTACCACATCTTTTACCTATAGAAGATCATAATTTACCTATTCCTCACCCACATGTTAAGGGAGCAATTATACCTACACTCTACCACTTTAAGGAGCCTTCTTTGCCTACCTCTCCCCCATCCATGGAATACCATGCCTCTTATATTATCTCTATCGAAGAAGACCCTATTATGACTCTTTCACATCTTTGGCCTAAGGTAGTAGAGGCCAACAATTTCCCTCTTTCTCAGTCACCTAAGCCTCCTAAAGAAGTAACCATATGGCCTATATTAGCTCCATTTGAACCCTTATCATGGTTAGTAAAAAGTCTAGAATTTCTTGACTCTATGAAGCTAGATCATGTGGCATTTTTGGACCAACTTAAAACTCCTTATCCTACACAATGAATGCCATCCTCTATTACTAATCCTCTCATTACCCTTTACCCCAAGGTATTTAATAAAGTTAGAGTTTCTTCACCAAAATCACTAGAAGCTCATCCTTTTACATTAGAACCATCACCCTCATAGGCATATACCACATTAAAGTAGATTAGGTCTTTAGGCATTTACCTACTCTCTAATCTAATTCATTCACATGTAAAATTAGTTTTAACTCTCCAGCCAAAAGTTGGAGTTCCATGGCTTAAACTATGAATAAATGTTAAAATTCCTAGATCTCATCAATCCTTCCTTCTTCCACCCTTAACTTTGCCATCAATTTTAGGACCACATCCCTCTACTTTAGTTTGTTAATTACCAATCCAAGTAAAATAAAAGGCTAAGTTACATCGAATACTATCTCTACCACCTAGTAAGCCTTTCACCTTGGACACCATGATACCTAACACCAAGAAAATGCCAGTAAAATATGTAGCTCCATCACCACCTAAAAATGTGCCATGAAAAATCACCTTTGTGACTCCTAAACCAAAGAAGGTGTCTACTCCTATTATAACAACAAGTGCTAGCCCACTTGTAGGCTCTCAAATATTTTTACTATGCCAGTTGTTATAATCCTCTACAATAACTCTTCCTCTTATTAAGCCTTATAACCCTCTTAGACCAAAGCCATCTTGGTTCGATGATACACAAGTGTTTCTATATCATTGTTCAACTAAATATGATACTGAGAGTTGTAAAGCTCTCATAATAGTCATTCAGAAACACTTTGATGTCAACACTCTCTTTGTTGATACTCCCATTAACCTTCTTACTATTCCACCCCTAGCATCCATAATGCCTCATACTGTTCCACCTAAATTCAAATCTAAAGATGTTGTCATACCCCCTTTTCCACCTCCTTCACCTATGTTTCAGATCAACATGGTTAATGTGGCCATGTAGTCACAAAATCAAAAGGATAAAGGTAAGAAAAAGGTAACTTCCCTTTGGGCTCATCCCTTCTCAAAAGGCACTCCTCCAAAGCCTAAGATTTCCATCTTGGGTGTCCCAAAGCCAACATCTTCAAAAGTTATTCAAAACTTGATGTTGAAATAACTTCACCAAACCCCTCTAAAAATGTCCTTATATGAGTTAATCCAAAACTCACCCCAACATCATCAAGCTTTGATTAGTGCTTTGTAAGTGATTGAGGTACAACCTATTGATACCCAACCTCTTGTAGCTTTGGTAAGCTCTCTTAACACCATCTCTCTGATTTCCTTTAGTGATTCAAAAATACCACTTCAACACCTTGAAGATAAATATTCTACTCTTTTATCACCACATATATCAATCAAACTCATGTCAAAAGATTCATGATCAGTGTGGGAGCTAGTATTAATATTATCTCCACCCATTCCTACAAACAGCTAGCCCTTCCTGATAATTGCATGTCTCAAACCAACACAGTGTTCTGCTCTTTTAATGATATCATAACTACTATGGTGGGCACTATTGTCTTACATATAAATGTGGTTCCTCACATAATTATTGAGCTCTGATATGTTGTATAAGGATATTTCCAATATCGTGTATTTATTGGATGACCTTGGATATGTGTTATGGCATGTGTGCCTTTGACTTTGCACTATTATGTCAAGTTTGAGCACATTGGGAAAGTGCATGTTATTATTACCAACCAAGCTCCTTTCAAAACATGCAACATGACTTACATCCCCAATGATGTTCTCATTCCATTAAAGACATCATCTTCTCTTCATGATACTTATGAAGCTTCCACAAGCTCCACTACTTTGGTTACACAGATACCAATGATAGAAATTCATGACAAAGACCCCATGGAGGAAACTTTTAAGCATCTGTCACTCAGAGAATATCATTTTTTGACACTCAACATGTTCCATACTCCACATGAGTATGTAAAGGTTCATATTCACCCTAATTATGATTCTCACATTAGGATGGTCATCCCATATGGTATCCCTAACCTTTAAACTAATTTCACATATGGGGGAATTGATCGAGCTCCTGTTGTCATTAATCCATCCTCTTCACCACAATGATTTACCTGTGACTTCTCTTTTTTGATTAATATTAGCTTCACTCACACCTATCTTTATAGGTGTGCTTGGAAAGGATTTAGTTTGGGTCATTACAAGTAGGGTGTTCATATGGCCATTGAATATCCCACTAATAAAATGATTAAAAATGTCAAAAAGCAGCATGGAGTGGGTTATGATGAACCAACTAAACTCACCAAAACTTTTCATATACTAATTATCAAAGAGCCAATCTCTCCTTCTCCATCCTCTCCTCCACCATTGCCTACTGAATCAAAGGTATCTATAACTCCTAATTTTTTTTCAATAAATTCCATCCATTTGGGCCCCCTCACCTATCCTTGGATAAGGAAACAAGTTCCCTTCCTCTCATTCATCCTAAAATTATTGATGAAGAATCTCCCACTATCATCACTATCCAATGTAAATATGATGATGCTATTCTCATATACATGGGTGTAGAAGATTCTTATATCTAATAATCACTCCCATCTAAAACACAAGCTATGTTAAATAAATAAACCATTCACATTAATTTTCCCTCTCATGATAACCCCTATGTCCTTAAAATTGGCTTCACATAACCTCATTATGCCACATTTCTTAATGACCATAACAAATCCTTCACTTGGTTTTATAATGACATGCCTAGTATCAAACCTTCTATTGTCACTCACAACATTATCACCAATTGAGATGCTAAACCTGTTAAGTAGAAGCTTCACAAAATGCTTCCTCATATTATTCTCCTTGTCATAGAAGAGCTCCAACACCTCCTTTTTGTTAACTTTATCTAAGCCATTGACTACCCATAATGGGTTTCCAACATTGTTCCTATCACAAAAGTGATAGGGGGAATCAACATCTTCACTAACTACCATAACTTAAACCTCACTTGTCTAAAAGATGACTTCCCTTTTCCAAGTATCAACCAACTTATTGATCTAATAGCCAGCCACAAAATGCTATCACTTATGGATGGGCTCTCAGGTTACAATCGAATCCTAGTTGCTCCTGAGGATCAACACAAGACAACTTTCATTACCCCATAGGGGACTTTATATTATGAGGTCATGCCCTTTGGTCAAAATAACATTGGTGCCACCTACCAATACACCATGACTTACATATTCCATGATCTCCTACATAAAATTATAGAAGACTACGTGGATACTTACTTGGAAAGTCTAAACTTTGCCAAGATCACTTAATGATTCTCAAAATCATATTCACTCATCTCCTCCAATATAACATTTGACAAAACCTAAAGATATGCATCTTTGGTGTCCTTTCTAGTAATCTCTTAGGCTTTATCATTTCTCTCTATGGTATTGAATTCGAACCTACTAAATTTTGAGCAATACTAGACATGCCTCCACCTACTAATATCAAATAACTCCATAGCCTACAAGGTAAGCTTCAGTCAATCCATCACTTCATCTCTTAGTTTTCACATCCTTGCAAACCTTTTCACCATCTCAAAAAAGAGTTTTCCTTCCATTGGAATATATACTGCCAAGAAGCCTTTGATGCACTCAAACGGTATCTCCTTTCCCCACCAATTCTTATTCCACCTAAGGAAAATTATCTTTTCTACCTTTACATCTCTAAAATAGACCATTCTCTAAGAGATATGATTACACATAGAGATGATCACCATTGAGAAAAATAATTTTACTACATAAGTCACACACTTATTGATTATGAAACTCGATATAACCATACCAAAAAGTTGTCTCATGTTGGTCTTTGCAGCTTCCAAGATTCATCATTACCTCTTAAATTATAAAACCTATGTCATCATGCATACTAATCCCCTCAAATACATGCATTTCAAGCCATATCACAACCAACATGTATCTTAGTGGCTCATTCTCCTTGCTGAATTTGACTTGGAATTTATTCAACAAAAGTCTAACAAGGAGCAAATGATCGCTGACTAATTAGTTGTCACTCCTTTACCTAACAACCAACCTTCAAACCTCAAATTACCTAATGAATTTATCACAACACTCTCCACTGATGACATCCCCTATCAAATGATGATGTTCTTTGATGGATCTAAATGTCAACATAGTGGGTGTGTGGGGGCAGTCATCCTCATTCCTCTTGATGGTGAGCCTATGCCTTTGTCATTTAAACTAGATTTTGAATGCACAAATAATATGGTTGAATATGAAGCTTTGATCTTAGGGACACAAATGGCTATTTTCTTAGGTGAAAAATCAATAACCATTTTCAATGACTCCCATCTAGTGGTTAATTAGGTTAATGGTTCCTACATATGTAAAAACAAAATTCTTCAACAATATAAACATCATGTAAATACACTATTGGAATCATTTGACTACTACCTCTTGCAAACTATTCCTTGATCTACAAATAATTTCTCTGACATAATGGCTTCTCTTTATTCACACATAACCTCTTCATCCTCTACCTTGAAAATATGTCACTATACATAACTTAACATTGCCCTCCTATGTATCAACTAACATCCTTTTTTTATCATCAATGTAACACACAAACCACATGACTTATGCTATAAGAAACTCATGGATTAACTTTTATTTTCTATTGCCCCTTCTGATCTCTCCAATAATGGGAGGTATACCTTCATGAAATGTGTCTCTCATTACACTATGCTAGGGGGGCTTCTCTACAACTGATGTTTTGATGGTCTCCTCCTTAGATGTCTCACTAGTATTGAGACCCCCTTCTCCATTAAGGAAGTCCATGATGGTATTTATAGTGAACATTTCAATGGTAATTTAGTTGCCAAGCATATCGTTTGACTTAGTTATTATTTTCCAACACTCTATCAAGACTGTAGTGATTACGTTTAGCATTACATCAAATGTCAGGAATACACTAACCTCCTTCATGCTTCAAGCCATGCATTATAAGTTGCTAAAGACTTTTTTCCCTTCTCCCAATGGGTTTTGATCTAATTAGTGAGATTAACCATCATTCATCTCTCTTTCACCATTCCATAATTATTGTTACTGAATGCTATTGTTCTCAAAATTTGTCACTTGTTTTTGGGACAACATATCAACTATTTTGGTCCTGCAGACCAAAATTCTCTCTTCCCTTCTTAAAAAAATATTATGAGTATTTAAATTCTTCAATTATTCAAGTCTTCTTAGCTAAAGAACTTGTAGGTTCAACGGGTTCAACAACTTCAATAGGTGGGCTCTCATAAAGGAACAACTTCCAAACACTTAGGTAATTTCAAGGTTGGTTCAATGTTGAGGTTCAATTGAAAGGTCCATCGGCAAGCTTCAAACAAATGGAATGAACCATTGAACTATTGAACCATTGAACTTCACTTTAGCAAGGTTCAAAGGTTTAATGAGTTCAAAGGTTCAAAAAAGAGTTAAGCGCTCAATGAGTTCAAAGAAGTTCAATCGCTTCAAAGAGTTCAATGAGTTTGAAGACTTCAACAAGTTTTAAAAGTTAAATAATTTTGGCAAACTTAAAGAAAAGAAGACTTCAAAGAAGAAAAGAATGAACCATTGAACCATTAAACCTTGAACCAAAAGAGTTCAAATTTTAAAGGTTCAACGAGTTTAATAAAGTTTGAAAGACTTAGAAGAAAAAAGGATTCGAAGAGCAAAGAATGGACCATTAACCGTTGAACCTTGAACCAAAAGAGTTCAAAGTTCAAAGGTTCAATGAGTTCAATAGAAAAAAAAGAATTCAGAGAGTTTGAAACTTCAAAGGATTCAAGGAAAGAGAATGAACTGTTGAACTTTGAACTGAAATGGTTCAAGGTTCAAAATTTTGAAGGTTCAATAAGTTCAAAAGACTTAGAGAATAAAAGGATTCAAAGAAAGAGGATGAACTATTGAGCCGTTGAACTTTGAACCGAAATGGTGCATAGGTTCAAATGGTTCAAAGATTTCAACTAGTTTAAGAAGTTCAAAGTTCAAAATGAAGCTTCAAGCAAAGGAAGGAAGAAAAAGATTCTAGAGATAAGTTTGAAGAGATAGTTCAACTGATTGAACCAAGGAGCCGTTGAACCAAGGAACGGATTGAACCAAGGAACCAATTAAACCATTGAATTGATGAACTCTCATGTTTTAAAGGTTCAAGGTTCAACATGGTTCAAGTGACCAAGTGACCAATGATGTCCCCATGGATGTTAGATTCAAGGTAACAAAATGCCTGTTTATTTTCAAATGTGGTGTGGCCCTAAAAACAAACTCAGCGACCAGTCAAAGAAGAAGCTAAAAGAGCCAACAGAAAGGGAAGAGATAGCCTAAGAGCTTAGATCATGAAGAAAAGAACAAAATACAACAATGAAAGAGGGAATGATGTAGAAAGATAGGAAATATTTGTGTAGGAGTTATTTCTAGTTGGTGAAACAGTCCACCAGGTGGACATCAGAGAGTGCGAGCACTCAAGGACGCAGCCTATTTTTCTCCATCAAGTAAAGGCAAAGTGGATAGCTACACAAATATTAGGAAGAGGACCAGGTGGCCTATACTTTGGAGGAGACATTTGAGATGAATCAACATGTAACAGTGAAGGCCGATGCCCTATTCTAGCATGGCACCTTGACAAAACTAAAAATGCATTTAAGGCATTAAATGCAGCATGTGCCATTCCATGAAACAAAGCACCAAGTCTTTGTTAGCTACTATATATTGTAATCTCTTATTTTATGCAAAGGAGATCTCTCTATTAAAGAAGCAAAACTCTACCCAAATTGAAAGACATTTGTTGAGACTTTGAGCTCAGATTGTTAATCATATTTATTTATTTGAATGAGAAAATAAGTGACCTTCTAGACTTTGTGCTGGAATAGCTTGTGTTATTTAGGAAATTTTTCTTATGTCTATTTCCTAGAAACATTCTTGTCCATTTAATTTAACAAGAAGAACTAGTGGAAGTAATCAAGAAGGTGTCTTGAAGCTAACTGTGGAGAGACTTTGTGCTACCACAATTGTCTTTAGTGTGTTTTTTCCTATATCTATGTAAAAGATCTTAGGATGACTTTATGACCCCATTTTCTTTCGTATATTTCAATCTTTGGTAGTTGAGGTGGAGAATTTGTGCTACACTTCATTTTTCTATGTTACTATGCCTTATTTTAGTGAGGGAAGTAATGAAAGACTTTGTGCTTTCATGGGTTTCTCATGGTTACTTTTACTACCCAGGAAGGAATCTGGATGTTGACTAAGTATTACTTCTAAAAGAAGAGAAGTACCTCTAGTAATCATGCAAGATTTCTCCTTTGATCTGTGAACATCATCTCTAAAAAAAGAGAGATGGATGGTGTTATCCTACTACTGAGTGTTATTTTCAGCTTATATATAGTATATATAGCACCTCATAGTTATAGGGAACCTCCCCTTGATGAGAGGAGAGATTTTTCCCCTTTTGATGTGGTCAACTTGTACATTTAGCTGATAAATTTTCCTATGCTATGGTTGAAACACCTATTTTGCCCATCAGTTAGCTGGTGACAAAATATTCACCCAACAGTTTTTGGTGACTCTGCTGGGGAAGAACGCGCAGTTTGATGTCTCAAGCTTCAAGCTGAAGTAGTGCTAGTTCTTTTCCATTTTTACTTTACAATTTGGTGGCTTCGTAGTATACAAGAAGCCAGAGATCTAAAGGTATTGTTGACCCTGTATTTGATTTGGTGCAGCAAAGTGATTTTGACCTGTTTCCTTCTCCATCTCACCTTCAACGAACCAAGAGTTTTCCTCTTAAAAAATTTAGGTCCCCATTACCAAGAAAAGCATCCATTTTTGTTGTTAGTATAGCTTTATCAATACATACCCCTCAGACATTTGTTATCCCTTCTTTCAGTAATCAAATAATGGTTGTTCAAGGCCCTTAGGGTAACTCTTTTGGCCTTCTCAATTTAACTCCACCTCTACATGAGCTACCACGTAGTTCACAGAATAATTTCCCCAAATTCTTTATTATGGCAGAGTTCATCCTAATGAACATATTGCAACCTTCAGCATAGCCTATGGTATGATTGGTGTGGAGTATGAAGACGTAGCCGTCAGGTTGTTCGTAGAGACATTACAAGGTGCTACTGCAGACTAGTTCTACCATCTATAGGATTGGTCTGTGACTGAATGGAACACCCTCAAAGCCAAATTTGAAGCCAAGTTAAAGCTTGTAAAATATGTACATGCCCTAATGGCCCAACTCACACAAATGAAGAAAGAGCCTCATGAACCTATGGGGGACTTCATTGCCAAATTTGACAAGTTGAGGAATATGATTCCTATAATTGGTCAACTGACAGCTGAGAATCTCAAATGTTTCTTCATCAACTCTCAACTTCTTGAAGCGAGTTTATTTTTGAGATGTGCTAGCCACATAGACCTTACTACAACACAAGATTTGGCTACTGAGGTGGAAGATGATCTCATCTTGGTAGGGAAGATAAAGAGAGATCCTAACAGAGGTAAATCTTCTTCATCCTCTGAATATCCATTTATAGGCACCACTGATACAATGGTGTAGAAGCTAGAAAATGAGTTGCTATCTCTCAAAAATTAAATGGCACAAGGGATGTCTGGTCCTCCTTCATAATGAGTTATACCAAGGAGGACATTTTCCAATCAATCATACCAAGGCAATGCTACCCAAAATCAAGGGAAACCAAATCATATTCCTCCCCCACAAGGAAAGCTTGCCATTGAAGCAACACTAGCCAACTCAGTAGTTAGATATCTGGAAATAGAATTTGATTTCTCTTTCCAACCTAAGTTGAACCCAAAAGATGATGCTAATCTCTTCATAAAGGGAGAATAAGAATTAGCTGGCAACTCCAACATTGGTTTTTTGAATTACCAGGAAGAAGTCAAAAGCTTTTGATGGATCATATGTTGTATTTACCAAGTCCCAAAACTAGTTAGCCTAGTATGCTAATAAGAAAAAAATAGAGGAGTGATCTCAACCAGCAATTTCAATTAATAAGTGGGGAACCACTCTGCCTTTTCAATCAAAGGACCCAATGATCACTAAAAAAGTAAGTACCCCAAATGTTTCTACACCTTCTACTTCAAATTCATAGACCAATACCACCCCTCCTAAAAATTAGAAGGATGAACTGCCTTCCCCTATTCCTAATTTGTTTTAGACATTTGATAAAATTGACCATGTCAAGAAAACCAAAATTCAAATGTTTGAATTTAAATTCCTATAATCCAATCCTAAGTAGTTGGATAAGTTGGTTTAATGTGTAAAGAATAAAACCATCCCTACAGGACTAACTGTTCCAAATGTGACTCCCACATACACCCAAAATAACCTTGTCATTACTCCTCATGCTGCTCCTAAGAAGACATAACCATTTTATGTCTCCTTATTAATAAATGGTCATCAATTGAATAATTACATCATCAACTCAGGCACATCTAACAATGTCATGCTTGCCAAAGTGGCAGAATCTCTTAGTCTCACACTGACCAAGACATTTGGGAGATGCTTCTCCATGGAAAACAAATAAGTGCCACTATTGGAAAAAATCAAGGACACCCAATTTGCATTTGTAGTATTCCCAAATAAGATAATTAAGATGATAGTCCTGGTGGCTAACGTCCTAGCCTCCTAAGACATCCTTCTTGGTTGAAATTTTTGCAAGGATGTTGGTAGAGAAATAAGCATGGACTTGTCTGAAGCGAGGATCCTGGTCAAAGGCATCATATAGAGATTGCTCCCTAAGAAGAAGGTGAAATATGTTGTCACTCAAATATCAGTGGTTAAAGCTCAAATTTTGTTTGAGTCTTCAAGCGTGGGTAATTACTTCTTGACTATAGAGGATGTTCCTGTCCTAGCTGATGAAACTTCTAAAAATGCCAAATTAAAAATTGGATCAGATGAAATAATAGAAGGATTTATAGAATGTAATACAAGTGCAAAAGAATCCTCCCCTCCAATTAAAAGAAAATTTGAGGAAATCATAATTCTTGATGACGTATGGATACTAGAATTTGATGGTAGTTGTTCTTTTACCGGTTCTAGAGCAAGGATTGTTCTAATATCTCTTCAAGGAGATATTTTTCCTACTTCATATAAATTGTAGTTCAGTAACAATAATACTATTGAATATGAATCACTACTACTTAGATTGAAGGCTTCTCGAGATAGGGGTGTCAAACTTCTTCATGCCAAAGGAGGTGTTCAGCTAGTCATTTGTTAGGTGAGAAACCTATATCAAACCAAGAATGGAAGATTGCATCATTATCACAATCTAGTTTGGGATCAAATTGAAAGCTTTGATGCTTTTAGTATCTCTACAGTACCGAGAGAATTCAATGACTGAGATGATGCATTAGCTATTTTGATGACTCTCTTGGTTCCTCACCAAAAATTTAAAAGAGATAAGTACACTATCGAACTAGTCTTTCCACCAAGTGTTCCTAACAATGCTAATCATTGGCAAGTGTTCAAACATGACAACCAAATCATCACCTTTTTGAAACAAAAGGATAGCTTTGAATAGCTTCATTTTGAAGGCAATGGACCTCTACCATAGAAATCATCTCAAGAAATAATTATAGATGTAGGTGAAGAATTCTTATAGCTCAAAGGGAATAAAATTTCAAAAGGACTAGTTTCTCTTGAGAAGTTATTTGATAAGCACGACAGGTTCATTAAGTAGCAAAAAAAGGATTCAAGTTCCTCCCAAGAGTTTGATCATATAGATTTTTTTACCAAGGAAAATCCTAAGGTGGTGAACTTTGAGAAGTGTTGCACTCCAAAAGAGAAGTTTAAGTTTACTACTCTACTCTGCTAGTACATAGATGTTCTGGCGTACTCCTATGATGACTTGAAGTTGCTCAGGCCTAAAGAAATTCACAATGAAATTACTCTCAAGAGTGATTCAATGCCTTATAAGCAAAAATCTTGGTAGTATAATCCAAAGATATCAAGTATTATCCTATTTGAAATATAAAAAATGCTAAACACTAGAATAATTTTCCCAATCCATCATTCCATATGGATTGCAAACATAGTCCCTGTAAGAAAAAGAATGGTAAAATTTGCCTTTGTGTGGATTTTATAAACTTGAATCAATCCTCTCTAAAGGATAACTACCCTATACCCATCATGGATCAAGTCCTTCAGATGGTGACCAATTCAGAGATGTTATCAATGTTAGACAGCTTCTCAGGGTACAATCAAGTAGAAGTTGGTGAAGTAGACTAGCATAAGACTACCTTCACCATGACTTAGGGCACCTTTACGTATCAAAGAATGCTATTTGGTCTGATAAATGTTGGCACCACCTTCCAGAGAGAAATGGACCGTGCTTTCAGAGATTAGATAGGTAAGTTCATTATGGTCTACCTTGATGACTTGACTATTTTTTCCAAGCATCACCCTAATCATGTGCGCCATCTACAACAAGTACTGGAATGATGCTGATAGATTGGAATTTCTCTAAATCCCAAGAAGTCTATTTTTAGAGTAATATAAGGGAAACTTCTCAAACACATTGTATCCCAAAAAGGCATAAAAATTGACTCAGAAAGAGTCAAATCCATCCAAGAGCTTACTCTGCCCCCAAGTAAGACTACAGTTCACTCTTTCTTCAAAAAGGTGAATTTTTTATGAAGGTTCATTCCTGAGTTTGCCAAGAAGACTCACCACATTTTTGGACATGATGAAGGGAAAGGCCACTTTTAACTAGACTAAAGAAGGCAAATTGGCATTTTGAGACATCAAGATAGCTATTGCCCATGCCCTAATTTTGGTTTGTCTAGATTACACCAATGGCTTCGTAATGTATAGTTATGCTTTCGAACACACACTTTCAATAATTTTAGTTCAAAAGAACAAAGAAGGTGTGGAGTTTCCCATATCCTTCATGAGTTGTCCTCTCAAAGCTCATGAGATGAAGTATTCAAACATGGATAAGCATGCTTATGTGGTGGTAAAAATGGTAAAACACTTCCATTTCTACATCCTAAACTCACACACTATTTCCATGGTTCTTGATACAATAGTCAAGTCCATATTAACTCAATAGGAGTTTGGAACCAAAAGGGGCAATTGGATTGCTAAAATCTAGGAGTTTGATCTAGTTATAAAACTAAAAAAGATTGTGTGGGGAAGGGGCCTCTACCAATTGATTGTTGACAACATACTAGAAGAAATAGGGCATGAAGAAGTGGAGGTTGAAGACACGCCAACAATCCTCTTAATCACCACCATGAAGGAATGGTATTCAAATATTGCTCATTTCCTTACATATGGTGAGTGTCCTACTCACCTATCTTGTAAATAAAAGAGGACTATTAAGTTAAAATCTGCCAATTTTGTCCTCTGGGAAAATGGTCTGTATAAGAAGAACCTTGATGGAGTATTCCTTCACTGTGTGGACAAAGTGCAATAGAACAAACTTTTGGAATCCTTCCACAATTTGGCATGTGGAGGACATTTTTATACACTAGTGACTACCCATAAGATTCTATGAGCCAAGTATTATTGGCCTACCCTATTTTAATATGCATACAAATGGGTATGTAAATTTGAACTGTGTCAATAGTTCATTGGAAGATCCAAATTGGTTGTGCTACCTCTCAAACTTATAGTAATAGAAGAGCCATTTCAGTAATGGGGAATTGATTTCATAGGTGCTGTAAATTCATCTTCAAGCACTGGACATGATTATTTCCTCATAGCCATAGATTACTTCACCAAATGGGTGGAAGCTATTCCAGCCAAGCATGCTACTTTAGAAGTAGTATGCAATTTCCTCAAAGAAAACACTATTTCTAGGTTTAGGGTCCCAACCAAGATTATGACTAATAATGTAGCATATTTCTCTTCTCATGAGATTACCCAATTCTATTTTTATTATGGGATCACCCTCTCCCACTCATCTGACTATTTTCCACAAGGAAATGGTTAAGTAGAAACAAGTAACAAGAACTTGGTGACCATTATCAAGAAGTTGGTTGATGACAATCAAAGTACCTAGCATAAAGCATTGCTTGATGCTTTATGAGCAGGCAAAATTATGCCCAAGAGGAAAATAGGTATGTCACCTTTCTAGATTTTGTATGGTTTGAATGTAGAGATACCAATCACCCTGGAATTTTTAGCACTAAAATTGGTAAAGGTAGTCAAAGATTAGACATATGAAAGCTCCATCGATAAGAGGATCATGTGCTTGACTGAGCTAGATGAGTAGTAAACCATGGTGGTGGACCGAATTGTTATGCATCAAAGTCTGGTAAAGAATCTCTTTGACTAGAAAGCAAAATCCCATGATTATTAGATTGGAGATCAAGTTCTATTATGGGACAAGAGAAGAGAACCAAAGGGAATGCATGTGCAATTTGATTCCTTATAGAGAGGCCCATTTTCTATTCATCAACTCAATGGTGGAAATAGTTTCCTATCAAAGTATCAAGATGGCACACCTTTTTCACTACCTCACAGTGGGTAGCATCTAAAGCACTTCAATCCTTGAAGTATCAAATGACATCAGTTGTACATATGTATATTTGTATAGTCTTTAGTTCTATTTGGTGCTTTTCATTTTCATTTCTTTTTGCCACCTTTCTTTTTGGGTAGCATGACTCTGTAACCCAATGGCATACTTAAAGGCATTGAAGATTTTGGATTCTACTCCCTTCGATTATTTTTACAATCAATGGAATTTCCCCAACTGGAGCCAACTATTATTCCCAAAATTTGTCACTTATTTTTTGGACAACATATCAACTATTTTGGTCCTACAGACCAAAATTATCTCTTTCCTTCTCAAAAAATGTTTTGAGTATTCAATTTTTTTAATTATTTAAGTCTTCTTAGCTAAAGAACACATAGCTTCAATGGGTTCAATAACTTCAATAGGTAGGCTCTCATAAAGGAACAACTTCCAAACACCTAGGCAATTTCAAGGTTAGTTTAACATCTAGGTTTAACCAAAAAGTCCATCGGCAAGCTTCAAACAAATGGAATGAACCATTGAACTATTGAACCATTGAACCCTACTTTAGCAAGGTTCAAAGGTTCAATGAGTTCAAAGGTTTAAAAAAGAGTTAAGCACTCAATGAGTTCAAAGAAGTTCAACCACTTCAAAGAGTTCAACGAGCTCAAAGACTTTGGCATGTTCTAAAAGTTCAATAAGTTTGGTGAACTTAAAGAAAAGAAGACTTCAAAGAAGAAAAGAATGAACCACTGAAACATTTAACATTGAACTAAAAGATTCCAAAGCTCAAAGGTTCAACAAGTTCAATAAAGTTTGAAAGACTTAGAAGAACAAAGGATTCAAAGAGTAAAGAATGAACCATTAAACCGTTGAACCTTGAACCAAAAGAGTTCAAAGGTTCAACGAGTTCAACAAAAAATAAAAGAATCCAAAGAGTTTGAAACTTCAAAGGATTCAAAGAAAGAGAATGAACCATTTAACTTTGAACTAAAATGGTTCAAGGTTCAAAATTTCAAAGGTTTAATAAGTTCAAAAGACTTAGAGAATAAAAGGATTTAAAGAAAGAGGATGAACTGTTGAACTTTGAACCAAAATGGTTCATAGGTTCAAATGGTTCAAAGAGTTCAACTAGTTCAAGAAGTTCAAAGTTCACAAGGAAGCTTTGAGTGAAGGAAGGAAGTGGAAGATTCTAGAGATAAGTTCAAAGAGCTGGTTCAATTGATTGAACCAAAGAGCTGATTGAACCAAGGAACCAATTGAACCAAGGAACTGAATGAACCAAGGAACTAATTGAACCAAGGAACTGATTGAACGATTGAACCAATGAACTCTCATGGTTCAAAGGTTTAAGGTTTAATGTGGTTCAAGTGACCAATGATGTCCCCAAGGATGTTAAATTCAATTTAATAAAATGCCTATTTATTTTCAAATGTGGCACGGACCTAAGAACAAACTCAGTGACCAGCGAACGAAGAAGTTGAAAGAGCTAGTAGAAAGGGAAGAGATAGCCTGAGAGCTCAAATCACAAAGAAAAGGACAAAATACAACAAAGAAAGAGGGAATGATGCAAAAAGACCAAAAATATATGTGTAGGAGTTATTTCTAGTTGGTGAAACAGTCTACCAGGTGGACATCAGAGAGCGAGAGCACTCAAGGATGCAGCCTATTTTTTTCCATTGAGTAAAGGTGAAGTGGATAGCTACATAAATATCAGGAAGAGGACCAAGTAGCCTATACTTTGGAGGAGACATTTGAGATGAATCAACATGCCACAGTTAAGGTCGATGCCCTATTCTAGCATGGCCCCTTGATAGAACTAAAAATGCATTCAAGGCATTGAATGCAACATGGGTCATTCCATGAAACAAAGTGCAAAGTATTTCTTGGCTACTATATATTTTAATCTCTTATTTTATGCAAAGGATATCTCTCTGTTATAGAATCAAAACTCTATCCAAATTGAAAAGCATTTCCTGAGACTTTGAGCTCAGATTGTTAATCATATTTCTTTATTTGAATGAGAAAACAAGTGACCTTTTAGACTGTGTACTGGAATAGTTTGTGTTATTTAGGAAATTTTTCTTATGTCTATTTCCTACAAGCATTCTTGTCCATTTAATTTAACAAGTAGAACTAGTGGAAGTAATCATGAAGGTGTCCTAAAGCTAACTATAGAGAGACTTTATGCTGCCACAATTGTCTTTAGTGTGTTTGTTTTTCTATATCTATGTAAAGGATCTTGGGATGAATTTGTGCCCCATTTTCCTTCATGTATTTCACTCTTTGGTTGTTTAGGTGGAGACTTTGTGCTACACTTCATTCTAATGTGTTACTATACCCTATTTTAGTGAGGAAAGCAGTGAAAGACTTTGTGCTTTCATGAGTTTCTCATGGTTACTTTTACTACCCAGGAAGGAATCTGGCTATTGACTAAGTATTACTTCTAAAAGAAGAGAAGTACCTCCAGCAATAACCTATGATTTCTCCTTTTATCTGTGAACATCATCTCTAAAAAAAGAGAGATGAATGGTGTTATCCTATCCTTGAGTGTTATTTTCAGCTTATATATATAGTATATATAGCACCTCATAGTTATAGGGAACCTCCCCTTGATGAGAGGAGAGATTTTTCCCCTTTTGATGTGGTTGACCTGCACATTTGGTCAATAAAACTCCCTATGCTATGGTTGAAACACCTATTTTTCCCATCAGTTAGCTGATGACAAAATATTCACCCAACAAATACTTCACCAAGTGGGTTGAGGCCATTCCTCTCATCTCCACTAAGGCTGATATAATTGTTGACTTTATCAACCATCACATCATCTATCATTTTGGTGTCCCCCATAAAATTATAATATATAATGGCAAATCTTTCAAAAACAAGAATATCCAAAATCTTTGTGACACCTTTGAAATAAAATTAAGCTTCTCATCATTGTATTATTCATAAGCAAATGGACAGGCAAAAGCTTCTAACAAAACATTGATGAAAATTCTCATGAAGTTAGTCAATGATACTGGTAAGGATTAGCACATGCATATTCCCTTTGCTTTATGGGATTACCACACTAGCATTCAAACCTGTACAGGTGTTACACCTTTTTCCTTAGTTTATGGGATAGAGGCTATTTTGCCTCTTGAGGTCTAGATTCCTTCTCTTTTCTTTTCTCTATAAGACATAATTACCAACAATGACTTTCACCAAGAACATTTGGCTTAACTTGAGTTTCTTGATGAATGTTGTCTCATAGCCCTTAACCACCTCCAAATCTATCAAAAGAGTATCAAACATGCTTACAATAAAAATATCAAAGAGTGAGATTTCAATATCAGAGATCTCATCTTAAAGGAAAATAAACATGTGACAAACATGAAGAAAATCAAATGAGGTAAGTTTTCTCCTAATTGGCTTAAACCCTACATCATAACTCATAAGTATGGCTTAAGAACTTATTTCTTGTCTTCTCTCAAATGAAGGCTAGAACATGAGCCTTTAAATACTTTACACCTACGACCATTTTTTTATTAATCAAGTGATGCTTCACCTCATGTTTAAGTTGAAATCATCCCTTGAGCAACCCTATTACGTTCATCTCCCTTCATCTTAACCCTTATTCCTACACACTTAGTTAACCTACAAAGTGCTATGGTTTTTCCCTCAAAGTGGAAAACCCCTAAGCCTATATAGTCTTATCCATGACTAAAGTTAAAAAAAATTTGGGATACATAGATAAGTTATAATCTCTCAGGTCATGATTCTTAACCTATATTTCTCCCTTGAAGGATAACTATGTAACTTGTCTTTGATACTATAAATAGATTGCTCCCTTGAAGGACAACTATTAAAAATAAAAAATAAAAGCTTAGACCACTCCCTTGAAAGATGGCTAAGTCAATATTTATTATCAAGGGGAATAACGACTAAGAAGCTTATCATATTGATCAACTTCATATGACCTCAACATAAACAAAATCCCATTGTTGGCTTCTCACATTGATTAGTTTACACACACATTAAAAAAAAAATTGAAGTCATGGACTTGAATATAATAATAGCTCTTGGGTCACCAATAGAAGGGGCATATCATCCCCACTAAGAAGTTTATGCTACCCAAACACTCTCACTCCTTTTACCTTTTCCCCCTCATACTCTTTTGAGGGACTTTGAACTCACTTGATACAAGGTGAGTATGACACTTCTCTAAAAAAAAAATGGTCAAATGATACAAATCATGAAAGAGGCTTATATTCATGAGACTATTTATGTTCTGATTATGGTCTTTTCCAATAAGTGAGCATTGTGCCTCTTTCTTTCCCATCTCAATTACATGTCAATTTCTCTTCTGAGATCAAATCTCACAACAAGATTCAATCACCATCTCACGCTTCTACCAATTTTTTCTTGAATATTAGAGTTATGTGTTTAACACATATTTATCTCAAATAACTACCCAAAAACCACACTAAAACTAATAAACCATTACTCATGAGAAATCTACCAAACATGCAACCATAGTTTCTCTAAAAAATAATAAATAGGAAAAATATCAATCCTAATCCATTTATTTTAAGCATACACCATCAAAAATATGTAAAAATTATGAAATAAAATAGCATATCCAACCCATTCATTTTAAGCATACACCATCACAAATATGGAAAAATGCTAAAATGACGTAAACCAATCAACTATGCATATACCATCACATATATGGGAAATTCTAGTCTAACTCAAATAAAATGCTCAACATTAACATAATATAAACATCCAAATCATTATAAAAACTTCAACATCATCACCATCACCTAAACATATTTCAAAATAATAAACTCTCATGTGTGTGTGTGTGTGTGTGTGTGTGTGTGTTGAATATGAATATACATCAATCAATAGATCATATCAATATCATCTCTCCCTCAAAATATACATCTCTCATCTTCAGATCATAATCTGGTATATATAAAACATATATAACAACATCAATAAAAAATCTAACACTCAGAATCCTCAAGGCTATAGTCATGGTCATGAAGATTTAATGTCATCACCACTCTCCACCTATCTATTTCTATGTGAGATAGAATCCATGGCACGTGTCACTGATCTCTCCTGCTATATAAACTCAAAATAAATCTAAATCTATGGGAAATCCTTGATGTCTCTCTCATAGTATGCAATCTCATCTAGAGTAATGTTATACCTATCTAGAGATATAGTCTACAGTGGACCCATCACACTTCCTATAGGTCCCTGTACTAGTCCTTATGGTGGAGGAGGAGTAGCCTATCTTATTACTCTCAAAATATCCTTCTATAATATCAGTGTAGTAAAATGGCCTTATAATGCCCTAACCTAACCCTATAATGCCCTAACATGCCCCTATAATGTCATAACCTACCCATATAAGACCAACACTTGTGCATGTGTTGCATCTCAAGCCTATACTACTATGTCTCAAGCATGTACTACTATATCCTAGGCTTGTATGGTTTCATCTCTCTCTCATCACTCCTTGTAAATATGGTGGTACCCTCTTGACCTGAACTACAAGATATAAACCTATCCACCATGTAATATAAGCCATTATGTATCCATGATCTACCACACCCAGGCTTGCTAAGAACTCCTCAAAATCAAACCCATCTATCCCTTGGGGCAAAGGTAGGGGTGACTTTATATCATCCCTCCTATATCAATAAAATTTAGGAGGCACATCCTATAACAAGCTAAACTGCCTCCTGACCCATGCCATGGGTATCATCTTTAGCTCTCCTACTCATCTCCCTCTAACCCATAACATGCTCTGTAAACTGACAAGCTACTCTACCTATCCTCTAAATACAATATATGTTAGGTAGGGCCTCCAAAAAATATCTATAGGAATCAATCCCTCTATCATATGCCTATAATAATCAATTTCTTCCACTATGTTATCTACTCATTTCTGGGCCATATCCTCTCTCCACCATTTGAACTTAACCTTAAAACTAGATACAATCATGGTGGGTAACCCCAATGGCCATGTCACCATGATGTGCTTATATGCCCAACAATGTATTAAATTATCGATACATAAATTATACCATCATCATATCCTCAACCCCCATAACTCTCTATATAACTATGCCAGAAATGCTAGTCCCCATGCATACATAGTCTGCTACTCAACCATCTATGCCAACACACTTAGCAATGCAATAGGAAACCTCCCCCTATCTACATTTGGTAGTGAATATATTATAATCACTATCATCATCAGGATACTCAATCGGTGTTACTCTTCATCGATAATGTACAATGACTCATATGCAAAGCTCAATGAGCGATAGGTTGCCTCATTAACATACTTTCCAAATAATGTAACCATGTAAATATCATGCTCCTATCTCAAATAAGAGAAGAGCTCCTCACCCTAGAGTGGAAACCATAAAATCCTATACACATCCTCCTATGTCACTATCAACTCTTTGGTAGGCAAATGAAAGGTGTTGGTGGTGTGATCCCACCTCTCTATCAATGTTATCATTAAACTAAAATCACATAAAATTCTATAATATCATCACACTCCTCTTAACCCTATGACTACCATGTTCTCCCACTCATCCATGGTGACATCCCTTCTCATCTATACTAGTATCATAGGTAGTCAATCTCATAATGTCAACTCCTACCTAGCCTACATCCACACACACAAACCTCAAGTCACATACTTTCCAATATAAACCTCCACCTTTTTTCCCTTCTATATATGAGAATTGCAATGTCCTAAGTCCCTCATCTGGGCTATGTAGGAAGCACTTAGTCAACATGGGGTCTTCTAAGGTTAGCTCAACCATATACCCACCTAACTATCTAACATGTTAACCCACCTAAACCTTAGGCCCAACTACCTATCCCTAAACCCTAGGCCCAACTACCTATCTCTCAACTCTAGGTCTCACATCCTATATCTTAAACTCTAGGCCTCGTGGCCTATATCTCACATCCTCAACCCCAAAACTTATCTTTTAAGCCCTAGGTCCCATGACCTATTTGAACCTACCCTTTTCTAACCACTTCTTTAAAAAAAAATTAATCATGCCAAATCCTTTTTCCCTATACAATATAAAACTACATTGTCCTTAGGCCCTCAACCTAGCTATGTAGGCAACACTCAATCAACATGGGGTCTTTTGAGGCTATCTCAGCTATTCAGAGTGATGACGAACTCAACTAGGAATCCAAAATGGGTCTTTTTCTTCCTATTTAGGGTTTTTTTATTGTGATCAACGTAGGTTAAATCTATCAACATTGATGATAAATGTCAGTCAACATTAGCACCTTGTCAACCAATATTGATGAACCCCACCGACATCGATGACTGGTTTCACCCTAGGGTTGAACAACTCATCTCCCAACTTCTAGTTTTTCCTTAAAAAATACACTCAAACCCCTCCCAAATTCTCCTAAACCTACCCTCACCCCATTTACTATCCCTCTACTTTCCCTCTCTCCCCCTAAACTAGATTTTTTTTCCCAAATGACACATTAACTACTTCAACTTCAAATTCAACTCAAAGAAGATCTTACCTCATCTCTCTATCTCCTTCAGGCTGGAGTAGATGGCACTTGTGGTGGTGCATCTTTCACTGGTTCCCCTCTTAGCTCTACCATCTTTATGCACATAAACACAAAGCTCTTTTTCTCAACCAAATGTGTAAATGAGTTTTAGTGGGCTATTAAACCCCTTTTTATTAGGTTTGGTCACCTATTAACATCGAAAGTATTGACCAAAGATGTTGATGTTAGTAATACTTCTTATCAACATCATTGATATAACTGACATTGATACCCTTAAATTAGAATTTTCAACCCCAACCACCACCCTTTAGACTACAACCTAAATCTAGGGTAGTTTGGAGATTATGTATAACTCCCTAACCATGACAACCACCCTTGGAGATCATATATATCTCCCCAACCATGACAACCAAACTTGGATATCACTTAAATCTCCACCCATGATGACTTTGACTAGAGATCATGAATATCTCCTTGACCATTGACCCTTTTGATCCAACATTATGTTGCTTGTCTTAACTACTTATGTTACCTTGATATAGTTGGATACTATAAACTTGCATGCATATTAGGTTTTTTGGATCATGACTAAGCTATTCCTATCACATGTAACCTTTTTTGTTTGCTAGGAACACTTCCTACCTCAGATACCTAAAACACATGGACCATTAGAGCTACAACTTTGATCATTTTAACCTTATCAACTATCACTTACAAGCTATGATTTGGTTATTTCTATCTGAGTCATCCTCACCTTTACCTATTATTAATTGTGTCAACTATCACTCATCGTAGTATACATGCAAGTAGTGGTATTACCATGCTCTCACTCAACATCCACCTACCCAATTAAGTCCTTATCAAACTAGTCCCTAGTTTTAGATTCTCCTCCATCACTTCCCATTTTGAGGGGGGATACCTCATCTAATAACTAGAGCATCTAACTTATATTTTTATCTTGTAACTTGTCAATAAAAATTACAAGACAAAAAGGGGAAAATGTACACCAAAATTATGTCACACACATGCGTAACTCCCTATGTCAAAACCCCCCTTGAGCCCCTTTTAATAATTATCCTTCTTAATTAATGTTTTTACCCCTCACACATTTAATTAATTTAATTAATTTAAAATATTTAATTAAGTTAATTGAAAACTACTTATGCCACCTTACTTGACCATCTCATCCTAAGACTAATTCTTACCCTCTAAGTCACCTCAAGACTTAGTCCCCTAATCCTAACTACCCATGACTTGTTCTCACCCTAAACAAAAATTCCTAACTAAATATGTCCTTTTTAACCTCACATTTCTACCATTTCCTAATAGATACCAAACTTGGCACAAGAAATAATAAAAAAATGACCCTTTTACCTATTCTCATGTCACCAATGTTATTCAACCCATGATTGACATCGGTGGGATCACTGACATCTATTACTTAAGCCAAATTCCAACCTAATGTTTAGGTAAACAAAAATTAGAAAAACTCAATCATTCATATATAGGCTTTAGCCACTGAAATTAGTTACTTAAGCCAAATTCCAACCTAATTTTTAGGTCAGCAAAAATTAAAAAAACTTAGTCATTCACATACAAGCTTTAGCATTCAAATTTCTACATCCAGGCTTACCATTACTCTACACAAATTAATCTAGATTAGGAATTGATATACTGCACAGGGCTTGGTTTTTTATAAATTGGTAGCACATGATTGTATTTGTATTCAAATTCACCTATTACTTCACCATGCCTCATCAGAGCCATCTATCCAACACTCATGGTTCATATATTTCACTAGCTAAGTATATCTCTATGTTTTATAATTCCTTTAAATAGTCATTTTATAATTACTTTACACTATATTATTTATCATTTATGAGCATCCAAAATCTCCCTATATAGGAGTAATAAAACTCCTTCACCTATTTCCCTCTGATTCAAACATACCAATCCTCTATCTAGACTCACCTGAGTCTTACCCACTCCTTTACGACTCTTCCCAACCTCATAAAATTGACCAACATCCACCTCCCAGCTCAGAAAAGTCTCTTTCAACTTCCTGAGAACCTACTACCCCTACTAACATCGGTCACATAACCGATGTTGGCCATATATCCTTACCAACATCAGTAGCCTAACTGACATTAGTGACTGTGTATTTCCACTAACCTCCTTGAGCTAGCCTAAACAACCTCTAAAAACACAAACAACTCACATTACTTGCACTGTGTCACTCTTTGCTACACTCAAACTATAAGAATGGTACAAATATCTATCTCTTACTCCCTCTTTCATTTTTTTATTCATTACCATTTTGTTTCAAAAAGTGTACTGTCATCCCTAAGGAAGTTTGACACTTCTAGGAACAAGCACGTAGCTTGGTAGCCCACTCATATATCTACTAACAAATTATTTTGGTGGTAGTGCTTTCTCATTTCATAGGTAGTCATCCCTAGCTAAAGAGGAGTGCTCAACATCATTTGGATATGATGCACAACCAATCTAGGTTCTCTCTAATCTCTAATCCCTTCCCTTCATCTCTATTTCTCCTTAAACACCAAATAGATTCAAATTTAGTGAAACAACTAGTTTTAGATGGATGGTATGGTTTGTACATGGGTATTCAAAGACTAATATCTTATCCAAAGGTAGGTTCCCTAATGGGATTACAATTAGTGGCATTGGTTTATAGATCAATTCCCTAAGATTTATAATCAATCATTAAGACCTCTACGTAGTCTCAATACCTTTGTAAACCCCATAAGCTCAGTTACAGATAGATTGATGAAAATGTTGAGCTCATTGTGATACCCTAAGAATAAATGGTGGCTAAAGGCATGTTGAATTTTTTATATCCATATAATCATGTTATCATTGTAATTTAAAGGATAGATTAACACAATGTCTCCCTAGGTTGGTAGATTGTAGGTCATATGCAAGAATTTATGTGTTTTATGAAGGAGAAGAGCATGAAAATGATTAGGGAAAGTTTTCATGGATTCCTATAGGTTCCTCATATACCTCATTTGTTCATTATTTTATCATAATATATCCCATTAAAGCTTCTTAACATAAACCATTTGAAAAAAAGAAATAAGCTTCAAGCATGATTTAACTTATCTTCATGACAATCAATCTTCAAGATGAAACTATAAATTATGTTTTATTTAAGTTACATAGGTGTTTTAGGAATGTGGAATAACTTATATCTCAAAATAAATAAACCTCTTTATGGCCCTCAAGACCAAAATCCATGAACTAACTCCAAATGCATTCATAAGCCTTTTAGTAGTGTTTAAGGCTTATTATCATTATTTAAGGTTTTCATGAACTCCTAGGTTTTTGTTTCTCCCTCAAGATGCCTTATTCATTAGATATAAATGCATTAACTTTTTGAGTATATATATAGAGATGTTTATGCTCTTAATATATGGTCTTGAATGGGGTAATGATAGTCCACATGAGGTCTCCCAAAAGATATCCATTATATAGTGACCGAATCAGGGTATTTTGACCTCATAATAAGATTTGGTCTTCAAACTCACAACTATAATTCCTCTTTCACAAGCCTAATTCCATTATATAGTGATGAACCTCTATGTCTAATTCATTATATAGTGATGCACCTATAGGTCTAATAAGATATACATTATATAGTGACGCACCTACAGGTATAATTCCTCTTGCACAAGTCTATGGGTGGGAATGAGGCCAAAAGTATATATAATACCATGAAAGGCCAATGGAAATATGAGATAATAAAATAAAACAAAGTTTAGACACATAGAAAAGGCTAATGGAAAATCTTATAAGGTCAAGTTCAAGCCCAACATTTAAAGAGTTCCCCAAGTCACCACCTAAAATTGAGCCTAGGCAGACCCAAATTAGGTCTATATACTTGTGAAAGTGAATGTCTTAAAGCAAGATATTAAGTGTAAAAGAAGTCCAATTATATTTTATGTATAACCTTTCTCTTTCTTATTGACTTGTGGGATGGCTCCAACTGTAGTCAAGTTCCCTTAATCAACACCTAAAACATTATAGGTAAGTTGTCTCCAACCTTGGAAGTGAAATGAAATATAAACATTGATGAGAGATATAAAGTTAAGGAGAAGAATCTAGAAGTTATGTTGTTTAAAGGAAAGGGAAACATTAATGGATAGCTATACAAGCTAACTTAGGACACCCTAAATTTACATACATTATTAGCTCAGTGTATACAAGTTTACCTAGCAAGATGGTATGTCTATGTTGGTTTGAATGAATAAGGTGGCACACCCTATGAGAGATGTCTTATAGTGGTGTCATGATATCTATATATACTTAAAAATATTTCAAGATAGAGTTAAGTTAAGAAATTTTCCAAGGCCTGACTAAGGGTTTATAACACATAGGCATGTGTGTGTGGGTGATTGGAAGAGCATGTTGTTATAGGAAGAAAAGGAAACAAACCTAAATAAATGTTGAAAAATATTTATAGTACATTCCATGGGTTACCAAAACTCTTTTAATAGAAAGGAAGGAAGGAAATAAGACCACTCAGGTCTTTGGCATCAACTAGTCTGAGTATTGACACTGGGCAAAGGAAGGTCATGACAAACCTAAGAGAGAAGAAGTACAAAGATATAAGTCTAAGAAATTGATCAAAATTGAAAAATATTTAAATTGGATAGAAAAGGGTGATAAAAAGACCTTGAAGTCACTAATTTACCTACAAGTGGTCTAAGGTCTTGAGTTTTAGTTTAGGATTATAAGGCCTAAAACCCTCTTTAAGCCCTTAAAACCCCAACTTCATCCTTGTGATATACTCAAAATCCCTAGTCAAACCTTAGCCCATGAAAATATATATGATGATAGTAAAGGTTTTGAGGAATTTGTTTTAGGATGATGAAGGTAGGGGAATTATAAATTTAGTCTAACTACCCCCTTGAGCTCCATCACCCCAGTTTGCCATTTGAAGAATCCAATTCAAATGCTCATATCTAACATGGAAAAATGCATGGGGTCTAGTGATATTAGGGGAAGTTGTGTACCCCTATGTACTTAATTTCTAGGATACATATATTTTATTTCAAAAGGGCATCTCTATGAGTGATCTTTAATGCTATTAGCATACCTAAAATGCCTAGTGAAGACTCGAAGGCTGATAACTTTTGCTCAGAGCTCACCATACAAGTTGCATGGGACTAAGAGATGTTAGTAATATTTGAGGGTCTATATGTGATCAAAATTCATGGTATTAATTTTTAATCTAAGTTTTATACTCTATAAAGCATCATTAAGATGCTAGGCTACTCTAAACCTTCCAAAACCCTAGTGAATAACCTTATGTAAAAAAGACTCTTCATAATGACTCAAATGGCCATGAGACACCATGAAAACATCATGAAATCACCTATGGGTCTTGTGTTCGATATTTACATTATAAATTTGGCATAGTGAGACTAAATATGTAGGAAAATGGCTTTTGAAGCCCAAGTTTGGGTTTTTTCCCATAATTCTAATCATGTTGAGATTTTTGATTGAGTATGAATGCCTCTTGGGACTTTAAATAGGTAGGATTATCTTCAAACAATAACTCTTCAACTCCCATAGTAGTGCAGACAAGCCTAATGAGAAAATTATAACTTAGTTTATGAGATTACCTTTATTTGCATCAAGGGAAGAAAAACTATTGTGCCAATATCCTCTAGTCACTATGAGACTCATCACTTACCTGAAATCCTCTAAGTCCCAGGTCTCTCATCCACTAGAAGAACATACATTGAATGGATTGATAATTAAATGGAGGGTGGTAGTTAGACAACTAATGGATCAATTCAAGAAAGCAACTACCTCTCATAATGACCTCTCATTGTATGAAATGGAGTGAAATAATAATTACAAGGTGCATGTCATCTTCATGGGGTAAACTATGAAAAAAATAGGAAATCCACAACACCTATATGCCTAAGTGCTCATTAAAGAATATTAACCAACCAAAGCATCACATGTGAGATATCATGGAGCTATTAATAGTACTTATTCATAGTTATAACTGATGGTTGAGTGAATTAGGATCATTATGACCTATCATCTACACTTATATGCCACATTTTCATTATCTCCCATTCTTTTGTTCTATAAATTGAACCTCAAAATCCATTGTATGCATCCCTTGGTTGGGTATGAATAAAATTTTCCCAAATTATACCTTATAACCTTTGGATTAATATAAAGACTGGTTCAAATTCTCTATGATAGCTTAGTGTGTTATATAGTTATTTATTTGTAAAACTGTTTGAGTATTATCTTCCTTTGTAGGTCCTTGTTCTCACCTAGTTATTAGGAGATGGTTCTAAACATGTCATATGGTGTGTGAAAGTGTTGGTGAATATGATTAGAGTATAATATAATTGGTAATATCATGAAAATATACCTCTCATTCATCACCCTCAAGTTTTAATCACATATCATAGCCTCCATATGAAGCATTGATGCTTAGGAGACTCTTGGAGAGATTGGTCTAGTTACTAGTCCTTGTCTTATTCACAAATGTATTGAAGGTTAAAATAGAGAGAACATAACATGTTGGTGAATCACATACAATATATTAGGTTTTTTTATTCATATTTCTATCCCTTTTCACAAACAAAATAATAGGTTTAGTAATTGAGCCATAGATGATGCATCAGTGGAGCTAGCCCCAAAACTAGAGGTGATCCCATTATATTAGCTGGATGAGTAAGGTATAAAATACCTATGCTTTAAGGGTGAAATATAGATTGATAAAATGTTTTAATCACTATCTCAAACTAGTATCAGAACCCAATGGTAAAACTATGTCTCTCAGAGACTTATTTCAAGATGGCTACATCATAAATCCCAATACCTACATCCATGCCCTAGATTAAACTAACTCTAATCTTAAAATGGAGGACCAAATTCCATTATTTTCCACAAGTTAATATTTAAAACTTAATCTCATAAGTGTTTTAGGATAAGATTTTGGACTAGGAAATAAGAGCCCAAAGGTACACCTCTTCCAGTGGTACTTGAGATAGGTTGCAAGTAGGATGTAAACTAGATATAATATTTCAAAATATCAAATATTATGTTATAAACCTCCATTATAATTTAAATATGAATTAAAATAAATCTAATAACTTTTAATTATATTTTATTTTTGGGATCTAAGGGTCATCTTTAAAGGTTCTAACTTTTTCTTCCATCAATTTTTCCTTTTATTTGCAACCACAGTCCACTCCCCTCCATACCCTAAACTAGGATTAATGGGAATGTCTATTTATAAAGAGCCAATTGGTAGTGTATTCCTCAATGGGACTCAAGCCACTAAATCCCCACTTGAAAACATAGCTAAAATTTGGTTATTCAGTGAAACCCTTTCTCTCTTGGATTCTTTCTCATTTTTTTCTAGAGAAATATATTTCTCTCTGCACGGTTTAATCACTTTTTGATCTAAAAATATTAGGAAATCATGTCCTACCCCTCTCTTTGAATTATTAGTGTATTAGTCTTTATGGATGTATATGTTTTTAAGTCATCCCTTAATCATATTTGAATTATCCAACATATATGGGAAGTAGTAGTTGTTTGATTTGATTTAATATTTAAGTGTTGAGTCCCAATCAAGGCATCCACGAATATTATTGTATTGAGCTTGCTCAAAGGAGGCTCTAGCCTTGAAGTTATGTGTGATATAAAATTTATTTTGGGTTATTTTATAAAGTTCATTTCATTAATCATTTATTTTTTATAGTTTATAAATCTATGTAGAAGGATATTCACATCTAGTATCAAAGTACTTTCTTGGCTTGTGGGTAGATTTTAGAGAATTTTGTTTTTAGAAATGGATTTTTAGGATTTACACAATTCACATAAATATTTTCCTTTCCTTTATTTTATACATATTCACTACAGGTTTGGATAAGGGTAAATACCCCTCCATAAAATAATGGGAAGTACTTGGGCATAATCCCTAAAACTCATTATGAAGAACACCATAGGAACCCTAAAGTAGCTATACCATTGAGTGGACATGCCAAAAAAAGGGCAACAATCCCATCCTAATTAACTAGTTTCCACCTATGAGGTAAACCAAGAGTTATTTATTAGGGGTAAATCAATGGCCAGAACCTTTATGGAGATAGGTGCTCATTTAGAAAGCATTGATGGCCAGAGAGACTCATTAAATCCTTAGGCAACCAAATACACTTGGGGCCCATATCCAACATAAAAATTTCATAAGACCAATAGTAGAGTGATCATAATTGAGAACAATTGGTAACCACACACTTAAAGACATGTTTTTATTAAGACTAACCAAGCGTCAATTAGTTTTTTTTATAATTCCATTTTTTCACCATATCTCTCCCTCTATAGTTCCATTGACCATCAAAATTTCCTAGAACACCTAAAATTCCATTCTGTATATTTTTTTCCTTGAGGGGTCCATATCCAAATTCCATTTCTAATAGCCAAAACTATCATTTTTTTATTTTTTGGGTTTTTCTATCACTTATTTAGTTTTTTCCCTCTTTCTTCAAAACTCTACAATAGTGTTCCTTTCCTTTTTCTTCTCCTATGTATCTCTTGTACAAATTTTTTAGTTTTTCCATTATTACTCCTAAATTTCCCTTGCCTTCAATCATCCTAAATAATAGGTTCTAAAAAGAATAGTAAAAGTACATTTATCACTTTTGATTAAGACAATTAAAAAAATTCCTTATTGACCATGTCTTAGAACACATTTGTCTATCCCTTGTAAAAAAACACTGGTTATGGTAGATTTTGGTGCCAAATCTTGCACCCTAGAAGAGGTTGTTCAAACTTATTCTAGATTTGGGCAACATGGGAACATTTCTAGTTATGTGGGTGTACCTATATTAGAAATGAGCCTCTAGGTTTAAGGGCTAATTCCTTGAATATATCATGTAGTGTTTATCACTTAAGTTATTACTTATTTATCGGGGGGAAGAGTTAGAAAATGAATAAATCAAAATTATTCTAAAGGAGGTGATGCACCAAGAATTTATTCCACATGACCATCATATTTCTACCATAATGAAATAAAACATCCAAACTAGTCTCTAAGCATTAATAGATTCTAGCATGAGTATTTCAATATAGAGGCAAGATGTGAGAAAAAAGATAAGGTAAATGAACTAGAGGGAATATTGAACACTCCAAAGATAATTATACACTTGAAAAAAACTTCACACACTAGACTACACTCTATATCACTTGTTAGACTAGGAAATCTTGCTCAAGCATGATAAGGGAAGAAAGGATAGATAATTATCACTTCTCATCACCATACATCACTTGTAGACTTAGACAACTATTCAAAACTTAGAAATAGACTTGTATTAATGTTCAAAAGTAGAATACAACATCAATCTAGTAGGGCTTCACCATACATGGTAATTTTTTTTACAATAGATGAAGAGCTATATTTATAAAAGAAAGGGAGCCTTGGCACTAAAAAAAGGGAATGAATCAATTAGTTTGAATGCTTGAACCATAGTTACAACTACTTTTGAAAACTATGATATATAAAACCATTTGATTGATCTGAGTCACCTCAAGCAGTTACACAATTACAATATTCCCTCCTTGATCCTCCTTGATAGTTTTAATGGTAGGATCAAGTTGTTTCAAGATGGTTTCTGACATAAATGTGGTTAGAATAATTAGATCAATTTATTAAGGCCTTGTCCTAGTGCTAACTATTTTTCACTAGTTTGTCATTATGTGCAATAGTGAGGAGTAGGGTCCCTTTCATGTAGTTGGTTGTTGGAGATAAAATCATTTAGATTTATGTGTCTGCCTTAGTGGCATCTTTTGAAATGTTGGATCTAGTTCAAATTAAAGCATGCTCAAACTCAACTCCATTACTTATTTTTACCTTGTCCCATCAAAAATTATTTTGTCAACTTGGGCTTGCCTTCATCTAACTAGATATCAAAAAATGGCTTGGATTATCATTCTCTTAATTCATTTCTCTCTTTTGATCTTGATTTACATGATTAAATGTGCACATTCTATCTATCAACCATGCATTGATCTCAAGATCTTACAATTAGTCTATTGCTTCACATGCTCACACCACATGGTTACCTCTTAATCTCCTTTACTTAATGACATACCCACATGCCATTAGATTTGAATCTATGATTAAATGCACACCATTTCTATCATCTATACCCATTATCCTATCCTTTGAATTACAATGGCTAGTTTTAGGACCTAACTTTGAGATCTATGAAACTATCATGGGGGTATTTAAAATAATTCAATGGTTGTCTACTAGGGATTGAATTTTACATTCACGTGACCATTATTTGATGTTTTTATGGATGTATTTGAAATTTTATAGATCATAAAATTTAAGCTCCAATGGATGATTGCTAAGCCTAAACTTTGACACTTACACGAACGTAACTATGCTTCCCAATAATTATTTTAGAATTTGTGTCTCAACAACTTATTTTGAAGGAAATTATTTTCCTTAAGAAATTATTTTAGATAAAATGTCTAAAATAATTCATGTCTTAGTCTTTTACTTTGGGGTAAAAGCTCCAAAACAAATCTACCTTCAATAAAATTGTCTTAGATAATTTTACTGAAGGAAATGTGTCCTTAAAATGGCCCTTTAGCCTTTTTGAAATAAACCTTTTCCCTTTCCAAATGCCCTTCATAACTTCTACATTTGAACCTTTCTCTAAATAAAAATATCCTTCAAAAATCCTGAACTAGACCATTTTCTTGAGAAATGACCCTACGGGAAAATTGCAATGGACCCTCTGGTGAAGAAAAGTGCTCTTTAGAAAATGTTTTTTGGATACTTTACTAAAAAAATAGACCTTTTGGGATAATTTCATAGGAAAATTTTCTTGAAAAAGTGCCCTTAAATATTTTTGAATTGAACCATTTTACTGAGAAAAGACCGTTCGAGGAAATTGTAATGGACCCTCTGCTTAAAGAAGATATGCTTCAAGATTTTTGCAAAGGTCCACTTTCTCAATGAAAGACCCTTCAATCAAAGTGTTTAGGAAACTTTATTGTAGAATTACCCTTAAATAAAATTTTTCCTTAAAGAAACAACCCTTATGTTTTTATTCAAACATTTTGTCCAAAAGAATTTATGCCTTCAGGAAAATTGTGCAGACAATTTTCTTAACAGAAATCAGACAGTAGCTTGAAAAAGGTACCCTTAAGATTTTTTGCAAAGGTCTGATTCAAAAAGAAATAAGTTTTGGGACTTTTTTAGGACCCATTTTCCTTAAGAAATTCCCTTTGGGATTATTGTTTCAGATAAATTGTCTAAAACAATTCTTAACACTTAACTCAAAAGACCTAAAAGAAACTCCCAAAAGAAATAAAACTTAGATAAATTTAAGCAATTTATTTAAGGGAATTTTTTCTACAAGTGTTGTGTGGACAATTATCCCAAAAAAAATTTGAATGCTTAGGCTTTTTGGACTTGTTCTTGTAACTGCTTACCACCATGAAAATCTACTACTTGCATATATGATCAAAAAATGACCCTTAAGATACCAAAAGACATAAGGACTAAGCTAGACCATGACCAAAACTTAGAATGGCATATGAAATGACATTAAATGAGCTTCAACATTCCACATAACATTATTAAAAAAACATATAAATGATTTTGACTATAGGGGGTTGATCTATTTTATCTAGTGGGAAACAATGGTCAACATCTTTGGTGATTTCCCAAGGGGGCATGATTTCTATGCCATGACAAATTTCCAAATATTTTCCATTGGTCTATGGAGTCACAAGTATATATGTTGGACATATAAACTAACTTAAACAACACACAAAATATATAAACTAATAAGAACAAAACACAAAGCAAGGAATTAAGTAAAACACATTGTGCTTCAAAATCACTTATTAAGCACAACAAGAAAGGAAACACACACCTAAATTAATATTTACTGACCTCCAGAGGTGAAACATCTAATCATACCTCAACCAAGGTCAAAAATGGTTCCCCTAGCATCTTTATGACTCCATGAAGGTAGCCTAGCATGAGGAGCATGCTCATCACTAATCACTTGCATATGTAGGTGATCAAGAAGCCTCTCACCTTTGAATATTATTAGGTTTTAAAGTAAACTATATAGGACCTTCATGAATGATATTTATTTCTATCTATGATCCTTTTTTAGAGCTACAATCATTTTGATCATTTCCATATCTGATATAAATTCCCCATACTATAGATTAGGGATGATGACAACTGCTCCAACATTTCTATCTTCTTGCACATGATATACTTGATGTTTGAGAGTATCAAGTTATTATTTATTATACAACCCCTCTAAACATGGATCAATACTAGATGGATCTCCTAACTAACCTATAGGCACAACAACTTCTACCTTGGCCTCACTGGGTCCCTCTAAAACTACAGGATTTTGAATAGTAGATTGATGTCCATCTTCCTTAATAACATGCCCTTTACTTTAATAATTTATAGAAAACCTAAGATCCTTCTCAATAGTTTCATCAAAAAATATATTAGGCATATATTTCTTTGGATAAGAAGGAATATTACCGATTTTGTCAAACTCTTGACATATGGCCTCAAATCTTATCCATAATTCATCCTCCTTTTCTTCATGAGTGTCACCATCTTGAGAATCCTCATCAATAACAAGAATTAATATATCATTCTTCACATTATGGTGTTTAATTAAATTCATTAACATATGACCATCATACTCATGAATCATATAGTGGCACTCAACAACATGAGAATTTCTTACACTTACCTCAACTTCTTCAAATGGATGCTCATGCATAAGGTAAGTCCCAAGGTTAGTGTTCTCAAAGTATGCATATGGATCATGTACATATGCATATACACCATACTCATCAAGAATAAATCATAAATTCATTTAATTTTAGAAGTTACCCCATCCATATTAGGCTCCTCCTTCTCATGAATAATGCAATTCAAGTTAGAACTTGATTCAATGTAAGGCTCAATATGAAATCTTACAAGAGGATGAGTTATAATTGTCACCTTGGTCCCATACCTTATCTTAAAATCTAAGAAGGACCAATCAGCTGAGTGATAACTACTTATCTTGTCTATGAAGTCCTTTGATAGGTAGATTATAAGGTGAACTGGGAGGTCAATAACAAATATATCTTGATGGATAGGGAAGCTAGGACAATTATGTAAGAACACCTTCAAGTATTTAATCATCACTATGGTCTTAGTAGGTGTACCATCTATATGGATCACTTATTTACTATGTGGCTCATATTTTAGGCCCAACTTGTTAGCTATGACTTTGGGCATGATAGAAGTAGATGGTCCACTATCAACTATGTAATTGTGAACTAATTTATCACCCATTATGAGAGTGAGGTAAAATGGTGGAGGATTCTTAGTCCTAGTAGATGGTTTAACAATAGTGTTAGGATATTTTTCAAGGACAACATGAATATTAATTTGATTCAAAGATGAAATAATAGTAGGAATAGTGGACAATTACTTTTGTAACAATTCTTTTTTGCTAGGCATATGAAGGATATCCCACAGGGAGATATATGATTTTTTCCCTTTTCAATAAATATACTATGTTTAGAGCATTAGTGATCACCTTTTATTCTATCCTTGGAGGTAAATAATTAATTTCAATTTTAGGAATAAATTTACTTTGAATAGACCTTACTGCATTTTGATTTGATAGAGGTATAGAAGCTTATGAAACTATCACACTTGTAATCATGCCTTGTTGTCTTGTAGGAAGATTGGATGAGCCTATAGGCATGTTTATGCACCTCTTAGAGCCTTCTTATTTTCACTTGTATTTTATGGAATAGAAGATCCTTGATTTAGCACAAAAGTGTAATGAAATTACTTCAAGAATTAAGTATAATAGCATAATTATATCCAAATATGACTAAAATATATCCAAATATATAATAATAGATAAGCCACTTTGAGGGGGAAACCTCCATAAGCTTCAATAAGAGAAGAATTCACAATATGATGATAAATAATTACCCACTACCTCTTATATATAGTCTATCTAGGCCATGGTTACTCCATAAGCCGACCTACTAATCAAAAGAAAACATAGATAAATGCAATATAACATCAAAGAGGGATAAGTAAGCCACAAGTTGGCTAATACTATCCTCATACATGTGATAGGTTAGGGGCATAGCATGCCCTTCCCCTTCAAACCAACATTGTCCTTAATGTTGAAAAACTTTGGATGTTGTTGCAGAAAATCTTCACCTTCCCAAGTTACATCTTCATTGCTCTAGTTTTTCCACTTGATAAAATATTCCCTAATCTCTCTAGTTCTCAACCTCTTAATACGTGTTTAGAGGATCTTCTCTAGTTCTAAAATGACTCATCCTTCTTCATCTAGTTCTGGGAGCTCTGTCTAGGCTGAAACTTTTTGTCTAATGACCTTCTTCAAATAGGAAACATGAAATACTGGGTGTATGCAAGATGAATGAGGTAAATCGAGCTTGTAAGCCACACTTCCAATTATTTGTAGAACCCGATAAGGGCAATAATACTTAGGAGTAAGTTTGTTTTCATTTTTCTATTACTTCAAGGATATCTACTTGGAAGGCTACAAATGAACAAATACCCAGTCACCCACCTCAAAATTTTGCTCACTACGGTGTTGATCTGCTTGTTGCTTCATCCTATTTTTTGCCAAGGCCAAATTCTCTCTCAAACTAACCAAAACCTCTTGTTGATGTTGAATGTGCTCTTCCACATCTTGAACCTTAGTGTTTACCTTTAATGAAGAAGTGGTGGAAGGTGGATGGTAACCATATAGTGCTAGAAATGGAGACATTTTAAAAGAGGTATGGAAAGATGTGTTATACCACCATTCTACAAGTGGTAGCCATTTAACCCAATGTTCTTGTTTATCTGATACAAAATAATAGAGATACCCCTCTAAACATTTATTAACCACTTTAGTTTGTCCATTATATTGGGGTTGTTAAGATGAGCTATGAGCTAGCTAAGTACCCAAACAAGAAAATAGTTCACTCCAAAAATTACTAGTGAAAATAGGATCACGATCACTTACAATTATTTTTGGGGTTCCATGAAATTTGAGAACTTCTTCCATAAAAATAGATACTAATGTACTTGCTAAAAATGGGTGTGAGAGAGAAAAAAAATGGGCATATTTTGTAAGCCTATCCATAATGACCAAGATAACATTCTTACATTCAGAACAAGGTAGCCCAATGATGAAATCCATGGAAACCTCCTCCCACCTTTGACTAGGAATTGTTAACGGTTGTAATAGATTTGGGGTCTTAACTATTTCACCTTTATTCTATTAGCATATCAAGCATTCTTCCATGAAATTTTGTACATCTCCCTTGAGTCCTTCCCAAAATTATTCTTTCTTAATTCTATGATAAGTTTTCAAGAACCCTGAGTGTCCCCCAATTGGAGATGCATGCAACTCTGCAAGAATCTTATGCTTAAGCTCTGAATTTTTGCACAAGTATAACCTACCCTTATACCATAGGACATTACCTTTCCATTAAAAATTTTTAGAGGCTACATTACCTTGCTGGAGATTCTGAATCATAACCTGTGTATCCTTGTCTTGCTCCCATTCTAACCTAGCTTCATCCATCCAATCTACTTGCAACATGGACATTACACAAAGTAATGCTTCTATGGATGCATCTCATCTGGATAGTGCATCTTCTACTACATTATATTTACCCTTCTTGTAGATGATTTAAAAATCATAAACAAAAATTTTGGTTACCCATTTTTGTTGTTCCTCAGATGATAATATTTTCTCCAAAAAGTATTTGAGACTATCATGATCTGTTTTCACCTTAAAGTGTCTACCCATCAGATAAGGCCTCCATTGTTTAACTACATGAAGAATAGCCATCATTTCTTTCTCATAAATAGGTTTTTGTAGATTATTACCTTTAAATTGATGACTTTTAAATGCAATGGGTCTTCCTTCTTGCATTAGTACTGCCCCCAATCTAGACCTAGAAGCATCACATTCAATAGTGAATGTCTATGAGAAGTCTAGAGTAACCAAAACTGGAGTGGTGCACATATTTACTTCTAGTTTCTCAAATGCTTTGGTGGCATCATCATTCTAATGGAAAGCATCCTTCTTTAGCAATGCAATGAGAGGAGCTGCTATGTTGCCATAACATTTCACAAATCTTCTATAGTAACCTGTTAGTCTAAGGAACCCTTGAAGATTTTTGAGAGTTTTTGGCATGGGCCATTCCATTATCACTTTGATCTTTTGGGGATCAACTTTAACACCTTCATGGGAAATAATGTGACCGAGGTACTCTACCTCTTATACTCCAAAATCACATTTAGATGGCTTCGCATAAATTTGGTGCTTCTCCAAAACTATCAACACCTATTTCACATGTTGCAGATGTGCTTCCCATATCTGACTATAAATCAATATGTCATCAAAGAAAACTAGCACAAACTTCCTTTAAAAATGCCTAAAAATAGTGTTCATCAAGCTCTGAAAAGTAGATGGTGCATTTTTAAGACCAAAGGGCATTACCAAAAACTTATAATGGCCCTCGTGTGTTATAAAAGCAACTTTATGAACATCTTCATCCTTGATTCTAATTTGATGGTACCCCGAGTGAAGATCCAATTTTGTGAAATAATTAGCACCATGTAACTCATCAAGTAAATCATCAATTACTAGAATAGGAAACTTATCTTTGATGGTGTACTTGTTGAGTTCCCTATAATTTGGGCACATCCTCCATGTGTCATCCTTCTTCCACGCCATGACCACTGGTGATGAATATGCACTTTGGCTATCCTTGATGATCCCTGCCTCTAGCATCTCATGGACCATATTTTCAATTTCACTCTTTTGGGCATATGGATATCTATATGGTCTGATATTTGGTGGTTGACTACTTGGAATTAGTTGAATGGCATGATCATGTTCTCTTTTTGGTGGTAGTCCTTTTGGCATGGCCCTAAAAATAGATGAGTGGTCCTTAAGAATTATCTGTAGATCAAGATGTGTAGATGCCTATGTGGGTTGAACTTATATGGAGCATAATCATGCAATAATTCCCTCTACCCCCTTTTTTAGCATCTTGGTCATCTGATGTAAACTAATCAATTGTGGAGATTTTGCATGTAATCCACGTGGTTCAATTTTCTTACCTTCAGAATGAAAGCACATGAATAGTTCTTAGAAGTTAATCTCAATGGTACCTAAGGTTGTTAGCCATTGGACTCCAAAAATAATGTCTATGTTACCCATGGGAATAGAAAACATAGGAGAGTCAAGATTGTACCCACCCATAGTAAGCTTAATACTATGGCATTTGCCTAAACAATTAATTGTGCCACCATCTACAATCATGACCTAAAATTATAGTGCTGGGTAGATGAAACAATTCAATCAAGTGGCCAACTTATGGTTTAAAAAGTTATGCGTGCTCCTTGAATCAATAAACATTGTCACCTTTTTTTTCTTGAGGAAACCCACCACCTTAAGATTTTGTGGAGTGTTAATACCTGCAAGTGCATGACAAGAGATTGTAGGTTGGGAATCTTTAGGTACCTCCTCTATATCTTCCTCATCATCATTGGAGGAATCATCTACTTCTTCATCTTCATTTTTTCCCTCAATGTAGAATAACTTCTTCTCAACACATCTATGTCCTTTACTCCACTTACTGTCATAATCGAAACATAATCCTTTTGCACGCTTCTCTTCAATTTGCTGAGGGGTCAATCTAGTAGGTGGAAGAAATGTTGGTGACAATATGCTATGATCTTTGAAGTGAGTGAATGGATACTTATTATTGGCTATGAATTTTTATTCAGCTCTATGTGCCATGATAATAGAATTAGAAATCTTAAGTGGATTAAACATGCATACCTCATGTTGAATGTGGTCCTTGAGTCCACCCAAAAATAGGTCATTTAAGTTTGCTACAGAAATTGTCTCCACACGTAAGGAAACATTTTGAAAATGATGAATATAATCCTTGATGGAGCCATTTTGTCATAATTTTTCCAGCTGGCTAAATTAATTCTCTATCACACTATTGCCATAGTGTAATTGCAGCTCTTCTGTAAAAACTAACTAGGTGACATTTAGAGTCATCTTTTTCTTTTGAGCACACAACCATTGATACCAAATGAATTGATTAGGTTCAAGATACAAGGATGCCATGGTAACATTCTATCCACATATAATATGATGTAGGTAAAAAAAATTATCCATTTAGTTGATCCAATTGAGTGGATCATTTCCATCAAATTTGTGCATATCCACCTTTGGTAATAGGTTCCTCTATGGCCATAGAGTTAGATTTAAAGTAGACTGGTTAGGAAAACCACCCTGGTGGGGTTGTGTAATAAAGTTAGCTTGATGATTTGACTAATTAATTTTCAAGTCCATCATGATATCTCCCAAACTATCTTGTATGGATTGCATATTAGATTGTATGCCTTGCACCTCACTTTGAATGCCTTGCACACTATAGTCAAGCTAGCTCACTTTGTGATCTATGTCAAAAAACCCTACTACAAAGGGTCTAGTACATCCCCCTTCTAACTCCATCTCTTCTTTTTTAGGAGTTTTACCTAGAGTTTTAGCACCCTTTCCTTGGCCTCGAGTTTGTAGACCTGCCATAAAAGGGTTTTACGATGTCGACCCTTATTGGCACTTTTGACCCAACTTTGACCAAGTGATTTTGGAATTATGTTAGACTCAAATAATAATATACAAAGAACATATCATATCCAAATTTTTTTAAGCTTTCCAAAAATGTAAATAACTCAGAAATATTCTTTGAATTGTGCACTATAGAGTAATTTTATGAAAAACCATAAAATAGTGATAACTTTTGCAAAACAAATCCAAATGAGCTGAAATTTTAATGGAAGATTAATTTTATTATTTATCACCTCTAGTAAAAACATTTTAAATAAATTGACAACCATATTTTATATATCACAAAATTTAAAAATTTAGTGTTTCGCCCACAAGATTGCCCAAATCGTAGCTCTGATACCACTTGTAATGAAATTACTTCAATAATTAAGTATAATAGTAGAATTATATCAAAATATAACTTAAATATATCCAAATATATAATAATAGATATGCCACTTCGAGGGGGCAACCTCCACAAGCTTCAATAAGAGCAAAATTCACAATATGATGATAAATAATTACCCACATCCTCCTATATATAGTCTATCTAGGCCATGGTTACTCCATAGGCTGACCTAATAATAAAAAGAAAGCATAGATAAATGTAATATAACATTAAAGAGGGATAATTAAGCCACAAGTTGGCAAATACTATCCTCATACATGTGATAGGTTAGGGGCATAGCAAAAAGTGTGTTCAACCATAAAATTGGTGAATATTTCTCCTTGAGGTTTCCAACCCTCATTAGCTTGCATCATCACCTCATCTTCATTTGATAAGAGGGGAGTAACTTCCCCTTGATCCACCAAAGCTTGTTCCCCATTTTGATTGGCATCCATGAATTGGCCATACTACTAATCTTTTCCCTATACCAAATTTCTATGAACTGGTACCATCTCCTTTACATTGGTGGTAGAGTTAGAATTATATGTATTAGTAGGCCTATTGGGATTTGGCTGTCATTGGCTTTTCCCTCTTCCATAATATTGACCATATTTTTGTTGATAGGGATAAGAATTTTGATAAGCACCTTGTTGCATATCAGCTTATCTATTTTGAGCCTCAAAGGCTAGAAACTTTGATTTCCAATCAACATTATTATCTAATTGCATAGGAGCCACCTTAGTTTTGGTATTAGCGTTAGGAACTTGGGCTACATTTGGAGTACTAGTATAATAATAAAACAAAAGAGCTATAGACACTTTAGGTGGTAACCTTCCAGCTTGGATGATATTACTTTAAGCTTTGATATAAATCTCATATGATTTAGGGAGGGTGGATCCTCTCATAGATTAAAGCATAACAATAATTTTAGTCTCAATGACTCTTAAGTAAGTAGGGAACACAAAACTATTAGGGGTATCATAAGAGGAGGAAACCTATACCAAGTCTTCTAAAACCTTTCATTGAAGTTGTGCATTATTTCTTTGGGTCCCCTCTTTATCATGTTGAATTAATGTATGAGAGAAGTATGGTCACTTTAATTCCCAAATATAGAAGTCAATAACACTCTAAAATCATCCCATGTTGTGATGCATCCACCTTCTAAAGTCCTATACCAGTCAAGATCCTTCCCTTTAAGGGACATGGCAAGGATTTTTATTTAACTTATTTGGGAATAATGGATTTCTATTCCCATTTTAATTAAGGCTCTATATTAATAAATCATTACATAACATAGTAATAAATGTAGTCCTAATTTTGTACAGCTATTTGTCTTTTTCACATTTTAAAAAAAAACAATAAATATGAAGAAATATAACTTAGCTAGAAAACAAACTAAGATAATTGATACAAATGTTGAAAATGGTTGTGTAGGATTGGGAAGGTGTTATAAACTTAAATCTAGATTTTGTTTAGTAAAAGGATAGGAGTGTTAAAAAGTGGATGCTTTAGTGTCTAATGCTATTGTCTGTTCCTATCACTCTTGTCAAAACTAATCACAAAGACCTAATTTTTTTTTGGTAGTTGCATTGTGCCTATGAGAGTGTGATTGTGAAAAACCAAGTGCTAGTTGTCAATAAAACTCATTATGGGTCTTATTTTGTCTTCAAACCCTAAGTCTATCTACACACATGAAACAACAAACATATCAAAAGCCAAAAGGGAAAACACTAGGTTAGGGGAAGTATGATCACATGATCTAAAACCCATGTTGTCTTGATCTTAGCCTACATTAACCCTAAAAATATGGTCTTAGGTCAAATTTATTTCTCTCTTAGGGAACATGCATAATCAACACACATGATATATGCAAAAATGAATTTTTTCCTAGGCCATTCCTTGATCAAGCATGCAAATCTATGTGTGATGTAGAATTTTGAGCTATACTATTGAGTGATTTTAATTATTTAGTGTGCCAAAGTAGTAAGTGATAGATATAAAATGCCGTGTGAAGTCCTTTATATAGGAGACTCTTTATTTTGAATATAAGATATATATCCACACTAGTCAACATCAAAAAGATAAATAAAACATTAGGAAGGGGCTAAGAAGGTTTTAGGACTTATTAATCAAGACAAAATGACCATTGGATAATAACACAAAGTAGGATAGGAGTGTTGAGAACTATAGTCCACTAAAATTCTATTGTTTGGGACTCAAAAAAATAGGCTAAGAGTGATGCAAGCCAAGTTTGGGGATCTCTGGGAGTATAGGTCACTTGCCTAAGATAACAAAAAGGTGACAAAAGTGAGAAGACAAAAGTGAGAAACAAGATAAAGATAAGAAAAATAAATACATTACTAGTATGAACAAGGATCGTATTCTCCAATTGAAGTCTCTTATGAAGAGGACTATGAAAAGACATGATATGTGTGGTTTCTTGACCAATTTAGGGTGTATACATTTTCCCCCCTTTTATTCTAGTGATGTAATGAAATGAAATACTAGAGTAAAAGAAAGAAGAATAAAATGCATACCTGAACCTACTTATGTAGAAGTGAATATGTTTTAAGGGTCCAACTCACTTCCTAGCTAAGGAAGTGGATGGAGAACCAAATAATGCCTAAAGAAAAAAGGAATTCATGGATTGGATGCCCCATTTGTTGAATCTAAATGTGGAATCCATGTATCATGGATAAGGAGGGCAATGTTTGCCCCTTATGATGAATCTGTTGAAGATGAGGAATGTTTGGAGGCCTAAAACCAATGTCTATCCTTTGTCCCATATTAACTCATGTAATCTGGATTTATGTATAAAATTTTTATGTTGTGAAGAGTAAAATCTATCATGGCCCCACTTTTAATATCTAAATTAGAAGTGAGAAGTTCTTGGAGGCCCAAAACTAATGTCTATCTTATATCCTGCATTAACTCATATAGTTTGAATATGAGTAATATAAGGTACCAACCACTAAAGATGGCCATATGGTCCAAATAAGTGATAACCTAGGTATAACTAGTTGTAATCTAAAAATCTAGTCAATGTATAGGAAGACAATGACATCTCTTACCATTCCATCTGTATAAGCCTGAGTGATGAAGAACATGAACATATGTGCCATACTCCTAAATATAGTATGGGAGTGATGCATCTTCATAATCTAGTATTTTATATAACCACATGTGATATGACATATCTTGTCATGCCTCATACAAAATTAGAGACCAAAACATTATGTTTTACACTATGCCTATAGTTTGATATCTAATTATGTAATTATGTCATGTTGTATGAATCTAATTATGTGATATGTGTAGCGTGTACATGCCCCCAGATGTAGTATATGAGTCTATATATATATCAAAATCACTATGAATCCATATAATCTAAACCATTGTATCTAAATAGCCTGTGTATCTATATTAAAATCACTATGAATCCATATAATTTGAACCATTGTATCTAAATAGTATATGTATTTGTATTGAAAACACTGTGAATACATATAATTTAAACCACTATATTTGAATAGTCTATGTATCTATAAATTGAAGGTATATCCCTCTAAATTTCTTGAGTAATGATAAGTGATCCACATAATCTAAGTCACTATTTACCTTGACCAATTTGAGCTGACTTTGATAATCTAAATGTTGGATGTGTAAGAACCATGGTTTATCCACTTATGAGAGTGGATGGGTATGTTGGGTAAGTGTAGAAATATGAATAATATAAATTATGCCCCCATTTTGGGGAGAGGGACAAAATTTGAGATAGAGGAGGTTTAGACAAAAGTTATGAGTAGTGGCATAGCAATAGAAATAAAGTTAGTATATTGTGAATACATTGAAAGGGTGTTTGATTTATTAGATTATGTTGTTCAGAGTGGAACACATTTTGATTGGTGACAACTAAGGTGCATGTCTAGGTATAAGATAAATATATAAATGTTCATGACATTGTTGGTAAATAATGTATTAATAGAGTGAAGCTTGAGTGATGTCAAAGGTATCACTATCATGATTTTGTGGAAGGAAATGGTTTGAAAAATAGAGTTACGAGTTTTGAGTTATGAGAAAAATGGCATTTTGTTTTGAATTTTTTTTTGTTAAAATAGGAAATTAGATTCATTCTTGGTTCATTTGTGCATTCACTAGGTTTGAGATTTTGAGCTCTAGAGTGAGAAAAATGTTGAGGAAATGAGCACCTATTGTGACTTGATTCGAGCAGTTGGTAACCTAGGTTTAGGTTAGTGGTGAGGTGACCCTAGTAAGTATCTCAAACACTTAGTTTTTTTCAGATTTTAGGCTTGTTTTGATGTTATTGAGGGATTAAAAGTATTTATAATTATTTTCTATTTGTGGCACTCATGTCTTATAGTGTAGCTATCTAGGGTTCAATGCTCCTATCCAACACAATTATCCTTGCTATAGTGTTGTTGTCTAAGAAGAATAATTTTTATATGATGCTATAGTATTGTTTACTATTAATATGGCTTGGATTTTTATTTGGTATTATTGATTAATATATGTGTTATTTTTGGTGCTGTAGGGTGAGGTGCAGATAAGAGAGTTTTATAGGGGCTGGGTGATAGAGATATTGAGGTTACAATCATTATCTGTTGATGAGAGAGAAGTTATGGATAGGGTGGGGTTGGATCATGTGTGTGACCTAGGTATAGTTTAGTGGGACTAATATCTAATGGCTACCTTATATAATAGGTGGAATGAAGATATATTTACTTTGTAGCTTCTTACATGAGATATGACTATGACTTTGGAGGATATATATCATATACTACATTTACCAGTTAGTGGGTGGTAAGTGATAGTATAGGATGATATGGGTGCTGATATGATTGATTATGCATCTTTTTAATTTTCTAGTGTGCCATTGAGTACACATCAAAGAGGTAGTGACAGTGATGTGCTATTATCAGTCATTATGTAGTCTGATGTTCTGTACTTGTAGAAGTGGTTGGCTATTTTGTTAGCCTAATTTATTATTATGGATGAGAGTAGAGTATCTATTACATACAAGATGTATAGGATTGTGCACAATATGGAGGTATATGATATGGTATTCTCATGGGGAAGGACTATGATACCCTATCTATATAGGGACCTCTATAGGTTTACATAAGAGGCATTTAGTGGTAGGATGAGCACATGAATTATTGCATTATTGGGTCTATAAGCACATATCAGTTATGTGATTGATTAGATTATCGAAGGCAAATTCAAAACCTCCAAAACCATTTAGGGAATGATGGATGAGCATAGTATATTTTTTATCCCATTAGATGGACTATTATAGGTGGGTTTTAGATGGATTTATGGTTGGAAACATCATATGGAGGCCTTATAGAGGATTTCTAAGGTGGGTTAAGGATGGAGTATAGTTGTGATACATGAGGGTTAGATATTGGATACATGACCACTAGGGTGTAGTATATGATTTCTTTTAGTATGAGCATGTTACTAGATAATTTAGGGTACCATAGGATGTGCCCCCAGTAGCATGGGTATGGGCGATGAGTGCATGAGTGTCTGCAAGGGAAGGATCTTGTGTGAGACCTATTAAGGTTGAGCTCACACCATTACCTTTGGATGTGAGGGATATGGTCAAAGATTTTAGATGTGGATGATGTTAGATGCATAGATGTGTATACTGCATGGTGGGATAGGCATTAGTGTGCTCTATTATACCCTATTAAGGTAGGGGATGCTCTAGAGTATGACGATCTTGAGTCAATCTAGATGATGGGAGGTAAGCAGTGATTACATTTGAACTATGTATAAATTTGTGATTTAGTTTGATTTCAAAGTATATGGCTAATGTAGTGTCAAAATTTATGTGTAGGTAAAGTGGGAGGTGTTTAAGATTGAGCATAGGCTAAGGTAAGAGGTAGACATGATGATTACTACGATATAGTAATTGAGTCAAGACTTATAACTCATAAGGCATGTACTTGATATGGTGGTGGAGGAGGGGTTAATAGAGTGAGTGATGGTCATGGTCAGTAGCCATGCTCATCTATTTGATAGGGATACTATAACAATAACTAAATATGTTAGGGTAGTAGGATAGAGAGATGAGCTAAGAGTTAAGCTAGATAGGCATAGGATGCCCTGACTTAATTTTAGATATATTAGTATTAGGATCATAGATGAGTATATAGATCTTCAGAGATGATATGTAGACTTGTGTGAGGATAATGGTTAGCTACTAGATTAAGAGAGTCATCACAAGAGGCATACGATAGCTTGAGGAGGTGTTGGACCATTGAGTGCTAGGGTAGATTATGGGACTAACACTGGTCGAGAGAGTGAGATTGAGAGTGAGTGCCTAAAACCCATTCATGATTGATTATACTTGATACCATTATATATGTATTAAAAACTCATTATATATATATATATATATATATATATATATATATATATATATATATATATATATATATATATATATATATATATATATATATATATATATATATATATATATATATATATATATATGGATACTTGTTTGATTTTGACTCATGCATATTATGTTATAGAATTTGGAGTATATTGGTATATTTGTTGTAAATGGTTGATTATAAATAGTTGAGTTGGAATTGATGTTGAGGTTGCATATGTTTGGTAAAATGGTATCTGGGATGTGATTTTATTATTATTTATAGGTTCAAGTGTGATACTAGTTTTGATTTTGAATCATATGTGAGTAAAAAACTTTGTTGTTTTATATTTGGTAAATTGATTTGATAAAATTAATTAGTTTAAGATTGGTAAAATAGGATATTGGTAAGATAAAAATTTGGATAATTTGATTTAGATAGGGATAGTTATTTTTAAACTAAGAATGTTAGTTGTTAGTAGAAGGAGATGTAAGATATCACTTTGTGCATATCATCCCCATGGTTGTATCACTATCTGAACCTTGATGGCCAATTGAACAAGTGGCCATACTACTTATGTTGTGTAGGAACATGCCCTATATATGATCTTATATATAGTGTAATAACTATAGTTGTACATGGAGACTCTATAATATGTAACCTTAATTAATGTGCAACTAAAAATATGTGTTGTGAAGGAGGCTCATCTATCCATAGTCGTAGTGGATTGCTATGTGAAATAACACCCTATGGCCTCTATTATGGTGTGTATGACTAAGTAATAGATCGAGATGGAACTGTAACCTATGAGGGGGGCTCATCTAATCTCAATCATAGTGGGTTTATATGTGAAATAGGTCCCTAAAAACTTAGTTTTAGTGAATATCTATCTAGATCAGTAATATATGATGTGGTTTCATCTAATCTTAACCATAGTGAGTTGTTACACGAGATAGGACCCTAAAAACACTGTTGTGGTTCATATGACTATGTTGGATATGTATATGGAATTACACTATGTACTCCATAGACTACACTACTATATGTAGGCTGATGTCTCTATACTAGTCTCCAAACCCTCTAAGTAGGTGGGATAAGAGAACTCCTATGAGGCTCTATCCATGAAACTGCATTACTCTCATGATGAGTAATCAATGATTCCTATGAATCAATGTCCTAAGATGACTCGGTCATGGAGGAATGAGGTGTATGGATCCTTGATGGAGGAGATCTTAGTACCCCAGTGTGAATTCTAAGATCCCATTATCAACACATCTATTAATACAAGCCCTGAGTCCATAATAATCATTATCTTTGTGTCCATGGATACAATGATAGTTATAAAAGAGCTGATGTAGTTGTCTGTTTAAGAGATATGGATCTTGATGATGAGTAGAAGGCAATGTGATTAACTTCTTATCTAATCATGTTGATAGTATGACATATGGGATATCCCAATGTAAATCAAACTATAATGGTGCCCTACTACTATTTTTTGTAGTGCATACTATAGGTGGTAATCTAGAAATTAGTTCTCTATTCTTAATTAGTTACTTTTCTAGCTATGGTATCCTATATTTTTTGGGACATGGTATATTTTATGTGATTAGAGATGTAGATATAGGTAATGCTATGAAATATAGAGTAAGATGATTAACTAAATTTAACTCAATCAATCCCAATTTCTTCTCAAAGGCTAAAACTATATAATATAAGTGCCTAAAAGAGGACTCTATCTAATATAATATATGATCTAAGAAGGGTTGGCTAATCCCCTTAATAAATATATGTTAGACCTCTAAATTTATTGGTTTATAGATCAAGCATAATATGTAAGTTTTAAATCATAAGATATAATCACTAACTAGCTTTGAAGGATTTTGATGCAATGTGGCAAGTTTCTCATATGTAACATGAGGGCCCATGTTTTCTATGTAATATCTTAAAAATTCCTCCTCTAAGTCATCATATGTATGCAAGGATCCAATGGGGAGAAGATGAAAGAACCAATTCTATGAATTACCCATTAATGTCTACTAAAATAACTTAAGAAGAATGAAAAGACTCATAAGAGATGGCAAAGCCTTCTAAAAGGCTTTAAGGTGTACGAATGGATCTCTAGTTCCATCAAATTGAGGAAATGATGGTATCTAGAAATACTTAGGAAATGAAGTTTTGGCAAATGTCTTCGGAAGAGGGTTACCATGCAAGTCATTAAAATCCATACAAGACTTATAAGCCTTATTTTCCAAAGCAAGGAGATGTACTTGGTGTTGTAATTCATAGACTACATGCATCAAATAAATAATCTCTTGGGATAGCATATTAGTATCAATAAGTGGTTCATTTAAACATTTAATTTGATTATTTATTTTAGCCATGGGAATGCTACATTTTGTAATTGGATCATAGAGAGGGGGTGTGCTCACTTGAACCTTTAGATGAATGGTAACTCGAAACTTAATAGAGGGATGTGGGCTACCATTTTTTATGGGTGAAGAGTGAGAAATATGTGCTACTATAGTAGGGGTGGCTTGGGAGATTCATTGGTATCTTTAGTATTTAGTGAATCACATTATAATTGAATAGAATATGTGATTTTATCATTGACATGTGAATCATTTGAAATATAATCATTCATATAAGTAGAAGCAACATTTTGTAGTCCATTTTGAGAGGAGTGAGAGAAGAGTTAGAAGCATGAGATGCATTTTCTTCTTCACTGTATTCATAATAGTCATCATTGTTCCATTCATTATCACAATTAGAATTTTGTTCATTTGAAAGAGGAGAATTATAAGTATCACTTTCATATTCACTCTCATTGTCATATTCATTTACATGTTCACTATCATACTCATTATCAGTTCCATTATCGCTAAGGAGAGGGGTAAGAGAAGATGTTAATTCTTTTCTAATATGTAATAAATTGTCATGTAAAATTGGAATACTATGTGAATATATGTTATCTTTGAATGGAGTGAATGCATTATTTTCATTTTTAATATGAGAAGTAAGAGTACCATAATTATCATTTAAACATTATTTTGTCATTATTTGAGATGATAATGTAGAGTTAAGAACATGAGATGGATCGCTTGAATTATGCATTGGAAATTTGATTTTATTTCATTTATATTATTATAATTTGAACATAGAAGTCACAAAAGAAAGGGAGAAAATAGGTTCAAATGCAACAAAATTATCAACAATGAGAGGTTTACTTGGAATTTCATGACTAATTTATACATTTGATGTATTGTGCATAGGATAATGAGGTGAAAAGTAGCATTCCCATTTATCAAAATTATTATCTTTGGAAGAGGGAAGAAAAGAGATAGGTTTGAGAGAACAAGATGCGTCTACTTTTTATTAATTATCACTTTCATATGCATCATAATATTCCTCATTACAACAATAGCAATTGTCTTCATTATAAATGAAATCATTTACATCATTTTTGGCTAATGTGCAATATTGAAAATTTGTCCATTCATTGTCATAATTATGAGAAAATTTTAAAAAATTATCTATAGGATGAGAGGGAAGAAGTGCCTTAGTGGCCATTTTATTGATTTTGCCAAAGAGAGTATGTAAAATTACTATTAATAAAATAAATGCAAGAATAAATACTAACATATGGATTTTGAAAATATTTTTGGCACTACAAATAATTTGTAAAAATTCTTAAATTTTTATGTAAAAATTGTAAAGGAAGAAGACTTAGGGTTTGAGGAACTAGTTTGGAAATATAGGGTTTTGGGTTGGAGTTTTATAATTTTGAAATAATTTGAATTCTAAAATAGATTTAAATAAAACAAATTTACAAAAAATTTATACAAAAATCAAAATTTTGAAATTGAATATTTGTACAAAAATGTGAAGGAAAACCCTAGGGGTAGCTAGGGTTTGAGATTTGATCTAAGTAAGTCAAGTTAACCAAATGATTTAACTTATTTAGGAATAATGGTGTTTTATTCCCATTTTAGTTAAGGGTTTGGATTAGTACATCAATACATAACATAGCAATAAATATAGTCTTTGTGTAATTATTTTTCTTTTTCACCATTTTAAAAATAGCAATAAATAGGAAGAAATATAACTTATCTGGAAAATAGATTGAGACAACTAATACAAATGTTAAAAATGGTTATGCAGGAATGGAAAGATATCATAAACCTAAATCTATCTTTCATTTGGAAAAAGGATAGGAACATCAAAAAGTGGATGCTTTAATGTCTGACAATATTGTCCATCACTATCGTTCTTTTCCAAACTAATCATAAAGACCTAAAACTTTATAGGTAGTTGTGTTATTCTTGTAAGAGTGTGTCTATGATAAATCAAGTGATGGTTGTTGATAGAACTTATTTTGGGGCTGATTCTTTCTTTAAACCCTAGGTCTATCTACACACATGAAATAAAAAACATATTAAAATCCAAAAGGGAAATAATTGGGTTAGAAGAATTATGATTGCATAATCTAAAACCCTTGTTGTCCTAATCACTACCTACATTAACCCTCAAGCTAGGGTCTCAGATGAAATGTAGTTCTCCCTTAGGGAATATACATAATCAATGCACATGATAGATGTAAGAATAAACTTTCACCTAGGCCCTTCCTTGATTAATCATGTAAATCTATGTGTGGTGATACATAATTTTGAGCTATACTATTGATTGATTTTAATTATTTAGTGTGCTAAAGTAGTAAATGCTAGATATAAAATGACTTGTGAAGTCATTTATATAGGAGAATCTTTATTTTGAATTTGGGATATTTGCTCATGCTAGATGACATCAAAAAGATAAATAAAACTTAAGGGAGGGGCTAAGAAGGGTTTGGGAACTATTGATGGTTAAAATTTGTGCTTGATTCTAATCAACAACAATGGGAAGTTTCAAGCTGTAGGACATTGCGGCTTGAAACACCCTCCAAATTTTAGAGAAGCTGGTCTCTTCTTTTGTATCAAGTGTGGGGGGAAAAGGGATAGGAAATTAAACAAAAATGCAAATGTAGGAAATGAAACCTAACTATGGTGATGCACCTAAGTGTAATTTTATCCTAATCTTGACCACAATGAGACTATATATAGGATTCCTTTACATTTAAGAGCAGACAAGTGCATGATCAATGTAAAAGATTAAACAATAGAAATAGAGGCTCATAATAGAGACTTCTTTTTCTAGGATACAAAAAATGTCAACAAAGGCATAGGGTTCAATCTTCTTATAAGAATCTTCCAATCACATAAGAGGCGTAGAAACACGTACAGTTATGTAGAACTTCTGACTCAAGAAAATGAGACAAAAGCAAATGACATTCCTAATCACAACTCTAGAAAATCCGTAGTCTAGACTACTTTCACAAATGACATAGATAATATCAACCAAGGCATATAGTTTAATCTTCTTAATTCATTCAGCCACATAAAAGGCACAGAAACATGCACAGTTACATCAACTTTACAACTCAAGAAAATGAGACAAAAGCAAATGATACTACTTATTCAAAAACTCTAGCAAGTCTAAAATTATAGAAAGTCTCTTACTTTTACAATAATCCTAACCCCTCTTTATAGCCTCAAATTTTATAGATAAAATAGCATGGTATTTGGTGCATTCAATGCCTTGAATGCATCCTAGCCTTATCAGGAAGGGCCATGCTGGGGTAGGGTGGCTACCCTATTTGTGGCATGGCGATTCCTATCTAGTACCTCCTTCCATGCTTGAATTTCCTCATTCCATCACTTGCTTAGCTGCTTGACTATCTATTCTACCTCTGCTTATAGGGGACAAATAGACAACCCTTTTAATGTTTGTAGGCTCCACAAATCTACCTGGTGAACTATTCCATCTACCAAAAATAGCTCCCATCGAGTTTCCCTCCATCTCACTTTGTTGTAATAGATACACAGAACACTCTATTCTGTTGAAATGGGAGAGGACACTTAGTCAATTTCCTAAAATTCTCCTTATTACTTAGAAGGCATCAGAGAATGACACTTGGTTCTTTCCACCTGATTTATCGAAGACACGTAGCATTTTCTACTTTCTTTATATCCTGCTCAGGAACGCTCCACCTATAACACCTATCACAATCTGCTTCTTCAATACTTAGAAATTTTAACAAAATAAACTCACCACATTCCTTGCTTAAGCAACTAAAAAAATGGATTACACATGGCCATCTCTGCTTAGTGACACTTGGCACTTCCACATACCTTTAGAAAACACCTAAGACCCACCACAATCTTTATCCAGCAATGAAGCTTGAAGATGATCTCTCAAAAGTTAACACGTGGTGGCCTCCACTATTCTTGGAATGATATGTGGCATCTTTCACTTCTCCTACTAGGGATATGTGGCATCTTTTGTTGCTTTTGGGAATGGAGTAGGAAGGAGCTCGAAGAGTGACACTTGGTGCTTTTCGCTTCTCTTCAGTACTTAAACAAAATGAAATGACACCTTTCTACCTTTTGAAAAGGTACTAGCCCCTTTGGATTGTGAGACACTCCCTTGAATTTCTTGATGAACTAAAATGGTTCAATGGTTCAACACTACATGCCATTTACACTTTAACTAAGGCATTGAACCAAAAATGTTGAACCATTGCATTGAACCCAGGCATTGAACTGACTATCTCTCAGAGGTTGACATGTGTTGACTTCCACCTTCCTCTGAAAAAGTAGTCCAGGGTCTTTCACGACTACCACCTGGTGCTTTCTGCATGATCCTACTACTTAGCTTATTAAAACCCTTTCACCAAAAAATAGATGAAATGTGGGTGCTGATATGAGACACAAATGCTAACACATGGTGCATTTTGTTGAGTTGTTATTAGATACATGGCACAATCTGTGGCTCTCTTAAAAATTATGGAAAGTGTCTTGGACGATGCCAACTGGTCAGCTCCATGTTTTGGAATGTGACACTTGGAAGTTTCTACTTGATTTCAACACTTAGGCAAAATGAAATGAAAGAAACAAAAAGGGGGAAAAGAGAACCTACGCTCAAACTATGCCACTTGGTAGCCTCCACTGCACTTTGACACTTAGATAGAAAAGAAACGCGTGCTTTGTTCCAAAGCTCTATCGTCACAACCAAGGTATGTGGGAACCAAAACTACAGTGCTCGACTAAAAATTTGAAAATAACATAGAGTAAAAAATTTACTCTATAGTTATTGGTGACCCTAAAGACTTTTGAGCCTGCTCAAAAAGAAACCCAACTCCTAATCTATCAAAATTTTATAGCTTCAAAAGTGCTATCTGGTAGATGGACCATTCATGGTCAAATAACCCTTTCTTGTTCTATAATTCAATGAAAGCTAGATCAAGGTTGATGATATCTTTGTGCAAAAAATTTTGCAAAATTTGGACTGTAGCTTTTAGTTTGAATTCTAGCTCAAAAATAGGAACTAGAATAGCTTCAACTTTTGAGACTGAGGAATCATCCGCAGGTCCTGGAAAACTATTTGATCCTTCTATTTGGCCAGCAATAATGGTTCAATTTGATCAATCATCAACATCATGTTGGCATCCAAAAATGGAGAAGGAAGGCCTAGTTGCACTAGATCTTCAATAAGTTATCTCATCTCACCGATTCCTTCCTTCATAACTTTGAGAAGATCTTTGCAACTGTTGGCCATGGCATTGCAACTGAGCACCTCATTGACTCATTTTGCAGTGATCATTCTGTCAGTGATCCCTACATTTGCCAATGTCACATCCATTGCATCGTAAAGCTTCTACAACAATTTTTGGGAGTCCATGAATCTATTGGAGACTATAGCCAAAGTGTTCTTTACTAAATCTTCCACCTTCTCACACAATTGTTATGCATTGAGCAGGAAGGTGAGAGATGGCCTAAACTAAATAATCTCTAAGGAGATTCTTTTCCACATTGATTCGTAGAGCTCTTTTACCAGTTATATCACTCTGACACCTTTTGGCCTATTAGCTAGCTCTATCATTATTTTCACTACTTTCTACTACTCTTATTAGAATTGGGCTTGAAAAGCCACAGCCTTATTTTGTTCATCCAGTAGCTTCTACTACAATTGAGTAACTTATAGCTGATGTCCTTCAACTCTTCCCTAAAATGCTGCTTTCTCCCTCCTAAGGGTTGTTGCTACATCCTTTGCATGCATGAGCTCTACTTTTAATGAATCATTCTGGGCCTGGACTACCTAGTGAGTCTAGAGGGAAATAGTATCTTGCAATTGTTTATTCAGACTTGTTATTTCATTATTTTTCTTATTTATTTCTTCAGCCAAACTGCTATAGTTTGCCTTTTCTTTGGCCAAATCAGCCTCCATCTTCTATAGTCTTCTTGATGTTTTCAAATAATCCTCTATGACTGTAGAAGTGGATTCTATCAATAGCTCAACTCTATCCTGGGGCCTAAATAGGGACATATCAATGGCCACTGTGTTCATTGTATAATCCTCTAGTTGCATCTACTTGCTCGGCTTGACGATGTTGGGTGACAAATGGGTCACCATCAATTGCTACTGAATAGGGTCAAATTATGACCACAAGTGTGGGACAGCTAATGCTTTATTCTCTTTAATTCTCTTTTTCTCCAATTGGGCTTCTCTTTCCTTTCTAGCAGCATCAGCCTATGTCTGGAAGGTGAAAAGGGATGCAATGTGTCCTCTCGAAAAAGGATATCCCTATGGCAGGCCATATTAAAGAGGTAGTGGTTGGCTATGGGTGAGCTAAAGGGGTATCTTTTTGGGAATAGAGGAGGAGAAATGAGGTAACATTAGGGATTAAGGTGTGAAGGATGGGGTGAATTGTGAAATGGGGATGGCAGAGGTGTCATTTGGCTACGTGGAGGCATCACACTGATAGGGGAAGAAACAAACTCTAAGGGAGAAGGAGTAATACTTACTTGAGGGGGAATTATAGGGCTCTATAATTGGCACTGTGAAGGCTCCTCTTCTTCCTCTGAATCAAAATGGAACTGCACCCTCTTCCTCTTCTTGGGTGTCTCTAGCTCTAGCTATGACTGCTTCCCTTCCACATCTGCTATTGTCAGTGGTGCTTATGGATAACTGGGGACTTCAATAACTTTTGATGATGGGGAGGCCTTTGGTAGTGAAGATGCCACACTCCTTTGTTTTTCCATGATGCTAAGAGGCTAGGGCCAGGTTGATGTAGTGACTATAGCTGTAACTTACTCTAAGGCCTGTGGTTGCTAGCTTGGTCCTGCTCTAGCTTCTTGCCCTATACCGAGTGTTGGTAATCTACTTGTTTCTAGGCTAGATGCAGGGGATGGATGGCAGTCATCCCAGAGTTCCTCCCATCTTTCATCTAAATCCATGCTTAGTAATGTGTGGGTGGTTTGAGAAATTTCTTGCCTATATTTCCAATAGGCTTCAATCTTCTTTGCATCCCAATCTTTGTTCTTCAATGTCCTTCTCAAACTAGAAGTCATCCTGACTTTGGGATCATAATCCCTCTACTTATCATAGAAGGTTTCCCATGGCCTATTTTGTGGCTGGGGCAAATCTAGAAATTTAACATAAATACCAGGAGCATCCTCTACAGGGTTTCTTTGGTCTCCCAAAAAGGGTAGCCTTCATGTGCAATCCTGGCCCCAATCCTATTGGTCCTTACCCAAGAAGCTATGTAACCACTTGGGTCGTAAACCCATTTATCTTCGACTAGGAGGAAACCTAGGAAGGTAAGCTTTCATAGTAGCACCATCTCAGCATCTCTAGCTTCTGGGCTTATGCTACCTACCATCCATAAGAGATTGTACATTTTTCTCTTCTTCTTCCTAGAGCCATACTCATTATCAACTACTAACACCTACCTGGTGACTTCCAAGAATGCCAACCTAAGAGTTAAAGTCTTTGGTAGCAACACTGGTTCCCCATAAAATCCATGAACCCTTATGATCGTGTGGTAGGACCCAAAATAGAAGTCACACAGGATTGGACAACTGACTAGGAGGTTTGAAACACTTAGAAATAACCTATTTATGATAGGTTCAGGGCTAAGGCAACAAAAAGTGGGGGTAATGAATAGTTCCAAAAAATCATATGGGTCACTAGTTCCTGATAAAATGTGCATCCATGTAGACATAGGGATGGTCCTTTGGGGGTCAAAATTTGGGTCATATATGTTCAAATTCATATGTTGGGTGAAAAGATCAAGGTTTTGATACAATATGAGATGGAACAAATAAGAGGAATACCTGAACACCCCTTTTGATTTGAACTGGGTCAGCTATTCCACTATTGAAAAGGCAATGTGCTCTGAGAAGTCAAGTCACTACTCATACATCTTCTCGACTATCTTCAACTTGAAAAGGATGGCCATTTGCTCTGCATACACTGCCATGTCATCTTTCATGCCAAAAATGAGATCCATCATTGACAGTGTGTCTTGGCTAGCTAGCACGAATTGAGCTCCTAGTGTAAGGAGCATGGGTACTATAGTATCACCATCGGCCATTTGTAACTCAGACCTCAAAAACCTTGTCTGAGTGTTGACATTTACCCATGTCCTTTACATCATATCAATAGTGGGGAATGTAGTGGTATTGTCATAATGTAGGGCTAGCATGTCCTTGATATCTTGTGGGGTGATCTGCACCATGAAGGGACCCTATTAAATGGTGCAAGATGGTGCATGGAGCAATTTTGCACATAATTTAATCAAATTAGGGCATGGATGCACAATTGGGACAATGAAATGAGCTAATTGTGAGGTCCACATCCTCATTTTGAATGTCTCATATTACCTTGCTCTGGCCCTTTGAAGACACCTTTGGTGTGCCCCTTCTCTAAGACTCTTACTATTGGTTTTTTGCAAGATTGGGTCCATGATTTCATCCATGTAATCCTTTACTTTTGATGGGTCACTGGTTTGACCAACTCCTAAGCTTCTGGTTCTTGGATAGGTTCTCAATGGTTGTGCAGGAGCTGTAGCATATGATTTACTAGCAAGTAACCTATCAAGAGATCCCAATGTCCCAGCTCCTTATTGTGAAGATGATGCTCCCACCATTTCTATATCTTTATGTAATACTTGGTATCAACCTTGTACAAGATAGAAAAACTCTTGCTGAAGCAAATTTTACTAGGCACTAAACAATTTAAAGGAGTAGGATATTTTTGCAGGTGCAGGAATGCTTGAGAATTTGTAAACTTTAAATATTGCTAAGAGATATTTATGGACCTATCAAGTCTCAAATAGAATTAAATTTAGATGACCATTAGCAGTTCTCGCTTAATCTTTGGGAAATAGTGAGGTGGACATGCTATGCAAGTTGTGGCACAAGGTACCTTAGAGATTCAAAAGATTTGAGAAGCATTTAATGTGACAAAAATTTGAAGAATTTAAAAACTTTCTAAGCCACCAAATCTGTGTTTAAAACACTTATTTAAAAGGAAATTGAGAAAAAACAATGGAAAACAAAAAAAATGCAGGAATGGGAAACTACCTAACTATATTAATTAAGCATTTTTATCTCCCTTTGGGATCAAAAAAAAATTTATAATGTCTTCTTCATGACAAGCCAGCTTATGTTGCCATACAAGTGATTAAAATGGGTATATCTTTGGTGAAATGTTCTCTATGTAGGCCACATAGATTTGCCTATATTTGAGTGAGTCTGAGTCGAACATGCTTTCAACATCATAAGCTCTTCTTGTTCTTGGAAGCCCATCAAATATCAGCTCTTGATGTTGGTATGCCTCACTAGGAAATCATTTATTGACTTAACTTTTTCAAACTCTAGCTCTATTGCATTAACTTCCTCTTTCATGACTTCAACCTCTTGAAAGGATGATCTTGAAAGAGTGTAATAATTTTGCACATGTAATTGAGGATTAATGCTATTCTATTCATTTGTAACCAATTCACAGCTATCTTGAAAAATGGTGTAACCTGGCCTAATAATTTCAAACAAATCATTTGAAACATGATCCAAGGATTGTCCATGTTCTTCCTCATTATCTTGCAAAGTGAGAAGAAAGTTTGAGATTATTTCCTCTTCATCAACATTCCAGTTTTCATAATTTCTTGGGGAAATAGGAGCTTCCATATTTACTCTCTATACTGGTTGAAACTGATTGACTCTTCTTCTTGGACTAATTACCAGAGGTGGCAAAAAAATACCTAAATTTGTAGTAGACTATGATCTAGTGACTGGTTTACAGCTCTGACTCCTTGTAGCTCTCTGATTCATGTGGTCTTGAAAGAAACTTCAAGACTTGTCCCATCAGGCATGCCAAAAACTATTGATGGTTAAAATTTACACTTGATTCTAATCAACAACAATGAGAATTTCAAGCTGTGGGATATTACGGCTTGAAACAACCTCCAGATTTTAGAGAAGCTAGTCTCTTCTTTTGTATCAAGTGTGGGGGAAAAAGGATAGGAAATTAAATAGAAACACAAACGCAGGAAATGAAACCTAACTATTGGTGATGTGCCTGAGTGTAATTTTATCCTAATATTGAGCACAGTGAGACTATATATAGGATTCCTTTACATTTAAGAGCAATCAAGTGCATGATCAATGTAAAAGATTAAACAATAGAAATAGAGGCTCATAACAGAGACTTCTTTTGCTAGGATATAGAAAATGTCAACAAAGGCATAGGGTTCAATCTTCTTATAAGAATCTTCTAATCACATAAGAGGCACATAAACACGTATAGTTATGTAGAAATTTTGACTCAAGAAAATGAGACAAAAGCAAATGACATTCCTAATCACAACTCTAGAAAATCCATAGTTTAGACTACTTTTTCAAATGACACAAATAATATCAACCAAGGCATATAGTTCAATCTTCTTAATTTATTCAGCCACATAAAAGGCATAGAAACATGCACATTTACATCAACTTTACAACTCAAGAAAACGAGACAAAAGCAAATGATACTACTTAGTCAAAAACTCTAGCAAGTCTAAAATTATAGAAAGTCTCTTACTTTTACAATAATCCTAACCCCTCTTTATAGCCTCAAATTTTATAGATAAAATATCACGGTATTCGGTGCATTCAATGCCTTGGATGCATCCTAGTCTGATCAAGAAGGGCTATACTAGGGTGGGCCAATTATGTTGTCTGTGGCATGGCAATTCTTATCTAGTACTTCCTTTCATGCTTGAATTTCTTCATTCCATCACCTACTTAGCTGCTCGACTGTCTATTCTGCCTCTACTTATAGGGGACAAATAGATAGCCCTTTTAATGTTTGCAGGCTCCACAAATCTACCTAGTGAACTATTTCGTCTACCATAAATAACTCTCACCGAGTTTCCCTCCATCTCACTTTATTGTAACAGATACACAAAACACTCTATTCTATTGAAATGGGAGAGGACACGTAGTCAATTTCTTGAAATTCTTCTTATTGCTTAAAAGGCACTAGAGAATGACACTTGGCACTTTCCACCTGATTTATCAAAGACACAACATTTTTTGCTTTCTTTATATCCTGATCAAGAATGCTCCACCTTTGACACCTGTTTCAATCTACTTCTTTGATACTTAGCAATTTTAACAAAATAAACTCACCACATTCCTTGCCCGAGCAACTAAAAAAATAGATTGCACATGGCCATCTCTGCTTGGTGACACTTGGCGCTTCCACAGACCTTTAGAAAACACCTGGGACCCACCACAATCTTTATCCAAAAATGAAGCTTGAAGATGATCTCTTAGAATTCGGTACGTGGTATCCTCTGCTATTCTTGGAATGATATGTGGTATCTTTCGCTTTTCCTACTAGGGATTTATGGCGTCTTCCATTGTTTTTTGGAATGGAGTAAGAGGGGGCTCAGAGAGTGACACTTGGTGCTTTCTACTTCTCTTCGATACTTAAACAAAATGAAATGATGCCTTTCTACCTTCCAAAAAGGTACTAGCCCCTTTGGATTATGGGACACTCCCTTAAAATGCCCGATGAACTAAAATGGTTCAATGGTTCAACGGTTCAACACTGCATGCCATTTACACTTTAACAGAGGCATTAAACCAAAAACATTAAACAATTGCATTGAACCTAGGCATTGAACTGACTATCTCTCAAAATTTGACACGTGGTGACTTCTGCCTTCCTTTGAAAAAGTAGTCCAGGGTCTTCCATGACTACCACCTGGCACTTTTTGCATGATCCTACTGCTTAGCTTATTGAAACCCTTTCAATAAAAAATAGATGAAATGTGGGTGTCGATATGAGATGCAGATGCTGACACATGGTGTGTTCCACTGAGTTGCTATTGGATACGTGGCATGATCCATGGCTCTCTTGAAAATTATGGAAAGTGTCTCAAACGATGCCAGCTAGCTGGCTCTGTGTTTTAGAAAGTGACACTTGGTGGCTTCTGCTTGATTTCAACACTTAGGAAAAATGAAATGAAAGAAATAAAAAGGTTGAAAAGAGAACCTACACTCAGACTACACCACTTGGCAGACTCTGCTACACTTTGACACTTACACAGAAAATAAATGTGCACTCTGTTCTAAAACTTTGCTGTCACGACCAAGGTATACATGAACCAAAACTATAGTGCTCGATTAAAAATTTGAAAACAATGTAGAGTAAAAAATTTACTCTATAAGAACCTTTAAGTAAGAAAAAATGACCATTGAATAATAGTGCCAAGTAGTATAGGAGCACCAAAGAATGTATTCCACTAGAATTCTATTGTCTGAGACTTAAAATATAAGGTTGGGACTGACATAGGCCAAGTCTGGGGGTCTTTAGGGATATAAATCAATTGATTGAGATAATAGAAAGGTGATAAAAGCTAGAAATAAGACCAAAACAAGTAAAAAAAAGACATGGCTAGTGTGAACAAGGCTCATATTCTCTAGTTGGAGTTTCCTGTGAAGAGGAATATGAAAAGACATGATATGTTTGGTTGCTTGACCAATTTAGGGTGTTTACAAAGACTAATAGTAATATTCTCTCAAACAATAGTATGTAAATTAAAAAAAATAGAGATCTCTCTAATGTGCTCACTAGGTGTGATATGAATCTCACTATTGAATATGGCCACACCTTTTGTGGTAATATTGTTGAACAATAGTGCCAAGTAGGATAGGAGTGCCAGATGTTGTAGTCCATCAAAATTCTATTATTTGGGACTCAAAAAAATAGGTTGGGACTGACATAGGGCAATTCTAGGGGTCTATGGTGGTATAGATCAATTGACTAAGATAATAGAAAGGTGACAAAAGTGAGAAACAAGACCAAAACAGGTAAAATAAAGACATGGCTAGTGCAAACAAGGCTCATATACTCTAGTTGGAGTCTCTTATGAAGAGGATTGTGAAAAGACATGATATGTGTAGTTTCTTGACCAATTTAGGATGTATACAGAGTCTAATAGCAATGTTCTCTCTAATAACATTTTAGAAACTAAAAAAATTAGAGACATCTCTAATGTGCTCACTAGGTGTGATATGACTCTCACCATTGAATATGGGCACACCTTTTGTGGCAATATTGTTGAAGAATAGTGACAAGTAGGATAGGAGCATCAGACGCTATAGTTCACCAAAATTATATTATCTGAGACTAAAAAAATAGGTTGGGACTGACACAAGTCATGTCTATGGGTCTCTAGGGGTATATATCAGTTTATTGAGATAATAGGAAGGTGACAAAAGCAAGAAACAAGACCAAGACAAGTAAAACAAAGACATGGCTAGTATGAAAAAGGCTTGTATTCTCTAGTTAGAGTCTCCTTTGAAGAGGACTATGAAAAGACATGATGTGTGTGGTTTCTTGACCAATTTAAGGTTTATATAGAGTCTAATAGCAATATTCTCTCAAACAATATTGTAGAAACTACAAAAATTAGAGACATCTCTAATGTCCTCACTATGTGTGATATGACTCTCACCATTGAATATGGGCACAACTTTTATGGAATTAGGAGGGATGGCATCATAAGCATGAAGTTGGACTAGATTATCAATGTTGAAGGTAGGGAAAGCATGAGGTCTAGCCATGTCTTCTTCTTCAATAGTTTTAACTTTTTAGCCTCTTCTTCTTTTTCCTCTCTAGAAAAATCTACTTGTTCTTCAAAGGGAAGATTAGGTTATGGATACTAAATTGCAAGAGGGATCTCAGCTTGGATGGGTGGAGTAACAGGATTGGATGGTCTAGTAGAAGATGACCTAGTGAGGACCATGAATTATAGGGAAAATTTTATAACAAAATAATGGTCTGAAACCAGATTTACTTTGAGGAGTCTCCAAATGTTAAGTAGCACACCATTTTGTAGCTGATTTGTCAAGACTAACATTCAAGTTGACAAGTTGTCTTGAAGACAATTGGGTCCCACTAGGCATGCTAGAATTATTAGATCCAAATCTTTCACCCTAGAAGAGGCTATTTTGACTTCTAGATTTGGGCAACATGGGAACATTTCTAGGTATGTGGGTGTAACTATATCATAAATGAGCCTCTAGGTTTAAGGGCTAACTCCCTAAATATATCATGAAATGTTTATCACTTAAACTAATGCTTATTTATGGGGGAAAGAGTTAGAAAATTCATAAATTAAAGCTACTCTAAAGGAGATGATGCACCAATAATGTCTTCCACTTGACTATCGTATTTCTACCATAATGAAACAAAACATACAGACTAGTCTCTAAGCTTTAATAGATTCTAACATGAGTATTTCAATATAGAGGTGAGATGTGAGCATCAACACAAGGTAAATAAACCTAAGGTTAGATTTCACACTCCAATGACAATTATACACTTGAAAAAACTTTACATACTAGACTACCCTCTATATCACCTATTAGATTACGAACTCTTACTCAAACATGCAAGGATAAGTGAAGTAAGGATAGAGAATTATCACTTCACATCACCATACATCACTTGTAGACTTAGATAACTATTAAAAACATAGAAATAGGCTTGTATTAATGTTCAAAATTAGAATATAACATTAATCTAATATGGCTTCACCATACATGGTGTGTGTTTTTTACAATAGCTAAAGATATATATTTATAGAAGAAAGGCCATAAGAGAAAGGGAGCCTTGGCACTAAAAAGGGGAAGGAATCAATCAGCTCAAATGTTTGAACCACACTTACAAATGCTTTTACAAACTATGCTCCTTCAAACCATTTTATTGATTTGAGTCACCTCAAGTGGTTGCATAATTACAATATTCCCTCCTTGATCCTCCTTGATGGTTGCAATGGTGGGATAAAGTTATTTTGAGCTAGGTTATAGCATCAATTCATCTAAATAATTGTATCAATCTATTAGGGCCTTATCCTAATGCTAACTATTCTTCTATGGTTCATCATTACATGCAATAGTGAGGAGCAAGGTTCTTTTCATACATTTTTCCATTGAAGATGAAACCATTGAGATATGCATGTTCACCTCAGTGGCATCCTTTGAAACATTTTGTCTAGTTCAAATTAAACCATGTTCAAACTTGGCTACATTCCTTTTATTTACCTTGCCCCATTAGAAATTACTTTATTGACTTATGCTCACCTTCATCTAATTGGTGATCAAAAACTAGATCAGATCATCAATTTCTTGATTCATCTTGCTCCATTGTTCTTGATTTACATGATTAAATGTGCACCTTCAACCTGTCAATCATGCATTGATCTCAGGATCCTACTATTAGTCTATTGATTCATGTGATTACACCACATGGTGACCTCTCAATCCACTTTACTTATTGACTTTTTGCATGTTATTAGATCTAAATCTATGATTGAATGCATGTCATCGATCTAATATAGGCCCATTGTACTATCCTTTGAATTCCAATGGCTATTTTTTAGGACCTAAATTTGACATCTATGTGACCATAATGGGGATATTTGAACTTCAACAGTTATCTGCTAGGGCTTGAATTTGAATTTTGCATGATTGTCATTTGATGTTCATGTGGATGTAGTTGACATCCTATATAACATCAAATTTAAGCTCCAATCGATGACTGTTGAGCCTAAAATTTAACATTTGCATTAACATCACTCTTATTCCCAAAAATTCTTTCAAACTTTATGTCTCAACCACTTCCTCTGAAGTAAATTATTTACCTTAAGCAATTATTTCAAACAAAAAATCTAAAAAAAAGCATGTCTTAGTCTTTTACTTTAGGATAAAATCTCTGAAAGAAATCTACCTTTAGGTAAATTATCCTAGACAATTTTCCTAAAGGAAATATTTCCTTAGAATGGCCCTTCAATAATTTTGAAATAGCCCTTTTCCCTTTGGAAATGCTCTTCAAAATTTTTGCATTGGACCCTTTCCCAAAAGAAAAAGATCCTTTAGAAATCTTGAATTGGACCATTTTTTGAAGAAATGACCATTTAAGAAAATTTAAATGGAACCTCTGGTGAAGAAAAGTGCCCTTTGAAAAAAGTGTTTGGGACACTTTGCTGTAAAAAGAGACCTTTCGAGAGAAGTGCATAAAACAGTTTGCTTGAAAAAGTGCCCTTTGAGATTTCTGAATTGGATCATTTTCCCAAAAAAATACCCTTTATGGATATTACAATGGACCCTCTACTTAAATAAGATATCATTTGGGCTTTTTTTAAAGGTCCACTTTATCAAAAATAGACCCTTTAGGAAAAGTGTTTGGGATACTTTGTTGTAGATTGACCCTTTGGGAAAATTGTTCGGATACTTTTCCCAAAAGAAATAACCCTTGTCTTTTTCTTTGGACATTTTGTCTGAAATAATTTATGCCTTCAAGAAAATTATTTAGATAATTTTAATGAAATAAATCTGACACTTAGCCTAAAAAAGATACCCTTCAATATTTTTACAAAGGTTTGCTTCTCAAAGAAATACCTTTCAGGACTTTTGTAGGGTCCATTTTCTCAAAGAAATTTCGTTTGAGATTTTTTTTTGGATAATTTTTTTGAAATAATTCTTGACATTTGGCTCAAAAAACCCAAAAGAAACTCCCAAAAGAAATAACACTTAGCCAACTTTAAACAATTTCTTCAAGGGAAATAGGCCTTGTACTTTTACTACAAACTTTGTGTGGATAATTTTCCCAAAAGAAATTTGAATGTTTAGGCTTTTCTTGACCACTTCTCACAAATGCTCAAAAACATGAAAATCTTCTACTTTCATATATGATCCAAAAATGACCCTTAAGACACCAAAAGACACGTTGACTAAGATAAACCATGACCACAACTTATAATGGCATATGAAATGACATTAAATAAGCTACATCATGCCCTATAACATTATAAAAAACCCCTATAAAATATTTTGACTGTAAGGAGTTGATCCTTTTTTGCCTATGGGAAAAAATGGTCAACAATAGGCACTCATGTAGGCATAAAGATCATAGAGGAATAAATTACAACATTGAAATCTAAGTCACTAAGTTAAAAGATATGATGCATGGACTAAATTAGTAGAATATCCTTTTTCTCAACAAATTATAGGAGCCTTATTTAGAGAATAGTTTCTCTTCTCCCCACACATCACATGGGTCCAAGATAGAATTTCCAAGGTTCAATGGTATAGATTCTACAAGATGGATATATCAAGCTGATAAATTCTTCAACCTTCACAACACTTATTCTGTCCCACTTGCTTCCTTCCACTTGGAACAATAAACACTACAATGTTACTACTGATATCTCAAGTTGAAAGTAAAGAATAAATTGATATAGAGGAATGAATCCAAGAATATGTGATTCATTAACCAAAAGGATAGCCTAATATATAAGTAAATAACAAGCACCTAAAAACAAGGAATTAGGTGAAACAAAATAACATGAAGTAATAATAGACTTACTTATGAAATAATTAAAAGAATGTGGTTACAAAAATATAACCACTTATAATAATAAGATAATTAAGAGTATAACATTAATTATTATAATACCCTTAATTATTATAATACCCTTCTTAAATGACTGACCCTGAAACAACTCCAAGATTTTTTTAGAATTTAACAAAAAAAATTACACAAAGGTTTAGTCATTATATCAGCTAATTTTTTAGAGATAGGATAATAATAAAGACATATGTATTCATTATAAACCAACTGTAGGATGTAGTGATGATGAACTTCAATATGATTTATCTTGGCATAAAATACTAGATTATTCACCATCTTTAGAACACTCTAGTTATCATAGTAGATAGGTGTAGGTGCCAATGAATCAAGTTGAAGATCCCACAATATTGATTGAATACACATCAATTCTCTACCTACACTAATAATTGATTCATATTCTACTTTTTTAGAAGACAATGCTACTATACTCTAAAGCTTACTCTACCATGAAAAGGATCCTGAAATAAGAGTGAATATATAACCTATTATAGACTTTATAGAATCAATTGGTCCCACCCAATCTGAATTAGTATATCCTGTTAGATCAAAGTCAAGAGATTGTTTATACATAATACCAAAGTCAATAGTACCTTTGACATATCTAAGAAAACACTTTGCATATTTCCAATGTTCTTCATGTGGTTTAGCCATGAATCATGAGAGATAAATTAATTTAAAACATAAATTTGGTCTAGCAGTAAGATAAATCAAACTCCCTACTAAGTGTTGATACATTGTTTCAATGAGTAGTAGTGAATTAATGTTAGTTGAGAGTTTTGTCCCAAATTCCATAGGTTTATATTCTGGATTACAATCATTCATTTTTAATTTATCCAACAAATATTTTGCATATTTTATTTGAGATACAAAAGTAAAGTTCCCATAATTGTAATACTACAAAAACTCCACCTAGACAATATTGAAGCATACATTGATAAGTCATTTCAAACATAGTATAGATGTCATATTTCACTTATTTAATCAAATCATTAATGATTCTAGTGATTCAAGATCATCATCATATGCATCTATAATTATTATGACATCACCAATTGTCTTAACATAGAGATTAGATTATGCATCACATCTTTTAAAACCAAACTCCCTAAGATATTTGTCAATTTTAAAATACCAAGATCAATGAGCCTAATTAAATCCATACAATGACTTCACTAACCTTTAAACTAGATGTTCTTTAATAATAATCTTAAATCTTTGTGTATATTCCATATACACTTCCTCCTCAAGTCTCCATTCAAAAAAACACTTTTCACATCCATCTAAAACACTTACCAACTAAATTGACTGGAAACAGATATAACCATTTTGAATTTTACCATTTTAGATATAGAAACAAATATTTATTCATAATTTACTCTCTTATTATGCATACCCTTTTTCAACAAGACAATCTTTATATTTTTCTAAAAAACCATCTATTTTACATTTTACATTATAAATCCATTTACAACTAATGGATTTCTTACCTTGGGGTAGTTCAGACAAAACCCAAGTACCATTATCGATAATTTCATCATATTCTAATTTCATGGTAGATTCCTATTCTAAATTCCCTTTATCATATGTATAAGTATTGTTAGAGACTCTAGGTTATACCCTTGTTGAGGGCAGGAGTGTTCATGTCCTAATCCATAAACTTAGGCTACTATGGGAATGACCTTAGGTTATGGGTTACCTAATGAGTGGGTTAGGCATCTATATTTTTAAAGGGGATATCTTCCCTAATTAAATATTTTCATTTATTTCTAAGACAACATGTTGGGATTGAAAGGGTAAATAATATGCATAATGAAAACCTATCTAACATGTGGTGATGCACCTAATATTATTCTATCCACTCATTCAATCTTGAACTATCAACACACTAACAAACAATTCATAGAGTTGAGAGAATATCTCCAATAACTTTTGAACATCAATAATTAATCTATAGGTTATTGTAAAAACTTATATTAAGAGGGTCAAGATTAGAAGCCTTGGTTCAAGGCACTTGCAACCTAATTTCCACTCCCAATTTGAGCTATTCACCTTATAACACACTAGATAAGCTATCAAGAAGATTGATCATACTTAGGTTGGACTTGGACCTACAAATGGAATGTTATAACATTGTTACATATTATATAAGCATAAACACACAAAGTATAAACCATTAATAAGATGCAAGATGCTCTATTCATCATTTAAGAGGTGCATAAGTACAAATACTAGCAAAGTCTCCTCATACTAGCCCAAGGGATACAAATCAGGGCTTAGAAGCCTAAATATATAAAATAATGGGATGATAAATAATGGTATAATGACATAGAGGGGTGTTTAAGGAATTATAATTTACCATAATCGATCATTTTCTTATAGTTACATTGACCTTGGTAGCCTTCCATTTGCATTTTCATGCTTGAGCTGAGTGTATGGTATCTTCAACAAGCTCTTTGAAGCATTGAGGTCCAAATTTGGCAAATCATGACTCACTAATATCCATTGTAGACTAAATTTTATCCATTTTTCCTACTTCCATTAGTTACTAACATTGAATGGGGTCAAGCAGGGGTATTTTCGATGATCCATTAAGTGATGTAACTCTATTTTACATGCCCATGAGGCCTTATAACTACTCCATTCTTCTTAAATTTCCATGAAATCTACCTAACTACATTCATAAATTGTCTTTGATAATGTTGACCACTCCCTCCATTATCTTCTTACACCAAATTTAGCCCACCATCTCTCTTTTGTTGACTAAGTAAGCTAAATAGGCTAATTAGGACTAATACCTTGATTTTTTTCCTTTGGTGTCAATGAAATACCAACATGAGACCTTGAAAACTTATGTGTGGATGTTTTTTAGTCTTGGATCAACCCCTCCCATCATTAAATAGGTCTTCTTGATTAATAAACCTCTACATCTTTACTTCACTAGCTGACTAGGTCACTTTTTCTTCATTTCTATAACCTAGTTATTTTGGACAAGATAATAGGAGCATTTACAGGTGAATTTATGAGAAAATTTTGGTTTAATTAAATTTAAAAAGTCCCAAACTCTCATATCCAATTATTATCATCTTCCCATCATGCATAAAACCTTGAAAAGCACATACAATCTTTTAAAAAGTACTTTTTTGTATTATTCCATATAGTAATTTTAGGGACCAACTAGTGGGTAAGGATCCTAGTGGAGTCCTAGGCATGATTCAAACATCATTTAGGCCAAAAATTCCCTTCTAGAAGCATCCCCAATTGAATCTCCTCCATCAGGTCAAAACCAAGGGTTTGGGAGGGTTTTAGCTAGTTTGAGGTGTTAAGGTTAGTTCATAAAACTATAATGTCCAACCTTTGATTAAATTCCAAAAATTAGATCTATAGGACCCCCTAACTATTTTGAGCTCTTTAGCCTCCCATGTTATATGTCTATGAAATAATAAGTTAAAGAAAATGACCTATTTGGCTTGTTCTTGCATTCTAAGAGGGTGTGAGATGAATTAAGACCAAAATGACCATTTTTGAGTGGTTCTATGCCATCTGGTAGCTCTTATCAACCTTTTAATTTCACCTAAAGGTCATTTATGAAGTTTTAATGATTCACTATTCTTAGAAAGTGAAATTAGGCTCTTTGAGTAATTAGGCTTAGAACTTGCTTGTTTAGCCTATTTCAAATGCATTTACCTCTTCATGTGAATGTTTTGCCTTAGGAAGAGGTATAATGACTCTCAATCATCATAATACATTGTCTTAAAATTTTATACATGCTCCAAATCCACTTGCAAACCTTCCAAGATTGATTAGATTTATTTGATCCCTAGATTACTTGTCTTGACACTCCTTGGTCTGAGACAAAGTAGTGGGTATACCCACTTTTTGTTTGACCAAGACAATGGCATGGTTGTCTTTGAGAATTCATATGGGTCCTCTCCCCCAAATTTTAAGACTTAGTTATACATGTAATGCCCTAAAATGAATGGTTTGGCCTAAACTCACCTCATCTTGCCTATAATTATATGGTTGAGTGTGGACACTTGAGATTGAAGTCACTACAGGTGGAATAAACACCATCATGTCTCCCTAAAATAACTAAATTAACCCCTTATCTATCACATTATGTATCTTCAAGATGTGACTAGTCCCTTTAGGCCCCTGATTTACATATTTAGGGTTTGGAGATTTGAGGCTTAAATTACCCTTAGGAGGTTTGTAAACATGCTTCTTGAGGGTTCCCTAAGTATAAATTTTATTGGATGGTCCTAGGGAACCCTTGTTAGTCTATATTAGGCTTAATCTCCTTATATTCCTCGTTTGTCTACAATTTTATTAATATTCCCAATGTATATGAATGCCCTCATAAGGCTAGTTGACTGAAACCTACTTAAAACCTTGTGTATACTCCACCTTGCTTGTGATTTGGCTAATGATGGTTTATAAGTTGCATATGATGAGCTATATATTCCACCCTTGGTTGTATCCCATACCTAATTATTAGTGAGACTTGAGTTTCAAGATTCTTTATTTTATTATGTCTCTAAGCTTTGAAATAGTCAATGATTTTTCTTCTCAAGTCTGCCATGGTGATTATCCTATAGGTATCATTTTTGCCATCTTGGTTGAGTGAGAGTTTATCTCCTTAATGTGAGTGTCATGTACCTTAAGATAAAATTGATATTGAGGAGGTATCTATGGGTTCAACATTCCCTTTTATTATCTTAACAATAACCTCTAATCTGAAGACTTAACTCTGTCTTGTCCTTAAATTGATGATTATAGGTTGCCTTTGTGTTATCGTAGGTGTCCACTCTACTATGTTAAGCCTCCTTGTGTTAAGCATGGAATATACTGAGAGGAGGGGGGTGAATCAGTATATCATATATATTATAAAACTTTCTCTTTATCAAATTCCACTTAATCAAACATTCAAGATATGCAATAAAACTCAAACAATAAACATCACACAAGATAGAGAGACACCAGATATAACGTGGAAACCCAATGTAGGAAAAACCATAGAGAACAATCTCAAGTATATTTGTGAGAAACAACCCACAAGAGCACCATACCCCTTTTTCAAGTACCAACCCAGCTACAATTCATGAGCACCAACCCACAGGAGCTTCAAACCCCTTTGCCGAGCACCAACCCATCAACTATTCATGAGCACCAACCCATAGGAGCACCAACCCCTTTGTGTATACCACACACCTATCTCTCAATGTTGCTATCTCAACAAATGATAGTTTAATACAACATCTCTTTCCTCTCTCTCTCTCTCACCTTTGCTCTTCTAAGCTAGATATTACAATATAAAATCAACCTCTCTCTTCCACATTTACAAATGGCTTCTCAAGCCTTTATTTATATCTTTCCAAATGACCTTTGGCCTTCCCCCTTTGTGACCCTTCAATCTTCATAGAAAATGGCACCAATCTTGGATGACCCTTCATATTCAAGCCTTTGAAAAGTCATGTGGTGACCCTTCATGACCAAAAACGTCCTTCCCACTTTTGTCCTTATCTTTGGTGACTTTTCATATTCCTCAAAGTGTCCCTTCATGAGGAATTGTGCCCTTACTCTTTTGTCTTCACTTGGTGACTCTTGGTATTCCCCAAGATGACTCTTCATGGGAAAATGCATCCCATCCTTCTTTTGTCTTTACCCCATGGCTCTTTGACTTCTCCATGGGCCCTTCTTTTGTCTCATATGAAACCAAAAATATATTCGTTAATATTAAATAAATATTAACTCATATTAGCCAAGATATATTTATTACAAACAATATTAAATGTAATGGGGCCTTTATCACCAATAATACTAGACCTTTGACATCAATGACAATATTTCCAACACCTTGAGGGAATAAAAATTATCTTACATGAAGGCGCTAGGTTTTTTTGACACGCTAACACTTAGGACTCCCATATGATACTCCATAGTCTCTTAAACATAACTTCTACTACCTATGTTAGACCTTTCTTCACAAACCAAGCCCAGGCCATTTAGTTGGTTGTAGGTACTTACATGGTCTGTGTGAGGTGGTGGCTTGATGAATCATGGGTTAAATATCCATTCCAACCATCTTAATCATGCATTTGAGACCTCTGATCATTCAACTTGAGGAAGTTCATTGTCTTTTTCAATCTTAAGGCCAAGACCTTGACTGTTCTTTCAAACTCAATCATTTAGGAGTATAGCCCTATGTAATGACTAAGATAGTCCATATGTGACACTTGGGGTAAACACTACCTTGGATCATTTATGATGATCACTTATTATTTTATATTTGATTATAACTACTTATAAGTCTCCCTCCCTCTCTGAATTGTACTTGAATGGCCTTTATCATGCTCCTCTGATGCTTTGCTATAGTAGTCCATATGAATGGTTGTAGGTTCTCATGAGGCTTGTGATGGACAAAAGTGACTTGAAGCCATTTTAAATTATTTTTTTTCCTTGAGCTTGCATCATAATTTATCTTCTAATATGATCACATCAAACTCTCATACCCTTTAATGGTATCATTATGTCCTCTAAAATCTTGCTAAAGTGGTCTTAGAAGGTTGGTGTGGGCCTTAATTTACCATCTAAAAAAGGAATGAGACCAAGATAACCCTAATGGCTATGACCTTATAGTCTAAAAAGGTCATCAAAGGGTGTAGAGGTTCATTTCTTATCAACCAAACTTAAGAGGGAAGATGGGTGGGTGGAGAGAGAGAGAGGAGATGGAGTGATAAGTGGATATTGAGAATGTGAAAATAGGGGAATGATAGTGAAAATGATATTGGGGATATGGTGAAGTGGTAGTGGTATGTATTATGGTATGAAATGGATGAAAAGACTCCTTTTAAGACCAATCTCATGCATATGGATAACCTTAAACTTACTCTTAATCCAACATAAAGATTTGGAGGCATCAACGAATCATATAGAGACTAAACATAAAACCTTAGAAACTCCAAAAAACCTTAATTTTCCCAAAGAGACCTTAAATTTTGCTAAAAATGGACTATGATTTAAGAAGAAGGTGGTGTGGTCTTTAATCCCTTTTAAGGATGACATAAAGGTGGAGAGCTTGTGGACAAGGACATAAGGGACCTCCATTACCATAGAATATCTTCTTTCAATGATTTTGAGCCACATATCAATCCTGTAGGTGCCATTGATTTCTTCAAACATTGTTGTCATAGTAACTCCATATTGTTATGGATATTTACTTAAATTCACCCTTTTGGGTCAAAAAGGGGCTGCTTGGAACATCAATTTTGATCAGAGAATCATGATAAGTCATGAAACATCTTCTCAAACTCCTTCAACTAGCTCACATCCTTAGATAGATGCATCAAACCTCTATCCATTACTCATATTCCCTACAGGCTGTACACAAAAACTAACCATGGATAATTTTAATATATTAGGGCTCACACATGTGAGATAAGTGTTTAAATTTCAATAAAATATCCCTTCAAAACCTAATATAATAGCATTAGTGATTAGATTTAGTAAACCAATTAGAATTTCATGAAAACCACCCAACTGAAGTTGGCCTATGCAGACGATGAGTGCATACACATTCCTTAACTTCTTAAGGAAGGTTCATAAAATTTGGGTGACCAATATTTAGATAATTTCTCATGATTGGAAGCTAGTTGAGTTTACTTCTTATGGCTAGGATTTGGGACCTTGACTCTCTCTCCTCTATATAGTACCAATAGAAACCTAAGGAGATGTCTAATATTGAAAATAAGGTAAAGATGTTTCAAGACTATTTTTGAGCTTGAATTACCTCCATTTTCCATGAAAATTTACTGAGACATGAAACATGAGATCACCTTCAACTTGAGATCTCCTATTGTATGGTATTGTCTATACATTTTATACAATATATAGAAAACTATTAAAAACTCTAATTTCCTACCATTTTCTCTAAGATTAATCCATTAAAAATCCATTTGGGGGTTAAATTATGTGATCCACATATTAATAATCCTTATCCAAGAAAAATAAACATAAGAGATGAGTGTAAAGTCCATGGAATGCCACATAGGGCCCACTTGGCTAGTGGGAAGGGTGTGGGCAGCTCTTAAAATGACTTTAAGCTATATGAAATGCATACGAAAGGTATATTTGTGTGGATAGAATCTATTTTAGGCCCCTTTTAGTATAATTAACACATCACTTTCCATTTTATAAAGTTCATAAGGTAAAAAGTCTCATGAGGTGGGTTTGAGGGCTAACCAATGATTTAGAAGGGGTAATGAAGGGGTTAAGTTAATTTAGGTAAATATGTCATGTGAAATGAATTAAATACATCATGATATTAATATTATGTCCTCTAACATTTTTTTACAAACCTTCATATTACCAAAGATCAACATGCTCCTCAAATAGGCTAAATGTGCATTGGATCTCATGACCTCTTGGTAAT
>JARHVA010000672.1:3315000-3570000 GCA_037957365.1 Torreya grandis | reverse complement strand
AGGAATCTGGATGTAACATCCTTCCCTCCTAAAACTAGTCATCATCTCTGATGACTCTTATTCAAACATAAGTTCTTAATCAAAAATATTATTTAGCAAAGCAATAACATGATAAATAATATCAAATTCAGAAGATACATAGAAATTACCTATAAAAATCACCATAATTCCTACAAGTTGCAGTATTCATGGATTATTAGTCCATAAGACCCTACTCTATGACATATTCTTATTATGCAAATAGGTTGTGATTATTACTTACTATGATTGGTTTTATCATGACCACCCCAGGGTCTAGAACCATCACGACAAGCCTATATACTATAGGATTGGCCACTTTTGTTGTCTTTCTCAGTGAAAGATCCCACATATCTCAGTGAAAGATTTACTGACTTTCCAAAAAAACATGAGATCATCATAAAATCCAAAATAAATGACTAAGGAGAGTTTAAAAAAATCTTCCAGGCCCTCTACACATCTCTTTAACCTAGAGAGTGTTTTTCTCATTTTGGAGAAAAGTAATTAGGGAACCTACCAAGAATTATGTGTATAAGTTAATCTATCGTTACTCTATGTATCTCTTGATAAGTATAACATGTCAATACTATCAATACTCCATAGAGTTCATGACAAATATGATGATGAATAGGAACTAGAAATACTATATTTTTAATGTATACTAAGTTAAGGAATAAATGTTCCACCGTATACATGCATATGGCCATATGACTAATTTTGATAAGTCTATCTATCAAATCTCAAATTTGACAAGTTTATTTGTCAGATCTAAACTCAAAAACTACCGGGGCATTTTGAGACTAAGTAGGATCCACTCATATCGCTTATTACTCACATTCTTAATTCATTATTCTTCCCTTAGGTCTTTATGACCTAATGATCTCCAAAATGTGTACGAGGTTCAATGAAACACAACTCCATACTACTAGATCATAGAAAGCAATAATACATGATAAATAGTTCTAGATGTATCAACATACATACAAGAAAAATCATAGAAACATTTTGTAATTGTATTAAGTTACTTCTATCTAAAAATAACTAGTATCATATTTCACAACTTAACCTATAGTGTTATATTCATAGTTAAAAGGAAATAACGTTAAAATTAATATAACATACAAAGGCCAAAGGTCACACCATTTTTTCAACCCTTAGATTGACAAAATGTTTCGCACATCCTATACCCTACTCTCTTTTGGTGAAAGGTATAACAATATCTCTTGAAAATAATATGCCTAAAGCAAAAGAGAACAATATCAATCTAATTATAATCAACTTATAATTCTTAATATAAAATTTAGTATATAATTCAAGTTTTACCACTCTATGTGGTCTAAAATCACAAATTAGATAAAGTAGTGACTCTAAAGAGTCATAAGTGAAAATTAGAGAGCTATCATCTCCAAAAACTTCTCCATACCCTCACAAGGTAAAAATAAAACACTGTAATTCAATTTTGCAATATCACAACCTACTTAGCACATCTTGTAAGTATAGTATCACAATCTATTTCCTTAACCAGGAGATAAATTTACTAACCAAAAAGATGTATCAGTTCATCCAAACTGACAACTTCTCTCTCAACATGAAGTAGAAGATATTTATTCCATGAACTCCAAGGAATATGGTCAAAACAAATTTTTAGAAATAAGTTTCTATTAAAGATAGCACTAAATCACCATAATGAAAATATAAATCCTCTTGGTAGCTTATAATGATGTCAAAGGAGAATGAGATAATATCAACTTATCTCTAAGCCAACTAAGAGAGATGGCACTTCCTCTTAAACCACATAACTTAAGGGTGTGAGTCCTTAAACAAACTCCCAACACAAAGGAATTCTCAACCAAAATAATAACACTCTAATACAAGAAAATTCCCACTACACTAAGTGGTACCAACTAAAAATGATCTTATAAGATTTTTCATTCCTTGGATCAATGAATATAAGACAAAAAAATTAAAGCACATATATTGAAGTGAGAAGTATCCCATGACTATTAAACACTCGCAACATAAAACAAAAATGGTGAAGGTGACTTGATTACCAAGAAGGATGTAATCATACTCGAGGTGTTCAATCTAAGTGATCAAACTATGGTGAAAATATCTTGTTCATATCTCATGAACTATTCTATGTACTATCCTACCCAAACCTTGTATACAACCATCACCATTGGGACACTCACTAACCAACCCTTAACAACTCAAAGGGTACAATTACTATTAAGGATACACATTAAATGTTTCCCACACACATTTCATGAATGTATCATACTGACAATAGTCACCAAGCTAAATAGGTGGGTCTACTAAGTCTCAAAAATTTAATCATGGTGTAACATTGATCTGCACTAAGACACTATTAATCTAAATATCAGTGCAATACTTTATGTCACTAGGTTCACATAAAAAGACATGAAAATTAAAATGGACTCATTAGGTCCTAGAGTTTGAGCCATAAATCTAATACCACATGTAATAATCTCATCGAATTCAACTTCAAAATAAGTTAATTTATTTTTATTAAATACATACATCAAAAATAAATTACACCACGAGAATCTATGAGATCATATGCAATATCAAAGCATGATATAAATAACAAGCATAATACATCTCATAGCACTAATATATAATACCATGAGAGCACATCATAATGTAGATAAAGAAAGTAACTATATTAACTCAACCATAGTTGATACAAGTCTATAACCACTATTGTCAATATATAACAATAATTAAATATAACTCTCATGTCAACAATTAAAATATAATATAATGTACATATAAGATAGATGGCTCTCCTGGAGCATAGTTCTCAAACTCAAGTATCTATGGTAATCTCAAGTGTTATCTTGATAAGTAGTACTACTATGGGGAGGGAGAGCATCATCCAATCACTTTTCCACATCAATTCTATACCAATGATCCCCCAAACTAATCCCATCAGGAAATGGCCCTCCCTTCATAGATAAGTAGATAGTGACGGAATGGGAATCTAGAGAAACAAGTAAGTACCTTTGTGTTGTATTATTTTTAAAACTAAACATGTAGTGTATTATAGAAAACTATTCTATTGCAAGATATTTCACAAACATGTAAATCATACTCATGAAATAATAATGTATCACTAAACATACTCTGGCCCAAATTTTTACAAATAATAAATAATAACGATCTATAGATCAATCAAATTCATACACACAATTTGATCAGACTGCCTTCATCTGTAATTGTGATACTAGTAAGTTAGTGAAGTCCATATCACTCCTTACTCTGTATCAATAGTATAGATTGGTCAAATACAATTGAACCATAAGATTCATTTAAATAACATCCTACTAGAAAACATATCATATAACATGTTAAACATAGGACTAACTGAAGCATATATTTATTATGTCAAACGTATGAATGAATCTTATATTATTTTCTATCCCATACTACCAAAATTAGTTTACAAACATACTACACCCTATGATAACCCATACTACCATAGTCTAGTACTCTAAGACTTAATTACTAGTTTTATACAATCAATCATAGTAAAGTAGTCATAACTACATAGAAGCACAACTTATATTCAAGCAACTAGATATAACAAAACAAATCATAGTTCCCACAGAACACAATAATATACTATCATAGCATTTGTTAAAATCTCAAGGTTGTATGCATGAATACATAAAGTTCTTCTAACTGTCATAAACATATATTTCATAGTATTATCTAGCACGCATATATATAATCAATCAAATATAGATATTGGTCTAGGTATAATAATTACACTATGTACCATCTGGGTATAATATACATTTATACTGTAGTACTCTATGATATCACATACTATCATAGGTTCCCATCTACATAATAATACATAATCCAAAATTATGATTTTAAGAATCAAACTACTACCCACATAGATAATAACAATCATGTAAACATAGGATTATACCACCCAGATATACCCTAACTTTAAATTGTATACTAGCATATAAAATAACATAACTTATAAGCACACATCATGATACACCATAATATGCCAAATAGAACCAAGCATTTATACATATTAACAAACTCATAATATGTATTACACTTAAGTATTCAATGTACAATACATATAAAAAACAATCAATCGGTCATTTGTAGAGAAACTGAAAACTCATACACCCGTTAAAACATTCATTTAAGCACCTTATTCTATTTTCTAGAAGACTATTTAATAAAGTTATAGTTTTGATCCCACAGGCACCTGATGACTAGATAAAATCATACTCCTAGCTACAAGCCTATGTATATAACCCAACACAACTATTTATGTTATGTACTTATGTTGCATACTTAAATCCAAACCAATGTTTTCTACACATTTTTGGGGTTAGAATGTACACATTCATTAAATTTCATGTAATTCTTTAACAGAGTTCAGAATCCACCCATGGGATTATAATAATAAGAATACACCTTTATTTTCAATTAATTATTTCATTTATAAAATGATTTCCATATGTTACATAAGATAAGAGGTCTCACGTATATGAAAAAATTGATCGTAGTATAACAAAAGACTATGTTTAGTCATATATATGTTTCCCATCTTGTAATAAAGCCATATTATGACTATGATATTCTTATAGCTACCTATAAATTGGTGCAATGGTATATATCACATACCACATCATTTTATACTAAATATACCATTTTCCATATTACAACTCGATGATTATACATACCAAATATTTACCATTATTATTTATATGATAATGCTTTGTATAAAGATGTATCATTATGAGATTCTAAATGATAAAGCTCACTAACTATGAGATAATTAATACATGATATTACTCATGCTCTTCATAATGAGTATATTTATATATGTATCCTATAACATATAAGAGGAAAATAACTAAAGGTGATTATATTTTAATAAGGATTCTTCTGCTTGCCATACAAGTCCTCACAGTATATAGATATAGATATATATTTTGTCAAATGTATTCCATCTACTTATAGTGTCTCCATTCAAATGGTATTTTAAATGTTAGCCTATATAAATATCTATATTATTTCTTATGTTTTTTTTACCATTGGCAATAGTAATTGACAAGTTGGGATTATTACATGGGTGGCAACATCAACAATACCCACTATTAATGAATCGTTTACATTTTAAGATTTAAATATTCAAGAAACCTATACTGCCATTCATGTTAGAATTATTGTGATCCCTTGATAAATATATTCATTTTAAAAAGTTATGGCAATGCCATATAGCTAACAACATTAAATTTTAGTGTTCCATCTAAAATAGTAATCTATGATCCAAATATTTAACGCTAGGACTACGCTCACTATTAATGACGTATATTTTCTAGGTCAACTCACTTCATGAGTTTGAAAGTATGAATATACACTATAGAAATTTTATCTCATTAGTGACTGAGTCTCCCCTTACTTTGGCTGAATATTATCTCCAATGATAACCAGTAAATGGTTAACTCTCATCAAACATATAACATCAATTGAGGTCAACTAAGAATGTACCTAAGAATAGTATATCGACCAATATATAGTAGGTATGCAACGTAAAATTAACTACCAATCTACATTAGGTACAAGATGTGATGAGATATATATTTATCTACTCTCATGCATTGTGTAAGGAGACATTTAACCACTCTCATGCATGTGCATATACCTAAGATATTAATTCCTTGCAATATTTTATATCAACATTAACTGGTTCACTTTACATGTAACATCATATTATATAAATATATATATATATATATATATATATATATATAAATTTTACCAGTTTGATGGCTATGTTAATTTTAGTAGTTTTACATGTATCATCTCAAAATATAGCATGTCAATTGGTTCAGTTTGGTCTAAGTATTTACCAGTTTGATGGCTATATAAATATATATTAATTTCACTAGCCTAATATAGACCTATAACAGTGACTCAAAAGGGTTCAAAATAAATATATTTATAGTATATCATGCTATAATTCCAACTATCACAACACTTCACAACTGGTTGAGAGTTAAATACAAATTGACCTCTACTAGTCATTGTAAGCGTTGAAAAATTGTACACAATGACTTGCTTTATTTTTTTATAATAAAAAGAACTATCATTTCAAAGAATTATCATTACATTATGATATATAAATATTGTGAGTAGTATAATCAAACCATTTTAAGTTAAAATATAACAATTGCATTATGTAAAGTTTGACATAAATGAGTTACATAAAGTCACCTATCTACGCTATTGTTCTCTCTTTTTTTTAAGAGTGTGTGTGTGTGTGTGTGTGTGTGTGTGTGTGTGTGTGTGTATCAACAACTAAAAATATTGGCATATGGTGATGCCTAGGGGAGGTTAGAATATAATGTTTATTCAGATCTTTCTACTATTTATTTAAGATCTAACATATTTATTCAAACATGTCTATACATTACAACAAGTCTCAAATATTAAGTTATTCAACACATTATCTTTCCCCAATGTTAAAATATTCTACATAGTTATGATAATTAAAAACAACACCTACCTGGTATTATTGTCTATGAATTACCTCTGTACCATCTTCCTTCTGTGTTATGCCTTCCTCTATGGCTCTCTCTCTCTTTGTAATTTTCCTCTTGAAAATCATTATGATGCCCTTCATCTCATCTTTCATAATTTTCCCTTCTTTACGAATACATGTGTAGCTCTTTTTGTTTTAAAGATTTTTTTTGTTATTTTTAATTTATTTGATTCTTTCTTTATTTAATAAATTTAATCTTACTTTTCCTTTTATCCTTTTTTTTTTTGTCTTTTCTGATTTTTTCTTTTCTATGAAAATTTCTATTTTTTAAATATATTTAGCACTAAATGTTAATTTCATAATTACCAATAATTTGGATTTTAAATTTACTTTTGCCAATAATATTCCTACCAATATTAACGATAAAATGTGTCAAACACGTAAAATAATTCATTATGATATTTATCTATTCTGGTAAATTATAGAATGCAATGCTCTAAAACAAGTAATAAACACATCATAAGTAAACTATTTTTGATACATTTCTACCATGTACTAACTACTATGATGTGTGCAAGGTTTTTGTCAGCTCTCTATTGACATTCAACGTCTCCATCTATGTCACCCTCTCTAATGATGTTCTCTCTTTGGAACACTCTGAGGGATGAGTTCTCCTACGTCTACCTCAAAACACGCAAGTAATTAGATCAGATCACATGATAAACATATAGCATAAAATATAACTAAAACAATACATTAATATGCTCAAAATGTAAATACATACACTATAATTAACTCATAGTAAATAAATCATGTACCATCATATATCTAAGAAATATTATACTATTTTATAATAACATATATCTCAAGCTTAGTTAAAAATAGCTAAATATAAATTTATTAGCTATAGATATCCATGAATAATCTAACAAATTTGCCTAGCAAGGAATCAAGATGTAACATTAAATGCAGTCACTACTATTGAAAAACTTATAGGTGCATTCCTAAGGCCAAAAGGCATTATATTATATGCAAACGATCCACATTCTCTGGTAAAATTTATTTTAGATCTGTCTTCTTCTATGATGGGTATTTGATGATATCCACTGAACCCTCTGTGAAGGAGTAAACTTCATGGCATGTGGTAGATTCCAAAACTTCATTTTTGAAGGGAATCGGAAATGGATCATTCACACATTTATCATTAAATTTTTTATAATCACCACATAATCTAATCTCCCTAATTTTCTAGTGCTTCACTTACATGGGACTAACTCAATCTACCTTCTCTACAAGATACATTATACCTGATTCCTACATTCTATCTAGTTCAGCCTTCACTTTCAACTTCATGTCTGGATTAAACTTATATGGCCTTTTCTTTATGGGTCCTACACACTCCTTGAGATCGATATGAATTTCACCTAGGGAAGTATCTACTCCTCTAACTTCTAAAACTTTTATGCGAAACACATCTTGATAATCCCATAGGAGTTTCATATCTTTTGAAACTTTAGATTCAATATAATAATCACCAATATGTGCCAATTTAGGAATATTATCTCTTCTAAGGTTTTCCACATGATTTTTAATATTTTGTAGATAAATCTTTCAATTTTCCTCTATAACAGATTATCATATCATTCTTTGCCTTTCCTTCTTCATAATTTGTATGTTATGCAAATTTTCTTCTTCAGTAGGTCTAATAACTGGATCTTGTCATGGTTCTACAGGTCATTCAAGTTCAAAGAAAAGTGTCAGGTTAATATCACCATTAGTATCTAAATCTTCCATTCCTTCCTCTTCATCCTTTATTCAATTTCATGAATACATAAGAGATTGTTCTTCCATTTTGGTAGCTTTATATCTCTGTAGTGTTGTATTGAGATCAAAAGCTACATTATTCTATACAATAGAATCCATCATGGTGATTAAATCCTATATTCACCCATGGAATATGAAACATTTATTTTTAAGTAGTGCATTATGAACCACAAGATTCTCATTTTCAAACATAAATTTTTGGATGAAGTCACTCTACACCTGTGCCTAGTGTTTGGTCTCCCTCCTACATTCTTGATGTATATATGAAGATGATGGTAAAGGTGTGAGTGTATAATGAAATATATGAAACCAATACTTAGGTGACACAAATTATTTAGTCCAAACATCAACACATTTATGGATATCTATTTTAGGGCACTCACATTTCTATAAGTAAAGCTAATTACTTCTGATTACCTATGGTAGTCAAAATCTGCTAATCATAAATTTACATGCATCATCCCAATCGAGCTGATCATTTTAATGAATTATCCACCATGTCATTGTAACTCTATTTAAATCATAATTCAAGGTGCCAACATATTGAATGATTGTAGGCATTAAACTTGTGGGCACATAGTTGATTGGTTGATATCCTCGATCACATAGTATGAAGGAGGTTGTATTTCAGTGGTGAAGACCATTATCATAGGTTGGAGTTCATGATCACCATGAACCTAGTTGATTAGATGTGTATCTAAGTCTTCACTTATAGATTAATCTATTTCTCAATGTAAGGTACCTTATCTAGTTGGCTCTATATAATCCTACATATGATTATTTGCTTTATAGAGAAAATCATTTTTTGAATGAGTAGGTGATTTAGCAGACATGGATGCAAAATATTCTATGACATACTGAGGTGCCAATGGCTGAGTAACTACTAGTTTAGGCTTTTATTATTAAGATTTATTTAATTATTTAGTGATTAAAGATTTAATCAAAGGTTTATTATGCTCATACAACAAATTACACTTAGATGCATGTAAATATTTTGGGTTCTTCTTAGAGTTTACCTTCATCTAATTGGTTTTTTGTACAACATAAGGAGACTCTAGTTTAGATGGAATGATGTAGGGTTTGTGAAACTTATGTAGAGGAATGAATACAATATTATCTCCCTAATGCACCTATAATTGATTTTGCATAGTATTGATAGCCAGCTAACCATCATATGCCCATTTTTAACTAATCAACACAGGATAATGAGTTTCTATTATCTTCATATCAATGACTTCAGATTCACCTTCTAGGCTCAATTATGTGATTTTGATCTCAACATCTTCAAACCTTTCAATGGGTTCAACTCTTCCATAGTCTTCTAAACTTAGAGTAACTAGGTTGTAACTAAGAACTAGCCATCCAATTACCTCCCATGTGGACCTGGGGATCATGTTAACCATGTTATCAAAATCAAAGATAACATTTGGAATTTCATATCTTGCTACTTCAATGTTGATTCACACATCTACATCCCATGGCTTCTTTGTTTTTACATACCAAAAAAGTTTTTGTCTTCAATTTCCCTTGTTGTGCATATTATAGTAAATTATGTAATAAATTTATAATATTCTAGGAAATATATTCATTACATAGTGTACTTAGTAGCTTCAGTAAATCTATCAGTGCAGTAAAAATTCCATCTTATTGTATAATGTGCATAATCTGACCATAAATTTGGGAATCTATTTTTGCAGCATCTCCTTTAGGAGTGGCTTAGTGTTGAATATTATTCAACATCTGCATAACTTCGTACATCAACCCCTTTTCTATAGCTGGGTCTGAGTATTTGTCATATTTTGCTTTCTAGATTCCCTAGTCCTGAGGCATTTTAAGAGGAGGAAATCCTCTCTTTGCATGCTGGCGTATTGTAATGGTGTTCAAAAATGCATCCTCCTTAGCTTGTGTATTTACCATGTTAACATTCCTGATGACCTTTTATTTTCTTTGATTTCCAAAATAGGATAGTATTTTATCTTGTGTTGTTCATATACCCTACAGTATGCATAATAAGACTATCTTTAGGGATTTAAAGGACAATTGTGCTACACATGGTTATACTCTCCACATAAATAACATTCCAAAGGAGGGCACTACTAATGATTTAATCTACCACCTTGATAACCCCTTTATATCTACCCCTAGATCATCCTTTGTTTGACTAATAACCCCCTTTATAACCTCCCTATTGTTACACTGTATTATAGTTCTGATGTTGTTGGGTATTATCTCTAATCCCAAATTATTATTATGCAACTAGCAGAGTCTAACTAGTTTTTTTCTGCTGCATCATTATTAGATTCCAAGGTGTTGATTACTATTATTGTAGTGAAGGTGGTGTCCAATTCAGTGAAGGAGGGGTCTATCCAACCAGACCTTAAGGCTGATATTGACGTGAAATAGGAATCCATTATGAACCTACTTGGTTTGCACAACCCTTATTAACCTCTAGGCCTGGAATCATCTGCTTCATCAAGGACACTTGTTATGCAATGATGATGAATACATTATTTATAATATCTTCTTTGAGCTCTTATAAAGCCCTACAATTCTTTTCATCATGATTGTGTGATTTATAAAAATTGAAATACAAAATCTATGGGACTTTTACATATTATTACAAGAGATGGCACTACATTGTTGCATACTCTACTACTCTATAGATTTGACATAACTATATCTTTATCATAAGACAATTATTCCTATGGTGTCCTTCTTTCCCACAATCCATGCACTATAGACTTATCTAATTCATGATACTATTCCATCCTCTTCATAAAATCTTGCAATGTATTTTCAATTTTAGAACCCAATATGGGAGCTTCCCACCTAGAGAGCAACAACTCTAACATCTACCTTAGTGGCATATTGAGTTTGGGATATAGCAAACATGATCTTAAAACGTAGTCCTTTGAAAAACCATGCAATTTTATATTTATCTTCTAAGGTAAAATATACCTTATTTATAACATTTGAGAACCTATGATCATAATGACATACTAATTCTCCTGACTTCTACCTAATCTCCTTTAGGTCTTGAATAGTTTGATTTGTACATTTCTTTATTTTAAATTCTACGATAAGCCACTCCTTAACTTGTAGGTTTTATCAAGTGATATCTATATGGTATATAAAATCAAGTACTCTTCTATTTAGTGCCTCAAATATTTTTCACTTCTTTATAGCCTCATCGGTAATACCCTTAGCTTTCCATTTCATCTCATATGTTAGTAAGTACTACTCAAGGTCTGTAGACCCATCATATGTCACCAGGTTTATAAATGCTCCTAAAGCACCCATATTATAAATTGATGTTGAGGGGATCTATTACATAGCTATTATAGTGGGAGGCTACATTTGATGTGATCATGTTTGTGCACTAAGAAGATTTACCTACGTACTAGGAGAGTTTGTCTACGTACTCTACTTTTCTATATTTCTTGATTTTCTATGATTGGTTTCAATAAACCCTATGGCCTTCAAAACCTTAATAATTGAGATTATTTTTATTTTAGCACCCCATCGATGCACTTCTTCTCTTTTCATGCTTGAACCTATGATTTCTTTATGACTTTGTCTTGCTTCTTTGCTTAAAAATTCATATCCTTTTTATCGTAATACCCATTATTGTAGTTATGCCCTACATCTATCATTTAACTAATCTATCTCTACACTATTCTCATCTTCATATTTGAACATATCTTCTTCCTCTCACTCTTCAACACTTATTTTATTCTATCAGCATTCATCAACTTCTTTCATCTCATCTTTCTTCATCCTTCATTCTTTGTCTCCTGTTCATTCATAATTTCTTCCTACATTCTTAATCTATTTTACTTATACTCTTAACTCTACTCACAACTACCTAGGTATTTTTCTATTTACTCCATCTATTATATTGTTGTTGTAGACATCCATTTCCTAACACCATTATGTTGAAATTATCAATCTTACTTAAAATTTATGAAAATGCACAATTTAGGCCAAAATCATTTAAATGTGCTAAATGGTTCGAGCTTATCATATACAAGTGTTTATTTAGAATAATGTATCCCTAAATGGGGTAATGAATTTTATGTAATTACTAACTTTGACCAAATCATTTTGAGTCAAAATAATAAAAACATAATTTGACACTTTGAACCACTGAATTATTCTAATTTAGAGGCACATGATATGTGCATGTGTTATTTCATATTGATAATGTCCTAAATGGGATATTGGTCTATACAAAACTAAAATCATAGTATAATTCTAATGTAATCAAATTATGACCCATTGATATGACATTCTAACTAGTTTGATTAATTATGTGCAACCAATTTCTCAATAATTGCATAAATTTTGATTAATCTCACTTAGACAAATTAAGCCAAATCAAAAGCTTAAGTGGAAAATCCATGAAAGTTATTAAATATATTTTAATTGGAAATTGGTTCTTAATATCTTCATCATCAAATGACATCATTTATGAGGTGGCATCCATAAGCCATAAATGCAACAAATATCAGGGTTATGGCCTCCCATGCCTCTTTAATGTTCCTTTCAAATATTTATGAGGGTATTTATGGATTAGTTATACAAAATTGGATTAATTCATGGCCACACATCTTGATCTCAAGATGGAAGATCATGGTTGATGCTGATCAAATTCAAAAATATATAAATAGGAGGGCCGAGGCTACCATTTTAAAGCTTTATTTATGTAAACTTATTATGTAGAATTCTCTCCACAAGTCATTTGTGTAGTATTATAACGCTTAATTTTTAATAAGATAGGTTCATTTATAGGCATAGATTTAATTTCATATCATGATCCTAGTTTCATTGGTACACTTGAGATGATGGAGGAGATTTGCCTTGCATCATTTTCAAAGACTTGAGTACCAAATCAAGGGGAAAATCACATTTTGAGCCGCATTTGGGTGATGGGATGATCTTGGGAAGGTATTGTGTATGCTTTCTCTCATTAACTCTTAATTATCATTTGCAAAACCCTGTCAAAAGAGTTGGCTTAGCTATTTATGTTCTTATGCATTTTTCTTGAGTTTTCTTGATTAATGCTTGATCTATCTATCTTTGGATTTCATATCTACATCTTGTCACGTATAGGGTGAATTTGATCTATATTGAGCTAATAGTTTTACACATTGATTCTCAGTGATCAAAATATAATTAGAGTATAGTAGGCCCTAAGGATGTGGGGAAGGGGAAGGATATAATCCAAAAATATAAGTGATATACTTAGAACACACCCAAAGCTAGGGTGTAAGTTATATGCTTAGGGAATGATCAATCTTGAGACAAGTTTTACACTATGAAATTGACAAAATGAGGACAAAATTCTACAAATCTTGTAATTAAAATAAATAGGAGAACATTGATCTAGAGAGAGGAAATAATGATGTGCCCCAATAAAGTGAATTTGATTAGTTGATAAAGTAATAATGACTTAATAGGGTTGATTCAAAAAGGAATGTGTAGGGCCTATATGTAATAAGAACTGCATCATATCTATAAATCAATCCTAACTCAGAGAATATAGAGCATACCTACACTTTTTATTGGGAATACATTTGTTAAGTGGGAGCATGCATAATATGGGGATCTGCTATACCAAATTAGGGAATCATTAATCAAAATACACCATGCTAAGGAGGGTTTCAAAGCCTCTAGTCTAACACAATCATGAAATAACCATAAGGGGGTCCTAGGTTCTGATATTTCACATAATCTAATAAAAATAAAAGTAAATCTAATATAATGATCACCAAATCTTATATCACAAAGTGGGGGTTAGAAATAATAAAACTAAACATGCATAGAAGACATATACTCACATCAATGTATACATAATCCTAATACATGGAAGAGAAGCAAAAATACATTATTTATCTACTCTTATAAAGGAGAAATAAAGTTAGGAATACTTACCTTTGAATACAAACCTATCAAGCCTCAATCTCTCCCTTGGTCAAGGTGCTTCGCAAGAGGTTGTTGTGGTATGTAAGGATGACAAAGACAAATCAGCTTTAGGCTACACAACCTATCAATGCATCCAAAAGAATTTTCCATAAGATAAGATTTGTATCTCTAAAGAAAGTATGGAACCTTAAGTTGTACTTCTCAATTAGAAGGGTCAATAACTAGATGTTTGCTCACTTTTACTTCTTATTTCACTTCTCCTTGATAATTGATGGAAATTAACTTGTATATATATATAGGTAGATCTTTCCTTACCATTCTAAAAATGTCAGCCAACAAGGTCAACCTAGTCAACCTAATACAATTCCATGCAATAATTCACTAGGTCATGATATAGGTCGGCCAAAGGTCAACTAGATCCTAAGTGAAAAATATCCTAAAATTATACAAGGTCGACCCAATCGACCTAGTATAACTGATTGATAAAAAGGGATTTAAGTGAGGAAAAAGAGGATAAAATGTAAAAAATGCTTGAAAAGGGTACAATAGAGAAGAACAAGCTTAAGGTAAATGGTTTTTAGAAGACAAGTGTGTATGTAACATGTGGTAAAGGGACAAAAAACCTATGAAGCACCAATGGTCTACCTAACCCTTTCTCAGTGCACCCCTTAAGGCATGTACTCAAAAAGATTGAGACTTGATGGGTTTATGTTAGATTCAAAGTGTTAGTAATTGATAAAAGTTTAAAAATATTATGTGTATCTTTTATCATCAGTAGACGCCTCCTTCTTGACAGTCTTTTTGCTCACAAACAACCCGCGATAGTAGGCAGGGGCCAAATGGCTATGGCTTCACACTATTACTAAATAAAAATATTACAAACACTTGTTTAATTTTTGATTCTCAAGATCCTTCGAAAAAGGCAAGAGAAGAGCATACTCTTGAAACAAGGCTACTAGATTTCTAATGCGTAAAATTTTTTTGATGAAAATGCTATAGAGGAGAGGCCTATTTATAGTATTTTGGGAGGTCCTACTCGAGTCACTGTCAGGGCGGTGTCAAGTCCCATCATACTTTACAGCGTGAAAATTAAGCTACAGGGAAATGTTGTTGGATGCACTGGATGATGATGATGTTTGGTGGCGTGGGTCCAACATTGCTACCGCTTCATCTACTAAGTCATCTTTGCTGATGGGATTGAAAAGACATCTGAGCTGGAAGGTACTGGAAAGATGCCAGTGCTGGGGTCTAGCTTTACATGTGTGATATCGTGGAGTGATGTAGAAATAAGATTCCCACTCCAGCTATCTTTGGATGATAGTATGCACGATAGTGTCTTGATCATGGTTCTCCTCTTCATGTATACGGTGTGGGCCATGCCTAGCGATCCACCGATACAGATGTTCATTGGATGGAGACCTGATTTTTATCAGCCATGTCCATAAAGGACGCTTTAAGAGTTTAGTGAATTGGTGGTACAAAAATTCACTATTTAGTCTTCTGATGTAGATGACTACAAAATTTTGGTGACGATTTGCCTGGATGGTAGCTGTTGAGGACATTTGCAAATCTTGTCCCGCTGCATAGGAAATCCTTGTATATCATGGATGCAACCCTTCACGAAGAATTTGTTCTTAGACAAGGATATTCAGAGATGGAAATCCTTGGTTGTATATTCTGGTTAAATTGAAACTAGGGATGGGTTGATGCATCAGTGTGGCTGGAGGATTTCTACTAAGCCAATCTGCAATTACATTTTTAGTTCCTTTAAAGTGTTCTACAAAAAAATTAAACTGATTAAAAAATTCTTGCCATCTAACATATTTACCTCTAACATATTTACCGCGACCATCCTTCCAACCATGATCCTTTTCTTTAAAGGTCAAAAATCTAGTACAGTCGGTAATTACAAAAAAATGGGGCAGATGGAGAAGTTTTAACATGAACTTCTCTAAGCATTTCTTTATAGCATAGATTTCTTTATCAAAACAAATCCATTTAAGTACATCAAAACTAAAAACTCCACTAGAAAATTCACAGATGAATTCTTTATTGTTATATACACAAACAAGTACTCCTCCCCATGCAATATCAGAGGCATTAGTATAAACTTTCATTTGGTTAGATTTTGGGATATGAAGTTCTGAGAGCGAAGCAACCATAGATTTGATTTTCTGAACAGCTGTTGTATGTTGTTCTTCCCAACAAAAAGCTTTCTTCTTTTGGAGAAGTTCTTGTAGAATGAACCTGTCTTCACCAGAGTTAGGATAAAATCTATTTAGATAATTTAGTAATCCCAAAAATGCTTGAAGCTTAGACTTATCTAGCTTCTCTAGAAAAATGATGACTTTCTCCTTAATATGTGGCTGGATTTGTAGTCTAGAATCTTGGATCACTATTCCAAGAAAATTGCATTCAATTTTACATAATTGAATCTTTGTTTTAGAATGTACAATTCCTGCATCTTGAGCCAGTTGAAAGAACTTGGAGAGATGAGTAAAATGGTCAGTCAAACTATTTTTGAAGATTAGAATATCATCAATATATACACATAGAAAGTTAGAAGTGCCTTGGAAAATCTTATCCATGTGATCTTGATAATATGTTGGTGCATTCATCAAGCTGAAAGGCATTACTGTCCACTGGAAATAGCCGAAAAGGAAGTTGAATGTTGTCTTTTCCCTGTCAGCTTCTTTGACTCTGATCTGATAAAAGCCTGACTTGCAATCGAACTGGGAGAAGTATTTACATGCTGCAACTTTCTCCAACAGATAGCTTTTATCTGGAATGAGATATGGAAATGGCTGTGTAATGGCATTTAATGGCTGATAATTGATGACCATTCTTTTCTTTCCTCTTTTCTGCTCAAAATGTTTATTGACCATGAAAGCATAACAACAGAAAGGGGAAGTTGATTTCTCAATGAAGCCATTTGCCTCCAGTTCTTTGATCTGGAGTTCCATATCATTATAATCCTAAGCTGGTATTGGGATCTTCTTCCCAATCTTTATGTGCTTACCTTCAAGGATTTTTATATCCATCTCAGGCATAGATTTAGACCAAAACTGCTGAGGGTTGTCAGAACAGATAGTGGCTTTAATCTTATCTCCTATTTCTTGGATATCAGCTGGGATTATTAGTGCTGGTGTTTGAGTCATTGAACTTGAAAATTGTTCAGTGGCATATATGAGGCGAGGAATTCTTATCCTTTCATTTTCTATTGTAAACATGATACTCTTGGTAGTAGAACCATAGGGAGAGTATCTGTCAATAAAGGCACCACCTACAAGAATATATATAGGCATTCTATCTAAGGCAAAAAAGTTAGCATGGAAGATTTTATTTTGAATCTGAAGGGTTTGCTAATGTTTATACTTATTACAGATAGAACTATTCCCTTGGACATCTAAGCTCTTGTAAGCTAAGGCATCATCCAATGTCTTTCAATCATGGATGAGTTGTGATTTAGTGAAGGAGAGAGAATCTCCTATATCTATCTGAGCATCTACAAGTCTGACATTAATTTTTAAAGTAATGAACTGGGCAAACTTTACATTAATCAGCTGTGTAAGATAAGCTGGCTATGGAATTTCCAAAGGAGGAATACTAGTACATACCAGTTTTTGTCTCCCTGGATCCTGAATAATGGATTGTTCAGTGTAGACCTCTTCTATTTTTGGTTCTACTTCTTCTTCTTGGAGATTAATACATTCACCTGGGTAGTAATCTTGATATGAGTAAAAAGAGCTTTCTACTTCATCATCCTTTTCTTCATCTTCTGTGGGCAGCAGTACATCCCACTGTGGCTCAATCTTTGGTGCTTGGATTTCTCTTGGAGGTTCTTTGCTGGTGAATTTGTTTTTGATCTAAGATTTGAAGGGATTGAAAGCTCTCAAGAATTGCAAAGGAAGATGCTGGGACCTTTGCAATGTTGGTGTCATTCTTGGCATAGAGGGTTGTCTCCCTCTAGATGTTCCTTCTCCTCTGGAGTGTCCTCTTCCTCTAGGTTTCTCTCGTCATTCTGATACTTCTTGGTGATGTCTAGACCAGTTCCCATGTGCTTCATAAGGTATCTATGACCAATCATGGTGCCTTGGTCGATATGGGCATTGCATGTTGGTTAGCGGTTGTTCCAAGTCATCGGCTAATGACTCGAGAGCATCTGCATCATCATAGTCTGCTTGATCTTTTTTGAGATCATCTAGAATTGGTTCATAGGTGTCATCCTCTAGGTAAAGATCTTCATCAAAATCTACAATATCCCACCATGCTACTGCATTGGAGGTAAAAATAGCTTTGACTGCAGGATTCTTACAGTGACATTGAGGAGCAATATGGCCAAGTTTGTGACAGATGTAGCAAATTGGTTGTGTAGATGGAGGATGAGCAGTTCTGTGTTTCTTGAGGAAATGATGAGGAGGTGCATAGGAATGCTTGCGAGGAAATGAGTGACGCTAGAAGGAAAGATGTTTGCGACACTGCTTCTATTGTTTGTGAGGCTGTACAAATGGTCGACAGCCAAATGGGGCTATTTTTGGAAATGTTGGAGTAATCTGAGAGGCTTGATGCTTGGTGAGCTTTTTAATAGACTTAGTCTCAGAGACTAAGCACATAGCTTGTTGCTTAGAAAAATCAATCACATCTGAGAGAGAGAGATCTTCAATGGTTAGTCCCTTAAGATAAATATAAGAAATAACTCTATCAATAAGATTATATGAGAGAGAATGCAAAAATTTGATCTTAATCTTAGTGGATGAAAAGCTCCTGCTTTCATATGCCAATTCTCTAAATTTTTTGGCAAATGCATCAAACTGCTTTAAATCACATAGCTCTATCTTGAGAAGCCATTTCTTAGATTCTATTTCTCTATTAGTAACTGGAGGTGCAAACTCATTTATCAACAAATTAAATAATGTAGCTAAAGAATTAGGCTGGTTATGTACACGCTCATACTGTTCAGCTTCAGACATGGTGTTCCACAATTGATTGATAATACCCCAGAAAAACTTTGATGCAAAACAAGTAGTTCCAGCTTGATCTAAACGTGCATTAATAGTGATGACATGCATAGAATTACACCATGTAGTAATCTCATTCAATGGATTGAGCAGATCATCAATATTAAGATACCAGGGCTGCAACTGGACATGAGTTCTTTGCATAAGGGTAGTATTAGACTGCTTTTTGCCAGTCTTGAAATTGGAGCCGAAAGTCATTGAAAAATGAGGCTTTTTAGAATAATATTTTGCTTGTTGATCCTGTTTAGAAAGCCAATCTAAACTATCATCTAAAGCATCTAGCTTAGAATCAATAGAAGATACTTGTTTTTGTATCTTCTCTATGTTATCTTTTATATACAGAACATCTCGATAGAGATCATCAAAATTCTCTGTAAAGTGTGAGTTGAACCTTGTCATATAATTTCTTTGTTTGAAATCATTTGAGGGTTCAACATCTCCTTGATAAGCGGCTGAAAAATACTGTACAGTTCCTGTTAGTTGCTTATATATTCCTTTATGAGGTGGCCATCTTCCACCTTTATACATAGTAATTTTGTTCTCTGTGTAGAATTATAGACTATCTTCTCTTGGAAGATTCATCATTGTGCAGGGTAATTGATCCTTTGGATCATTACCTTGGTTGATCTCTTCATCTTTAATTAAGATATGACCTGTTTTGATAGTTCTACAAGAAGAGGAAGTGGATGGTCTGGATGGAGAAAGAGGAGAAGAATTAACAGACAAAGATCTGGGAAGTATATTTACAGTTCTGCCATCACTCTTATGTACTGTGGCTTAACCTTTCATTCTAGGAGAAACATTTTTCAACCAGTCAAGTTTCCAATCAGAAGGGATTTCTACAGACTCTATATGACCTTTCTGGAGTTGGACAGTACCACTTAATCTTCTAGCATAAGGCATATTTTCTAAGATCTTTGGGTGATTTGTATTTGTCATACTATAGACAACATAAATATTAATAGAAGCATACTTAAATTCACCAAACATATCAAGACCAGATAGGGAGGTGAATAATCCCCAACAATCTAAAGATCCATTTTTTTCTTCTTTACATCTCTTATCACGAACTGCGAAAGAGAGGTTAGGACAAGAATCAAAACAAATAACTTCATCATTCAAGCGACCAAGACTAGATATTTGACAGGAATGCTTGAAACTAACTTGACGATGATCACACAAAGCAAGATATATAATAGGCTTAATATTATTGGGAATCAAAGGAGTTATATGAATTCTAATAAGACCAAAGTTTTCAGAGAAATTTATTATCTTTATTACCTGAACCAAAAATCAATTATATCAGGTCACATGAAGATGTTTATCATCAGTAGACGCCTCCTTCTTGACAGTCTTTTTGCTTACAGAAAACCCGTGACAGTAGGCAGAGGCCGAATGGCTACGGCTTCACACTATTACTAAATAAAAATATTACAAACACTTGTTTAATTTCTGATTTTTAGGATCCTTCGAAAAAGGCAAGAGAAGAGCATACTCTTGAAATAAGGCTAATAGATTTCTAATGCTTAGAATTTTTTCAATGAAAATGCTATAGAGGAGAGGCCTATTTATAGTATTTTGGGAGGTCCTGCCTGAGTCACTGTTAGGGCGGTGTCAAGTCCCATCATACTTTACAGCATGAAAATTAAGCTACAGGGAAATGTTGTTGGATGCGCTAGATGATGATGATGTTTGGTGGCATGGGTCTAACATTGCTTCCACTTCATCAACTAAGTCATCTTCGCAGATGGGATTGAAAAGACATCTAAGCTAGAAGGTACTGGAAAGATGCCAGTGATGCGGTCCAGCTTCGCATGTGTGATATCATGGAGTGATGTATAAATAAGATTCTCATTCCAGCTGTCATTGGATGATAGTATGCACGACAGTGTCTTGATCATGGTTCTCCTCTTCATGTATACAGTGTGGGCCATGCTTAGCGATCCACCGATATAGATGTTCATTGGATGGAGACCTAATTTTTATCATCCATGTCTATAAGGGACGCTTTAAGAGTTCAGTGAATTGGTGGTACAGAAATTCACTGTTTAGTCTTTCGATGTGGATGACTCCAAAATTCTGGTGGCAATTTGTCGGGATGGTAGCTGCAGAGGATATTTGAAAATCTTGTCCCGCTGCATAGGAAATCCTTGTATATCATGGATGCAACCCTTCACAAAGAATCTGGTCTTAGACAAGGATATTCAGAGATGGAAATCCTTGGTTGTATATTCTGGTTAAATTGAAACCAGGGATGGGTTGATGCATCAGTGTGGCTGGAGGATTTCTACTAAACCAATCTACAATTACATTTTCAGTTCCTTTAATGTGTTCTACAAAAAAATTAAACTGATTAAAAAATGCTTGCCATCTAACATATTTACCGTGACCATCCTTCCAACCATGATCCTTTTCTTTAAAGGTCAAAAATCTAGTACAGTCGGTAATTACAACAAAATGGGGCAGATGGAAAAGTTTTAACATGAACTTCTCTAAGCATTTCTTTACAACATAGATTTCTTTATCAGAAGAAATCCATTTAAGTACATTAGAACTGAAAACTCCACTAGAAAATTCACAGATGAATTCTTTATTTTTATATACACAAACAAGTACTCCTCCCCATGCAATATCAGAGGCATCAGTATAAACTTTCATTTGGTCAAATTTTGGGATATGAAGTTTTGGGAGCGAAGCAACCATAGATTTGATTTTCTGAACAGCTGCTATATGTTGTTCTTCCCAACAAAAAGCTTTCTTCTTCTGGAGAAGTTCTTGTAGAATGAACCTGTCTTCACCAGAGTTAGGATAAAATCTATTTAGATAATTTAGTAATCCCAAAAATGCTTGAAGCTTAGACTTATCTAGCTTCTCTAGAAACCTGATGATTTTCTCCTTAATATGTGGCTGGATTTTCAGTCTGGAATTTTGGATCACCATTCCAAAAAAATTGCATTCAGTTTTACATAACTGAATCTTTGTTTCAGAAAGTACAATTCCTGCATCTTGAGCCAGTTGAAAGAACTTGGAGAGATGAGTAAAATGGTCAGTCAAACTATTGTTGAAGATTAGAATATTATCAATATATACACACAGAAAGTTAGAAGTGCCTTGGAAAATATTATCCATGTGAGCTTGATAATATGTTGGTGCATTCATCAAGCCAAAAGGCATTATTGTCCACTGGAAATGGTCGAAAGGGCAATTGAATGCTGTCTTTTCTCTGTCAGCTTCTTTGACTCTGATCTGATAAAAGCCTGACTTGCAATCAAACTGTGAGAAGTATTTACATGCTGCAACTTTCTCCAATAGATAGCTTTTATCTAGAATGGGATATGGAAATGGTTGTGTAATGGCATTTAATGGACGATAATTGATGACCATTCTTTTCTTTCCTCTTTTCTGCTCAGAATGTTTATTGACCATGAAAGCATAACAACAAAAAAGGGAAGTTGATTTCTCAATGAAGCCATTTACCTCCAGTTCTTTGATCTGGAGTTCCATATCATTATAATCCTAAGCTGGTATTGGGATCTTCTTCCCAATCTTCATGTGCTTACCTTCGAGGATTTTCATATCCATCTCAGGCATAGATTTAGACCAAAACTGCTGAGGGTTTTCAGAACAGATAGTGGCTTTAATCTTATCTCCTATTTTTTGGATATCAGTTGGGATTATTAGTGATGGTGTTTGAGTCATTTAACTTGGAAATTGTTCAGTGGCATATATGAGGCAAGGAATTCTTATCCTTTCATTTTTTATTGTAAACATGATACTCTTGGTAGTAGAACCATAGGGAGAGTATCTGTCAATAAAGGCACCACCTACAAGAATATCTATAGGCATTCTATCTAAGGCAAAAAAGTCAGCATGGAGGATTTTATTTTGAATCTAAAGGGTTTGCTGATGTTTATACTTATTACAGATAAAACTGTTCCCTTGGACATCTAAGCTCTTGTAAGCTAAGGCATCATCCAATGTCTTCCAATCATGGATGAGTTGTGATTTAGCAAAGGAGAGAGAAGCTCTTGTATCTATCTGAGCATCTACGATTTTGCCATTAATTTCTAAAGTAAGGCACTGGGCAAACTTTCCATTAATTAGCTGTGTAAGATAAGCTGGCCATGGAATTTTCAAAGGTTCAAAGGAAGAATACTAATACATACCAATTTTTGTCTCCCTGGATCTTGAACAATGGATTGTTCAGTGTAGACCTCTTCTGTTTCTAGTTCTACTTCTTCTTCTTGGAGGTTACTACATTCACCTGGGTAGTAATCCTGATCTGAGTAGAAAGAGCTTTCTACTTTATCATCCTTTTCTTCATCTTCTGTGGGCAGCAGTACATCCCACTGTGGCTCAATCTTTGGTGCTTGGATTTCTCTTGGAGGTTCTTTACTGGTGAATTTGTTTTTGATCCAAGAGTCACTGGGCTTCAAAGAGCTCTGGAATTGCAAAGGAGGATGTTGGGACCTTTGTAATATTGGTGGCATTCTTGGCATAGAGGGTTGTCTCCCTCTAGATGTTCCTTCTCCTCTGGAGTGTCCACTTCCTCTGGGTTTCTCTGGTCATTCTGGTACTTCTTGGTGATGTCTAGACAGTTCCCATGTGCTTCATAAGGTAGTTGTGACCAATCATGGTGCCTTGGTCGATATGAGTGTTGCATGTTGGTTAGCGGTTGTTCCAAGTCATTGGCTAATGACTTGAGAGCATCTGCATCATCATAGTCTACTTGATCTTTTTCGGGGAGATCATCTAGAATTGGTTCATAAATGTCATCCTGTAGGTAAAGATCTTTATTAGAATCTACAATATCCCACCACGCTACTGTGTTGGAGGTAAAAATAACTTTGACTGTAAGATTATTATAATGACATTGAGGAGCAATATGGCCAGGTTTGCGACAGATGTAGCAAATTGGCTATGTAGATGGAGGATGAGCAGTTCTACGTTTCTTAAGGAAATGATGAGGAGGTGCATAGGAATGCTTGCGAGGAAATGAGTGACACTGGAAGGAAAGATGTTTTCGACGCTGCTTCTGCTATTTGTGAGGCTGTATAAATGGCTGACAGCTAAATGGGGCTATTTTTGGAAATGCTGGAGTAATTTCAGAGGCTTGATGCTTGGTGAGCTTTTGAATAGACTTAGTCTCAGAGACTAAGCACATAGCTTGTTGCTTATAAAAATCAATCACATCTGAGTGAGAGAGATCTTCAATGGTCAATCCCTTAAGATCAATATAAGAAATAACTCTATCAATAAGATTATATGGGAGAGCATGCAAAAATTTGATCTTAATCTCAGTGGATGAAAAGCTCTTGCTTTCATATGCCAATTCTCTGAATTGTTTGGCAAATGCATCAAACTACTTTAAATCACATAGCTCCATCTTGAGAAGCCATTTCTTAGATTCCAGTTTTATATTAGCAACTGGAGGTGCAAACTCATTTATCAACAAATTAAATAATGTAGCTAAAGAATCAGGTTGGTTATGTACACGCTCATATTGTTCAGCTTCGAACATGGTGTTCCACCATTGATATATAATACCCTAAAAAAACTTTGATGCAAAACAAGTAGTTCCAGCTTGATCTAAATGTGCATTAATAGTGATGACATGCATAGAATTACACCATGCAGTAATCTCATGCAATGGATTGAGCAAATCATCAATATTAAGATACCAGGGCTGCAACTGGACATGAGTTCTTTGCATAAGGGTAGTATTAGACTGCTTTTTTCCAGTCTTGAAATTGGAGCCGAAAGTCATTGAAAAATGAGGCTTTTTAGCAAAAGATTCTGCTTATTGATCTTGTTTAGAAAGCCAATCTAAAATATCATCTAAAGCATCTAGCTTAGAATCAATAGAAGATACTTGTTTTTGTATCCTCTCTATGTTATCTTTTATATACAAAACATCTCGACAGAGATCATCAAAATTCTCTGTGAAGTGTGAGTTGAACCTTGCCGTATAATTTCTTTGTTTGAACTCATTTGAGGGTTCAACATCTCCTTGATAAGCAGTCGAAAAATACTGTACAGTTCCTGTTGGCTTCTTATATATTCCTTTATGAGGTGGCCATCTTCCACCTTTATACAAAGTAATTTTTTTCTCTATGTAGAATACCAAACTATCTTCTCTTGGAAGATTCATCATTGTGCAGGGTAATTGATCCTTTGGATCATTACCTTGGTTGCTCTCTATATCTGGGCAGTCAGATATTTGCTCAGGAATGAAAGAAGGAAGTTCATAGGTTCCTTCTAGTTCAGATTCATTTATGATTTCTACGGTGGAGGTAGTATGGGCTTTTCCAAATTCCATAGCGGAGAAATTTGAGGTTTGGTAAGCGAGAAAATTCTGGTAAGGGAAATAGAGGATGCAGAGATAAAGAGGCCTATGAAAATTTAAAATCAGCTAAAGACTCGATGCAATAAACTTTCCCAAAGAATTTTTCAAAGCAGAGAACTCAAAAAGTCAAAGCTAGAAATTCTTACAAAGTAATAGTTCCTCCAAAATAGCTAACAATGGCTCTTGTGGCTCTGATACCAATCTTTTATCGTCAGTAGACACCTCCTTCTTGACAGTATTTTTGCTTACAGAAAACCCATGACAATAGGCAAGGGCCGAATGGCTACGGCTTCACACTATTACTAAATAAAAATATTACAAACACTTGTTTAATTTTTGATTCTCAAGATCCTTCAAAAATGGCAAGAGAAGAGCATACTCTTGAAACAAAGCTACTACATTTCTAATGCTTAGAAATTTTTTGATGAAAATGCTATAGAGGAGAGGCCTATTTATAGTATTTTGGGAGGTCCTGCCCAAGTCACTGTCAGGGAGGTGTCAAGTCCCATCATACTTTACAGCGTGAAATTTAAGCTACAGGGAAATGTTGTTGGATGTGCTGGATGATGTATATATATGCCACACTTGAAGCTCATCATGTGTCATGTGAGTGTAACATAGGATGGTGATTTAGAAAATAGAACATGATAACCCATAATGTTGATGCTAAGTAAAGTGTAGTAACTATAAAATAAGATAAAGGAAAGGGAATAATTTAAAAACACATACCTTTACTTACCTTAGTAATGTAGATAAAGAAGTAGATTTCAAGATGAGTGAAGGTGTCCAATGTGAAGAACACTAGGTGACCTTATAAAAGTTAGTGAAAAAATAGCCAAAAATATAAAATTTTAGAAGATAGGCATATGGTAGTAGAAAATATTATCTACTACATCACAAATCTAGAACATTTTATGGTTCAAAAAATGGATGAGTAAATGTAGACACCAAAAATCCACACATGACAATTCTAAATGTCATAACTCCCCTGGACCACATTAAGACCCTCTTGGGCCCAACCTTGACCTTTTTGACCTTTAACTAAACCTAACCCACCTCACTAAGTTAGTTGACATTATAGATAAAACCCACCTTTTTACCAACCCTTCCTTTGACCCTTGATCATTGATGGTTAGGGTGATCACCGATGGTCACCTTGATTGTCGACGGTCAAGTTTCACCCCCTGAACACTTAAATTAACTCTGCCTTGCCTTCTTATCCTTAACCACTCATGTGATTATGCATTTTGAATATAAATTTATATCTACCTCTTAACCTTTTGTTTGAACCTATTGATTGATCTCTCCCTCTCTTCTATATAAAAAGAGGAGGAAGAGGTGAAAGAGGCAAAACTTGAGGGAGAGAGATAAAGTAAGTAGATCATTAAGAGGCAAGAGTAGGAAAGAGAATAAAGATCAAGATAAATCATTAAATTCGTATGTAGGTATATCTTCATCAACAATCATCTTTAGCAAGCTCCAAAACTTCTCCAAGCCATCAACCATCAATTATAAAACCATGAGCTAAGTATATTGTTCTTTATTTCAAGTTTTAATTATGTAGTTTAAAAATTGCATCCATCCACCCATAACATCTTTTTCAATCATATAAATAACTAACCCTTGAAATATACACCTCTAAACCTTACCCTCTATCTCATAACCAATATCTGACTCAAACCCACCTTCTAGAACCATTCTACAACCTCAACCAAGGAACCTTCTTGACCTGAACCAAAATTGATAGTAATTGTCAATGGTCATCCTGACCACCGATGATCACCCTAACTATGGAGAGTTATCCTAAACATTTATGGTCACCCTAACCACTGATAGTCATTATGTAAAACTAGACACCTAAAATCAGCAAGTAGAAACCACTTCTCAACCTTAACCAAAACCCTATTTTCTTGACTTCTATCATAATATAGACGAGAAACAATAACCTGACCATACATAAACCATATTTTAACATTTATCTTTAATTTTATTTTTTAAAAATAAGTATTTATTTTGAAACTTATTTATTTATTTTGATCAAATATTTTCATTATTCTATGCAACCTCTCTTATCAGTAACTTCATCAACATTAACCTATTTTAAAAGGTGGATTGATAGCCTCCAAAGGAGTCATGTATTTCTTGGATATAGCTTGATAGGAAATCCATCCACCTACCTAACTAATAAACCATTTATTTGAGTGATTTATTATTTTAAATTCATTCCTCCCAAGAAAAAGAGGAGTATCTACCCTCATTTGGATCAACATGCACACAACCAAACAAGTTTTTATACCATACCCTTCTTTCAAGTTTTACCCTTTCTTCTTGAGAAATAAAGTAAAATTTTAGTGAAACTTTATAGCATTCCCAGTGGGACCCTTGAATCCCTACTTGGGTTTCTTTTGTTTGCATTTAGGTGCTCTTCTCCTTATTTTATGATCATAAACAAAATCAAAATTTCTTTTGGGTTTAAAATAAACTACATTCATTGGTTGCTTGCAAGTTTATCTCACTTAATTAAATTAAATCAAAGTAATTCAATTGTAGCATCACTTGTATCACACACATAACCCAAACCACCTACATCAATCAAACATTGAAACAAATTAACATAAGGCCCGACTAGGATTTCATCACCTAGTGGTCACCTTACCTTTCTTAGTTATCTTACTTGGATTTCATGACCAAGGGGAGAACCAACTCAGCTCTCTGGTTGAGTATAAACTCTAGAAATTGGTATATATTGGCTAAGCAAATGACACCCTTATCATTGCAGTGTGTGAAGTGAGGGGGTAGGCCATAATATCAAGCCATGTATTGATTCCCAATACATATCCTTTTGGGAGCCTTAAACACCTGAAACCAATCATAGATTTATTTTTTAGTACCTATTCTACAAACCCATTTGGAGTCACATAATTTCTTAAAATATTAAAACATAAGCCACAAGAGAGACAAAAATAACCTTAGGATTTAACATGTTTTAGTGTATATTTTATCTTTTTTGACTTTTTCTTGTCTTATTTTTGTTTGAGTTGTGAGGAATCTAACTCCCCTTGGAAACCTTCTACCATTTTGCCTTCATCCACCTCATCTCTACTACCTTATTCAATGGAAATCCCTCATATAGTTTCTCCAAGAGATACTAACTTTATAAGACTCCTAGAAGATAACCATCTTGCCTTATAATGTCACCTTTCATCAAGAGCCACTTATGCCCCCAACCTTACCTACAACCAACCCAACCTTACCTATAGCCAACCCAACCCAACCTACAACAATCAACCCAACCATGCCTATAACCAACACAACCTCACCTACAATCAACCTAAGCCCACCTATAATCAACCCAACCTTACCTATAGCCAACCCAACATTACCTACAACCAACCTAACCTTACCTATAGTCAACCCAACCTCACTTATAACCAACCCAACCTTGCCTGTAATCAATTCAACCTCAACTATAACCAATTAACAACCACTTGATCATCACCTCAACCAACCAATAAAATTTCAACCCTTATTTGACCCTTGCCATAACCAACCTTAAATACCTCAACCCCACTAATCTTTGGGTTACCTATCTCAACCATCATATCAATTACCTCAACCACATCAAAATTTTGATTACCTACCCCAACCATCATAACACTTACCTCAACAACATCAAAATTTTGATTGCCTACCTCAATCATCATATCAATCACCTATACCCCCTTTGTGGAAACTTTATTTATCTCAAAATAAAGAGTTGGTATATCCCCCTAGTCATGCCTCCCATAACTATCAACCCAATAAATATCAAACCAAACACTATCAACCCACTTTATCAACCTCATCAAATCAAACCAACAATCATCCAACCAACAACTATCAAACAAACTTTTCTAACCAATAAATATTATCACCCTTACCAATGTTATCAAAACTATTAAGAAAACCTACCTTACCCACCTTTTCACCCTTTTTAACCTTATCAACCTCATAAAATCCAACCAATAACAATCAATCTACCATATTTAACCAACCAAACTTCTTAAACCACCCAATCATATCAACCATGTCAAATCTATAAAATACCTCAACCTTACCCAACCTCACAAACAAACCTACCTTATCTACCTTATCAAACCAACCAAACTTTTTGAACCCACCAATATTATTAAACCCAACAACCTCACCAAATCATCCAATAACTATCAACCAAATTTTTCCAACCCACCAAACTTATCAAGCATAACCAACCCATCAAATCACTCAAACTTATTTATCTAACCAACCAATTGGCTCAAAACCTCAAGAGCCACTGGTGCATTCTCTTCCTAGGCAATATACCCTACTAGGGGAATCTTATGCCTTAATCCTTGACAAAATCTTAAGGGCTTATGTCATTAGACTTACTCAAATCAAACCCATCAATGCTTCTCTTCCAAAACCCATTTGGTTTATAGAGAATGAGTTTTTTACATATCATCAAACAAACAAACATGTGGTAGATAGATGTGGGTCTTTTAAGATGATCATCCAAAACCTTATCGATCAAAAGGAGGTTCTGAAGGATATTCTCCATGTTCCCCCTAACCTAGCCTTGAATGTCTTCGAGAAATAAATCATTGAACCTCTTTTTACACCCATTATTGTACAAGTCCATTATCAAATCCCTCAACACAATGAGGTCCCTTCATTAGATTTGGTCCTTAGTGCATCTATAACTAGGGGAACCATAATTGAAACCACAACCAATCCACTTGTTAACCAAGTACACCCTTTTCAACTTCCTTTCAAAATCATCACTAAGGAAGAATCAAACTTAAACCAACCACTTGTTGATCAAGAATAGCCTTCTCAACTTTTATTTAAAAATATCATTAAGGAAACCAACCCACCTCTTCCACTTCTCCTTTTAATGGAGCCAACCCAAACTCAAAACAAATTTCCTATAACTAAATCTAACTCAACATCAACTAAAGTAAAACCCATTCAATTCCTCTATAATCTACTAGTTTTCATCTATCTAATGATATTATCTTTAGCTTGATTCTCTTTTAGACAAGGTCAAATTTTTGTCACCTTACCTTACCAAAAAAAAAAAACAAGAAAACACAACCAATAAGCCAAATCAACCACCCATCTTACCTCCCCCAGCCAATAAAACCAACCTCTAAACCAAATCAATTGACCACAATCAACCCCACTTTTAATCCAACCATAAGAAACTTATCTATCAACACAAACCGACATCAACCCTTCATTTGAGATTTATTAAATTTTGTCTACCCTTTTATCCATGCTACCCACACCTCACCTAAGCTCCCTCATTAGGACAATATGACACTCTTATCCAACCCACCTCTATTTTAGGATCATGTTCCCAACATTGTTTCTATACCTCAAACCTACCCAAATATAACCCAACAACATCTCCCTCACCATATCACCATAATAGAGATCCCACCTAAACTACCACCTACAACTTGAACTCTAAACTAATAACTAACAACTAACAACCCTTGGGAGGTAATTAAGTCATATTCATCCTTCCTAAACCCTCTTTATTAACCCATGCTTTTACTTGGGAATCGTTTCCTACCTTAACATTTATGGAAAGAGAATCTGGGGGAATTCTTCTTCCAAAAGCTTTGACCAAGCAATAACCCAAACATTAACCAATGACCAAACCAACCCTTGGCACCTACCATCAACCTAACCTTGCCTATAACCAAACCAACCTAACCTATAACCAATCAAATCTTAACTACCATCAAACCAACCTTAAACTTAAACAAACCTTGAACTTGATGAACCTTTTATCAATAACCCAAACCAACACTTAAGTATACCTAATCAAACAAAAAATAAATTAACATTGCTTCTAACCAAAGTTTAGCCACCATCACCTATCCAACCGTGCATTTTTTTACTTTGTCCAACCTAGAGTCTTTTCCATGTCTAATCAACTGTTCAAAAGTAATTGGGGACCTCTTCTCTCCTGATTGGCTCAAACCATTTACATGTAAATGTGGATATGAGGCATATCATAACCTAAACCCCTCAATACTTTGCATTTTCATCCCATTATTTTATTAAACCAAGTTCTTAGTCATCTTGTGTCTAAGTTAATCTCATCCCTTATTTTCATCATGTAAAGGAATCTAGAACATAAATGCTCTGATACCACTTGTCAGGATCCAACTCCACAATAAGAGTACAATATGATTACCTTGTATAAGCAACTAAACACGAAATTATACCAGAATGAATAAGTAACTAGAATTCACAAATAGCACAGAATATGAGAGACAATACACAATCTTGTATTAATACTCATCCAGAAAGAAAATACAATAAAGAAGATGCCACTTCTTCTCACACCTCTGTGAGGCTTCCCACACCTCAAGGGCTCCCAGTAATTCTCAATCAAGAGTTCACTCTCCTACCAAAAATAGTCCCAACACACAACTCAAACACACAGTTGGTGTTCACCTCCAACCAGTCAGTAATAACACTGGCAGTACACAAGTACTCAAAGTACTTCAAGTAGATCTCCCATGAACTTGCAACAACTTGCAACTCAAATGATCTTACTTACACATGTAGATCTACCATGAACTTGTAACAACCTGCAATTCAAATGATCTTACAATTGGATGGATCTACCTTGCCTTCCTCTATTGCTCTTATTACAATACATGCCAATGGGTCTATAAATAGATCCCATACTAAATAATAACTTAGAATTTTAATTTACAATAATTAGACACGCAGCTCAAGACTCAAAATAGTCTTTACATGCAAACAATTGGTTCAACAAACTAACTGTTCATGTAACGAACAGTTCTAGAACCGCACAGGCGACCAACATCGGTCATTGTCTGACTGGAGGTGACCGACATCGGCCGACTCTTGCCGATGTCAGTTGCCTTTGCACTGAATCTGACTGACGTCAGTTACACTACCAACGCTGGTATCCCTAGAACTCAGAAACCTCCTCCATGTCTGCATCAGTGAAGCTTTTAGCTCCACAACCTAACAATCTCCCACTTGGAGATTAACAGCTGCACCTGTACCTGTACATGTACATCATCTAGTTTGTTTCCTGGCTTTGTATCCCTCTTCAAGATCACTCTTGAAGACCAACCACCACAAATCCTATGGTTCACCTCCTGTCATCCAAATCATCTGCCACATCCGCATCTACAAACCCATGTAGAAAAGAACTTGACCCTGCATAGCATGTGCACCTGCTACTGGTCCCTCTCAGATACCTGAGAATCCACTGAACTACCCTCCAGTGCTTCTTTCCCATATTGGCTCCAAACTTGTGATAGCTCCCACTGCTTGGGAAATCTCAGGTTTAGTACATACCATGTACTTAACCTCATTATGTGAATCAGGACACTATTCATAAAACTGTCCAACCATCAGCGTGCTAACCGGTTTCACACAATCATCTAGAGACAAAATCAACATGTGACCTTCCATGTCTCTAGAACACACTCATGCCAAAGAATCTTGCTGCTCCAGATTCCTCATGACACACCTCTGAACTAACTTTACCTTTAGTTCAATAACTCCCTGCATATGTGACCCTGCAACAAGCACAACATATAGTAACAGGATAATGTAGCTAATATTATCCAACTTGGTAAAGAAAACACAATGGTTAAACCTCCATTGTCCTATAGCTTACTCAAGACCATATACCCTGGCCTTCCGTCTCACATGTCCATTCCCGCTCTTCTTTATCCTAAAAATCCATTCGTTTTTCAGTGCTTTCTTCCAGCCGGCAACTCCACCAAAAACTCCCATTTGGTTATTCTCCAAGGAATCACATTCCTCATCCATGCCAAGCTCCCACTATTTCTTGGATTCTACCTGCTCTGCTTCTTTAATAACTTCCTGGTTCTTGACCATCAATGAGCAACAAGTAGTGTAAAGAAGGGAAATGACAAACTTGAGGCTTACTTACCCTTTCAGTCCTCCATATGGGTGCTTGAGACTCCTTGACAGCTTGATGTCTGCCTAAAATCCATATTAGTGACCGATGTCGGTCACATCTCAGTCTGCACCTGATCGACGTCGGTTCCCCCTGACTGACACCGGTGTTTATTTTTCCAGAGTCACTGACGTCAGGCTACACATAGCCGATGTCAGTCCCTATCTGGATGCCAATGTCAGTTTTCTAACCGATGTCGGTCTCTATGTTTTACTTGTGAGCGATGACTTCTACCCGTGAGCTCCTTTTGGATCAAACCCTTGTCCATATCAACCTTGCTCTACTCAGAATTCTTCAGCCCCTTGCACTGATCTATGTCTGTCATCTTCTCCTTGAAAACCAAGGCTTTCTTGTTCTTATCACGAACATCGGATTTCTTACTTCTACAATACTGTGATCCTCCAATAGAAGCTACCACCTTCTTTGTTGACCCAGTGTCAAGAAACATCACTTTCTTCTTTTGCTTACAGAAATCTTGATCCATGCTTTTCAAATCTGAAAGCATACCTTTTGACTCAAGAACATGCATCCCCTTCTTATTCATGTGACCAAGCCTATTAAGCCACATATTTGAATCTAAAGCTGAAGTAGATAAACCAAAAGGAGAATCAATAATACAAGTAGATAGATAAAGTGTACCTACCTTCTTACCTCTTGCTACAACAAGTGCACCCTTGGAAACTTTCCAAGAGTCCGCTGTGAGAGTTACTGTGTAACCCTCATCACCCAACTTTCCAACAAAAATCAAATTCCACTCAGGACTGGGACATGCATGACCTCCTTCAACACCCATGTGTTGTCCATCTACAATTTCAGCTTCACTTTCCCTTTACCAACCATTTGACAAGGCTTACCATCCCCTAAATAAATTTCTCCAAAGTCTCCCATGACATATTCATGAAAAAATTCCCTATTTGGGGATGCATGGAAAGAGGCACCAGAATCTAAAACCCAAGATTTTACTTTATCCAAGGAACATACCAGAGCATCCTGTGCAACAAAATCTGCAATATCTACTTCTTCATGTCCTTCATGCTGATCTTCATTCACCCAGAAATCTCTCTTTACATGCCCTTTCTTTCCACATTTCTAGCAGGTTATTTTGCCATACCTGGACTTGGATCTCCTGCCTATCTTGGACATTGATCTCCTATGCTCGATCTTCTCTCTTTTCCTTCCCCTGCTTTCAACACTCAAAGCATTCCCTGATGATTCACCTGTGCTTTTCCTGCGAATTTCTTTATTCAAGATTACACTCACAACATCATCCACTTTTAAGATTTTTGAAGCAGACGCAGTATTACTAACTGCCATTACCAAACTCTCCCAACTTTAAAGTAATGAGCATAAGATTAAGAGAGCCTTAATTTCATCATCAAAAACAATATTGACTAAATTTAACTGGTTTACCAAACCATGGAAATCACTAAGATGACTATGAACAGATCCACCTTCCAACATTTGCAAATTAAATAATTGCTTCATAAGAAATACCTTATTCGAAGCTGAGGGTTTTTCATATAAATTTGCCAAAGATTCCATCAACTCTACCATTGTCTTAGCCTGTGATAAGTTGGAAATCACAGATGATGCAAGACTCAACCTTATAGATCTCAGAGCCTTCTGATCAAGAACATTCCATTCTTCATCCTTCATATCTGTGGGCTTGCATGCAACCCCACCCAACGGTAAGTACAAATATTTCTGATACAGATAATCTTCTATCTGCATCCTCCATAATTGATAGTTCTTGCCATTAAACTTTTCCATTTGTAGCTTACTTTCTTCTACCATTGTTATACTCCCACTCAAACAGAAGCCCCTGTGAGTGACCTGTAATAAACAAACACTAACCATATCTGATATAACCTATTAGTAACCCAACCAAAAGCTATGATACCAATTGTAAAGGGAATCTAGAACATAAATGCTCTGATACCACTTGTCAGGATCCAACTCCACAATAAGAGTACAATATGATTACCTTGTATAAGCAACTAAACACGAAATTATACCAGAATGAATAAGTAACTAGAATTCACAAATAGCACAGAATATGAGAGATAATACACAATCTTGTATTAATACTCATTCAGAAAGAAAATACAATAAAGAAGATGCCACTTCTTCTCACACCTCTGTGAGGCTTCCCACACCTCAAGGGCTCCCAGTAATTCTCAATCAAGAGTTCACTCTCCTACCAAAAATGGTCCCAACACACAACTCAAACACAGAGTTGGTGTTCACCTCTAACAAGTCAGTAATAACACTTCCAGTACACAAGTACTCAAAGTACTTCAAGTAGATCTCCCATGAACTTGCAACAACCTGCAACTCAAATGATCTTACTTGCACATGTAGATCTACCATGAACTTGCAACAACCTGCAATTCAAATGATCTTACAATTGGAAGGATCTACCTTGCCTTCCTCTATTGCTCTTATTATAATACATGCCAATGGGTCTATAAATAGATCCCATACTAAATAATAACTTAGACTTCTAATTTACAATAATCAGACACATAGCTCAAGACTCAAAATAGTCTTTACATGCAAACAATCAGTTCAACAAACTAACTGTTCGTGCAATGAACAGTTCTGGAATCACACAGGTGACTGACGTCGGTTTCTATCTAACTGGAGGTGATCGACGTCGGCTGACTCCTGTCGATGTCGGTTGTCTTTGCACTGAATCTGACCGACGTCGGTTACACTGTCGACATCGGTATCCCTGGAACTCAGCAACCTCTTCCATGTCTGCATCAATGAAGCTTTTAGCTCCACAACCTAACACATCCACCTTCATTTCCTTATTTTAAATACAACCAATTAAAATAAGACCATATGATTATCTATCACAACCTTAGCCTAATCCTAAGCATGGGTACCATGGCTCTACCTATGTCATGATTCTCATGGACACTTTTCAACCTTTATAGTATTGATCCCCATAATTATTGTCACTTAAACCTCTTTCACCCATCATTCACCTTCTTGTGCTCTAGTTTTTCCTCCATAAAGGAAAGCCTTTAAGCCTATATAAACTAGTCCATATCTAAACCAATATAACATTCAATTTGGGATACCAAATATCACTTGGGTCAAGAATCTCTAGCACTGTAGACTACTCCTTTGAAGGACATCTACCTAAAACTATCAAAAAATTATTTAAAAAGATAGACTAATCCTTTAAAGGATAGATATTAACATAAAAAAATCCAAATCTTAAACCACTCCTTTGAAAGATGGCTAAGTAAAATTTTGTCAAGAAATCACTTGGAAGCTTCCCACATTGATCAACTTAGCAAACCCATCAAATCAAAACACCATAAGATCCAAAGTCAAAATTCAAAAACAAATTAATCCCAATAAATCTTCAACCCACTTTCACACAAGCTTCTTACCTTGATCAGTCTACACCAAAATTAGAACATGGACTTGCCTATAATGGTTCTTATGTTACCTATGAAAGGGGCAAGCCATCCCCATAAAAAGGTTACACTACTATTTATCCACCTATAATTCATCTCCACCTTTCATCCTTTACTAAATCAAGGGATTTTGAGCTTATTTGACACTACGTGATCAAGCCACTTCTTTTTAACCATCGAACTAGCAACTACACAAAGCATGAAGGGTTTATATTCATAAGCCCACCCATCTTTCCATTATGGTCTTTACCAATTGGAGTGTTTATCCTATTCCTTCTATTTTCATGACAACCTTGTCAAGACATGTCTTCCTTTTTTGGGTCATTAACACTCCAAACTACCCACTTTACACCGTTTCACTAAGATATGGGGTACCTTTTTACCAAACCAAGTGGTACCCCAAATTAGGCAAGCAATTTGAACACCACCAACCATTGGAAATTATATTTCTCCACAAACTAACCATTGGATATCACCTTTCTCTACAACCCAACCTTAAATTTTTGAACCTATCCACTGAAGATCACCTTTCTCCACCAACTAAACTAACTTATTGAATATTACCTTCTCTGCGAGCTGACTATACCACCTCCCACATCCGATTCACCATTGGCCATTTTATCCCAAACTATCATACACTTTATGATTACCTTTCTTTGGCCCTTTTGATCATATCGATAATAATTACCATGTTGAATTTTTTTTGAACTTGCACTACCTTGTGCACACCCAACCAACTTGTATCTTCTCGAGAGCACTTCCTACCTCATATACTCATGAATACACTAGACCAATTTGTTTTTTCCTTGGGAGTGATTCCTACCTTGGATACCCATGAAAACACTGACCTTACTTAGGAGACTTGCTTTTATGAGTGTTCTCAACTTCCATGCCTAAATGTGATCATGTGGTCCACTTGTCACTTATCCTTCTAGTACCACCCTTAATTTTTACCAACTATGGAAACCTAGTCAATATGCAATCTTGGCTATCATATTTTTGTCATACGTTAGCCTATCAACCACATCCATCACTAACTTACCCACTTATCAAACTCACACTCAATTTTATTTCACCTCATCAATTCTCAGTTTGAGGGGGAACACCTCCTCCTATGCTTGGGATAACCTAAACTTTGACTCACAATCAATTTTTGTTTTACAGCTTGTTGATTTAGGATACATAACAAAAAGGGACAAATTATAGACACTGGAAATCCACACATAATGGTTCCAAATGCCATAAATCCCCTAGACCACCTTAGAACCCCCTTAGACCCAACCTTGACCTTTTTGACCCCTAACTGAAGCTAACCCCCCTAACATAAGTCAATTAAACTTCTAGCTAAAACCCACCATTTTACCAACCCTACCTTTGACCCCTAATCACCGATGGTCAGGGTGACTGCCGACGGTTAGGGTGACTACCGATGGTCACCTTAACCACTAACATTCAAGTTTCAACACCTAAACACTTAACTCAAGTCAAATCTACCTTGATTTCTTATCCTTGACCATTCACATGATTATGCATGTTGAAGCTAAAATTAGAGCTGCCTCTTAACCTATTATTTGAACCTATTGATTGATCTCTCCCTCTCCTCTATATAAAGAGATGAGGAGGACATGAAAGAGGAAAAAATTAAGGGAGAGAGATAAGGTAAGAAGATCATCAAGAAGTAAGAGTAGGAGAGAGAATAGAGATCAAGATCAATCATCAACTTCTTGTTGAGGTATCTTTTCATCAACAATCATATTCAACAAGCTCTATAACTTTTCCAAGCCATAAATCATCAACTATCAAATCTTGAGCTAAGTATATTTTTCTTTGTTTCAAGTTTCAATAATTTAGTTTAAAAATTGTACCCATCTACCCATGACCTCTTTTTAGTCATTTGAATAACTAACCCTTGACCCAACCACCTCTAAACCTTACCTTCTATCTCATAACCAATATTTGACCAAACCCACCTTCCAGAACCATTCTACAACCTCAATCAAGCAACCTTCTTGACCTAAACCAAAATTGATAATAACCATCGATAGTCATCCTGACTGTCGATGGTCACCTTGACTGTTGAGGGTCACCCTGAACATCAATGATCACCCTAACCATTGACAATCACTATACAAAACCAAATACCCAAAATCAATAAGCATAAACCACTTATCAACCTCAACCAAAGCCCTATTTTCTTGACTTCTATCATAATATAGACCAAATAACCTGACCATATCTAAACCATATTTTGATAGTTTGGCATTTACCTTTAGTGTCATTTTGTTAAAATAAGCATTTATTTTAAAAATTATTTACTTTTTTGATCAAGTACTTTCATTATTCTATGCAACCTCTCTTATCAATAACTTCATCAACATTAACTTGTTTTAAAAGGTGGATTTATAGCCTCCAAAGGAGTCATGTACTTCTTAAATCTAGATTGCTAGGCAATCCACCTACCTACCCAACTAATCAACCATTTATTTAATTGCTTTCTTATTTGCAAGTCATTCCTTCCAAGACAAAGAGAAGTATCTACCCTCATTTGGATCAATGTGCATACAACCAAACAGGGTTTTATACCATACCCTTTTTTAAAATTTTACTCTTTTTTCTTAAGAAATAAAGCAAAATTTTAATGAAATAGTAAAAACAAAGATAGAGGCAACACAAGGAATCTACCAAAAAATAATTGAAAGATTTGAATTGTGAAAAGTTATTTTAAATAGGGTGAAATGAATGTCATTTGTTATTTTTGACTTGTGAAGGAGAGAAAAATAGATCTAAGAGACCAAACAAGCTAGGATGGTGAGGAGATGATAGGTTAGGTGAGAGGGACCCCAGAGGTGGTAGCAGGTGAAGGATAGGTAGGTAACTAAGAATCTTAATTTTTTTTTAAATGCTTTAGTGATTTAAGTGTGTTTTTATAAATTTTTAATTTTAATAATTTTAAGATGTTAAAATGAAACCAAATTAGATGTTATAGGCAGGAAAAAGCATTTAGGGAAATGGGTTTGAAGGGTTTGAGGAGAAAACTACTAGAAGGCATGATTTTCATAGAATGTAAGAGGTCAGTAGGGAAAAACAACTAGGTCAACCTAGTTGACCTAGTACATTGAAATTTGGCAAAATCCACACTACCAACCTAGTAGGTATGTGTTGACTCTGCATATTTTTTAAATTGTTGACGTAGTATAGTTTATAAAATGAGTAAAAAAGGCTAGTATGATAACACAATACTAGGGGGGAAATAAGAGAATTTACTGAGTTTTCTGAGTCAACTAAGTCAAAAATAGGGAAATTTGGTCAAACAAGTTTTACCAAAGAACCAAAATAGTACAAAAATGAGTGCAAGTGATTGAAAAAATGCTAGAATAACCTAGAATGACTAATTGAGGGCTAAAAAGGGGTGAGTAGGCTAAAAATAGGTTCAAATAAATAAATTAAAGTAGTTTAAGATTATTTTTTTACTATAAATTTAAAAATAATGTATTTTGTCTATACATGACATGGAAGATCTATTACATCTTTTGTTATTTCTTGATTATAGGGATGACCCAAAATTTGGTGTTTGCTAGACGCATTATGGTTACCAGATCTATTGGACCACTTGAAAATAGAGGATAAGGTGAGACTGATCTTTATAGGCCTATGAGGCATAGTAGAGATGTGTAGGATACCCTTGAGGTCAGATTTATTAGTCATGTTCTTGTGATGCTAGGAATGATTGACTAACACCTTCAGGTAGGAGGTGGAGGGGGATATGATAAAGGTGGGCATCACCCTTGATAATGTACATGCCATCCTAGGATTTGAAATAGTTGGGACACCTGTGATGACTAAGATACCTGATAGCAAGGATGAGAAGAGGGCTTTAACTATATTGGCTACAGGCTCAGAGATGATATATACAGGTTGGAGAGTGATTATGTTTAACATGTATACCTCATAGGTTCTAAATATCTAGAAGGTTATGATATGACTTGTGATAGCATGAGTGCTATGTCATAAGTCATATAACAAGGTACCACTCTTCATGATATCCTTAATTTGGATGATTTTATAGGAAAGAGTTTTCTATGATCTAGGGTCTATCATCTAGGTACATGTCATGTATGATATGTATGAAGTATTGTCTAAAGGGTAGAAGTCTATTGGACTGATTATTTTATTGATAGCCTTGGTCTATGAGAGGTTTCCCATGTATCTATCAATTGGTTTTCCCCATATGATCAATGATAGGTCGCCTCAAATATAAAGATAGAGATAGGACAAGGTATCTTGGGTCATGCCCCATGTGCCAACACTATAGAGAGTGATATGGGTAGATATAGTATGGCAATTGTATGGGGACATTTCTACTACATGACCTAGCTAGGACATAGTTTTACTATATTTATTGTAGACAAAGGTAATAGGGCATTACACCTGGTGAATGGAGCCATATCTAGTGGCATGAGTACTAGGGAAGATGGGTTTGCCTCACCTAATGGTGTGCATGTTTTGGGCTTGACATATCAAAGAGTCATGAGGGAGAGGAAGACTAAGACCACTAGTGGTGAGGTCGATGCTCAGACCACATCATGAGGGACCATAGATTGGTCAAACATGATAGGTAGTAGAGTGAGAGGAGATAGGTGTAGAGGCAAGGATACCAGAGGTACCACCACTAGCTCCAAAATAATATGAAGAAGAATAGGAGATATCATAGATCATGGATATCTCAAATGACCCAGTAGGTGGTCTAGGGTAGAGTTGGATACTCAAGTGTAGGCTGAGATGGACTCAAGCTATGAATATAGGATATGTTTTTAGGAAGTGACCAATAGAGTAGGTTCTTAGAGTCATGTAGATGGGAGATTATGCTCGGTGGTCATGTAGATGGAAAGATAGTGGTGGCTGACACACAGATAGGTAATAAAAAATGATTGAATATTACTGTAATTTTTTTCTTGAGATATATTAGAGATAAATTTTGAGATATAACAATGATCTACTATCTATCTAGTGTGGTATTAGTAGGTGTAGTAGATCAGATGGGGGTCCCTAGTGAGGGGATTAATCTATGATGTCTTAGATGAGGCACTGATGACTTATGACCTCGTTATAATGGAAGAACCCAGGTTACCATCTACCCTAGCTCAAGTGAGATGGTTTAGACTAGCTAGAGAGGTAGTGAGGTAGATACAAGCATACAAATATGGGATGTAACCACTAGTAGAGATGAGTGTAGGTGAGACACAATCATGACAAGCCCTAGTTAAAAAAAGAGCTATACATCTGGCTATAATGACATAGATGACATAGGCACATGCCTAGGATAGAGTGATATAGGTAGTGGCCCTGACCCATATGACATAGGTACAAGAGTAGGAGAGAATGACATATATAGTGAGCTTGACTCATATGACATAGGTACAAGATCAAGAGAGAGAGATACATTTGGTGACATTCGACTAGTTGGCATAGGTGTAGTCTTAGGTAGCTCATCTATAGGGTCAGGTATCAAGATTGAGATCTCAGATGGCCTTGTTACAATGTTCTATTTGAAGGGGTCAGACTAAGGCATCTATAGACAACATGGCTAGACCATGAGATAGGCAGGAAGGGGCCCAACCATATAGTTGGGGCATTATATATGAATGTATTGGTTGTATCAAAACTCATGATATATATATATATATATGGATCATTTTGGCATTTTGGATATTGGTTGTATGTGTTATCATTATGGTTGTGGTTATTAATGCTTTGGATATATTTATTTCTAGCACGTGTATTTATTTGTTGTTATATATGCTATAGGAAATATATGAGGTGTGGCTTATTTTCTAGCATTATGTAGGACACATGCATGGTTAAACAGAAATAGGAAAAAAGGACTTGGTAAAATGTAATCAATCAAAAATATATTGCACACTATTTTAAGTTGGTAAATGTGTAATAACAAGAAAATGACTAAGTATAAAGAACTAAAATGGTGGTAAATAATATGGTAAAATAGAATTTCTTTTTAAATTAAACAAAAGATTAGCACCAAATTAAAATAAGTAAAATCACACTAAATCACGTTGGAAAGTATGAAAATAATGTAATAAAATGGAATATTATGTAAAAGAAACAAATGATACAAAAAAAATCAATTAAGTCAATCAATCATACTAAATCACATTGAGAAGTATAAGAGAAAAACAAAATTGGAAAAATTTGGTCTCAATATGATCATACTTGATCCAAATGGATCCATGTACCGTTATATTTTTCAAAATTCTTCAAATTTAGTTCAAATCATTTGCACATTGTATTACTCATCGAGAGCTTTCCGACGCTTTTTGCAGTTTGTAAAACGGACACAGTATGCAAAAGTTATATGCTGCTGAAGTTTTGGTTCAACAGGGAAAATTTTGGTGTCAAAAATGACGTGGCACAGTTGCGGAATGCCAAGTGGACCAATCTCCATTTGACACGTGGAAAATAATTAGGGGGAAAAAATTTGGTTAGGTGTTATTTATCACATGTTATTTGAAAATTTCAAGCATGCCATGCCACCTTGCCATGCCTATCACACCACCCAAGGAAATTTCAAAGTCCAAGGTGCCAAAAAGGAGGGAAGAAGAAGTCAAAGCGTTCAAAATGCATGCTTGGCGCCTAGGGAGGAGACCTAGGCGCCTAGAAAGGAGGAGGGAGTTTTGAACTTGAGACCTAGCACCTAAAAGGCTAAAGTCTTGACGGCTTCAGCCATAGTGGCTGAAACATTATAAAAGGGAGTTATTTTTACTGTATTGACATGAATTTTTTACTGTGTAAAGAGAATTAAGAGGATTAGAGTCTTTTTTTTGCCTTGTACGGCCTTGGGCTTTTGTTTTTAGGTCAAGGAGGAATATTTGTAGGCATATAAAGATCAGAGAAGGCGAAATTGAAGATTTGTAAAGGTTTTGAAGCCATTTGTTGCAGCATTTTAATAGAACGGTCCTCACCATTGGGCGGACCCGGAGATGTAGGCTATTGAAGTCGAACTCCGTTATCAACTTGCTAGTGTTATCTTTGATTTTCTTTGATTATTATTGCATTCTAATCTTCATTTTAATTCTGATTTTACTTTCTTTATGCAAATTAAACACAAGAAAGTAAAATTTTGAAAGATCTCATAAACATGAACAAGTGATTTTCGAATGTAGTACACTTGTATTTTTCAATTTACAGATCAATACTAATTCAAGCTAGGAAGTATGAAAATTTCAAGAAAATGGTTGAATTCTTACATGTACTAAGAAAATAAGAAGATAAAATCAAAATAAAAATAAAGTAAACATAAAACATACTAAATCAAGTTGGGAATCATGTCAATGATGTGTAACTTTATAATCAATCACATCTTATCTCATATTTGACACATGTAGTTTTGATTATAAATTGTATTATTAGAAAATTTTGTGAGCAGGGCCAGGTCCTATCCATGGTCTTACACTACAACTCACAAAGGGAACACCAATGAGGTGGAATAAATGTGAAAATTTGGTAACAAGGGATGTGGGTAATATAAATGTGAAATGGTGGTAATTTGTGAGGAATGTCAGGTCCTATCCATGGTCTTACAATGCAACTCTCACAAATAGAATCTCAAGGGGAGTGATCAATGAACAAAACAATATTTATCAAGAAGAAATATGAATAATGTGAGTGAAAAAAGGAATGTAAAAAACATAATTTAGGCATCTTATGAGAAGACCTTAGGAGGTAAGAGGTACATTAAGGACATGAGAAGACACTAAGTGATTAGTGACCATCAATGTACAAAGGAAACCTATTTTCTATAAACACTAAGATTTTAGGAAAATAAGTGTACTACTAAGATCAATTCATGAAGGTAGATAGGTATAGAAAAAGTAAAATGGAACTACCTTCCCATGATGTGTTCTCTATTCCTTAGGGCCCCTTATAGAGCTGTCAGTCTATTGTGAAGATTGGGTACTTACGTGAGAAAGTAGGTAGCACTAAAAGTTTTTTTTTCTCCTTTTAAAATCTACTCGCCTACCACACCCCAATGGACCTCGGCTCTACCATGAGGCCAACTGTGGAGTTTGAGATTCGACTAGAACAAGGATATGTGCTTTGAATCACATATTTTAATGTGATTGGACTTTTAAGAAATTTTAAATGTTTTTTCCTTTTATATCATTACCTTTTGTTAAATGATTTTTATTTTAAATGTTTTATGGATTTTAATATTCCTCCTTCATATGCACTTGGAATGATCGATAATGAGAGATAGAGTGATACACATGAATGAGCTATAGGGTTAGGATAAAGGAAGCTAAGTAACCAAAGACAAGACTGACTAGGACACTTAGGCTTAACAATGAACCATCATGTTATCTCAAGTCTCAACCATGTATATGCTTAGTTTGAAAAAAGGGAAATATAGGGGAAATAGATATCCAAAGTGGACCAGTAAAAAGGAGTGACTATCATGAGATGAATTATTTGCTAACTAATCACATGGTAATAGAAGGAAGGACTAAAGGGAACTAGGTTTGTATAACCAAGTCACAATGACCATTATCCATGAAAAGTAGAGGTAAAAAGCAAACACTCATGAAGCAAAGAATAAGGGAGTTTTTAAGAGAAACTCGAGAAGGAAAAAGAAAGAAATGATAAAGAAAATCATCCATAGGTAAAAATAAATGACAATAGAAGCCATATAGGATGAAAAATTAAATTCACCATGTAAGATAAGTAAGAATTTGAATCAGTGTCAAACGATATAATAGATAGATAAAGATAATGTTGGAGCACACATCTAATCCAAATGTAAATGTAAAAACACCATGAATGTGCTCATAAATACTAATAAGTATTCCCACACACATTATCCAAAACATCAGATAGATCTTTATGAAGATGGATGCAAACTAATGCTAATGTCTTGTCTATCTTTAATAAAAATTAAGAAAATACTTCTCATCTAGTATCTTAAATATAAAAAGTAGGAATGTTGGATAGATGATGTTGAGAAGGGAAATTAGGAGCGGGATGCTTGAGAGAATGCATGGGATTGGGCTCTATGGGAGATGCAAGAATCACTGGTGGAGAAGGATCCATGGGTGAGGGACTCACAGGTGGTGAAGGATCCATAGGTGAGGGAAGATACATAGGTGAAGGAATCATGGGTAGAGGAACAAAAGCTGATGAAGGGACTATGGGAGGGGATATAACCATAGGAGGTGGAACCATGGGAGAAGGAGGAGCCTTCTTATAGTAATGACATGTGGTAGGAATACTAGAAGGTTTGGGAATAGCTATAAGGTGATCCTTAAGGTGTTAATGAAGGATTAGAAAAAATTGATGTGATGGGTACAACATTGGTGCCATAAACAATATACCTTGCCATACTTAGGCATATATTTAGGAAGTACCTTTGAGGGAGGTATAGCTTTGTCTAAGGACTAAGGGGAAGAAAAGTGCAAAGTATTAATATATTATCATAGTTTGCAATAATGGGTGGATGAATGATTATTTATGCCATGGAAGTAACATATACACTTGTGAGTGGTCTTAGTATAAACATTCATAGGAGGAGGTGTAATAAGAATATAAGGAATTAGGGAAGGCTCATCAACCCATTTAGTGGGAAATTAAGCCATTTGAGGTAAGGGAAGCAAACCATCACCAAGGTAAGGTGGTGGTGGGGAAAGAAAATACCTAAGCTCAATGGAAGGAGCAATGAGATCAGAAGCTGGGATAGACTCAACAATAGTAGAAGTAGGAACATGCTCAACTATAATGGGAGCAATAATGGGATCAAGTATAGTAGGAGAAGGAATGTATTTTTATGTGATTTCCACTGAGGGAGGGGTGGGATCTATAGAAGGCCAAAGAAGGGTAGCACACATCTCAAGGATAAGCAAGTTATAGGGATCATGGTACCTAGTAAAATGGTAAGGCCCAGTCATATAATGATCTATGAGCATCCTCCTATGAGGTTCCTCAGAAATTGGAGGTGTCATCACCATCGCTACCCTATGATAAAGAGGAAAAATACTAAAATTAACAACTATAAATGTGGTAAAATGGGAAGATACACAAAAATACTAAAGTAAAGAAGAATGATAACGGATAATCTCAACATCATGGGCCTAAAAAAGACCACCTAGGAATGGATCATCTAAGGAATAACCATCATTATAGTTAGGTGTGTGAAGGTTAATGACATAAGTAGGGATGACCTTGTCATATGATGAATTATGTTGAATATAATGCCAAGTCTTGGTCAAGATAATGAAAATATCATTACAAATAGGTTTGTGAGAATGAGGCTACAAAGAAGCTAAAAGCTATGAGATGAGATGAGGTGAGAGATTAGAAGATTTAATCTTTAGGTTGATCTCATCAGGCTCATCATTATCATAATCTAAAAGGTTAAGAGGAATATTCCCAATGAGTTCAGTATGCCCATTGTAACCTTGAGTTGAATTAACAAGAAAAATAAAGCATCGAGACTCAAAATGGAACATTAGATAAAGGTTCAAGAGTAGGAATCTTGAAGACACCACGGTCATGGAATTGTTTAAAATTCTAAGGGTTAGTGCCACCTTGAATCCTATAAATGGATTTATTATGAGGGAATTTAATGCATTGGTAGGTGGAATAAGTGACTGCTCTCATACAGTGATTCCATGACCTACCAAGCAAGATGTTATAAGAAAGAGGAAATTTAAAGATCATCACCTTCACATGAATAGTGATAGGTGGGATAGTAATGGGAAGCTACACACAACCTAATAGAATCATTTGCCTTTGATCATATCCTTGGCATGTATTGCATGTGGATTTGAGATTTCATTCAAAATATTTAAGGGTTTTGATAAAATTAAGAGATGCAATACAAGTGCCTGAACCCTCATCAATCAATGCACATTTGACTTAGATATCACCTATTTGGACACTAATGAATAAATGAGGATCATCTGCACAAAGTATAATATCATCAAGAATCATAGAAGTGATAAGAAATTTTAAATAAAGAGAAGTTTCCATTGTTTCATCAACATGGATGGACATCTCTTCATATTGTTTTAATATGCTATCCTAAGATCTAGATAAGGTTGCTTCACGTCCTACTAGGGGAGGATGAGGGATGTTCATTTAGAACAATAGTTGCATAAGATAGTTTCTATGACATGGAAATTTCCTCATAAACTCAAGGAATAGAATTTGGGATATGTTATTAGTGAGCTCCATAATGGGATCCCACTCATCATAACCCATAAGAATGTTATTATAAATAGGTACATAATGATTAAGAAGATCCTCAAAAGGAGGAACCAAAGTGTTTTGGAAGTTTTTTTTATAATAATAAGAAGGTTTAAAACAAGGTTGTAAATTATGTTATGAAGATGAAGTAATTGGTTCAAGTTGATTTTGAGAATTAGTAGAAGAAGTGTTAGTTGAAGCTTGATTATCCTTATTATTAGAAGATGGAGGGATGGTAAAAATATAATGGGAAGTGTTATCCAAAGGAAAATTTGGAATTGGATCATCAAAGGTTATAAGGTCATCTTGCCCCAACTTATGTAAATGAGTTCATGAAGAATCATGGATAACATAGAATGTGAGAGATAATGGAGGAGTGTATATAGGTTGAGGGTTAATGAAAGAAACCACCCTTCACATATTAGTCATGTTAACCACATTCTCTTTAGAAGTAGAGTCAACAAGACTTTATACATTATTAGTGGAAGGGGTGGGATTGTCTTGGGTATCTTGATTAGGTTGGTGATTAGGAAGAGGGTCTTTGTAGATGGCTAAATGAGCATTGTATTTATTTAAGGATTGAAATTTAGTATGTGATTAGTGAGCCTTAAAATTAATATCATAGGCTTCTTGATGATTTTGAATGATACAATCATGATCAAAATTAGGACCAAAAAGAAAATCCATAGCTAAATTATAGATCTGCCTACCTCTCTCATGAGAATGATCTTAACTAGCATGAAACAAATAAAACTTTTTAAGATCATACCAAGATTTGATAGGATGAGTAGGGTCAAGTTCTCATGGAATAGTCCTAGGTAGATGCTTAAGTAATTCAATCGAGGATAAGCATTTGTGAACATTGATAGGAGTTGGTGAAGATAAATGAGGATTGATATATTATTAATAAGGGGGAGCTAGTTCCAAAGATTGGTTAGGAAGGACAATTTGGGTAGTGTGAATGGTGTCATAAGAATTTGTGACACCATCATTGGTAGCATTATAATTTTTATTCTTAAGTAAGAGATAAGGACCCATGGACGGTTGGGGTGGCTCTAATTGATGCATAAGGAAATGTTGACATTTGGCTTGGTAAATATCCTCCTCCTCCAAAGTACATGGAGAGAGAGTGTGGACCTTATAGTGTAACTTAGTAAAAAGAGCATTATTGAAGAAATAAAAAAGGTTATTATCGACCATGATATGTTCACACTTGTTTGACAAAGTTTTTCACCTCTTAACAAAATCATGGGTGGTTTCATTTTCAATTTGTTTGCAATTTATGAAGTGGGTCTGTAGTCATATAAAATGCAAAATTGGATGACTTAAGCATGGCTAATGACACCCAATCCATAGGTCTTCCTACTTGCTTACACAACCCTTCTTGGTTATTCTTTCACTAATTCGCAGTCATCCAAAGCCTTTTGGACTTAACCCTTACAGACCTAGGTAGTTATTTTAGGCCTATATCCATCCTCCTAGGCCTCTTTCCCTCTACACAATAGCACCTAAATTGGAAAGGAGTATTGAAACCTAGGGTGTCTTAATTTTGGTGTTATTGTCCAAGTGCAAAATTGATCCTAACGATCAAATCTTTCAAATCCTTATATTTTTTCTTGTCAACATAACATGAATTAATTTAAACCATGATCATTAATTTCACTATAAAAATCCATTCAATTCCATTTAGAAGGGTTGAAATTAATTTACAAGATAGGAGAAAGAATACAATCAAGTACACTCAAGAAATCTTCCCTATTCTTTGCATACAACCTTCCAAGCTCATTCAAACCTTTCCACTAGTCCCTATCCATCTAAATTACATCAAATTTTGCATCTAGTTACATTTATCATACATAATTGAACTAAGCACTTCAATGGGAGAACTATATTAGCTTGATCCCTCCTCAGAGTATTGGTATGTAGGTAATGTGCCCACAGATGGGGTGTGAAGTGCATCTAGCATATCATTTACACACTAACCCCTTATCTATATTTTTCAAGTTTCCATTAAATTTAAAGCATAAAATATCTCTTAAGGATTTAAATATTAAAAATAGATGCACAGTGAGCTTCACAGGATTCTAGGCTTCAATATTTCATTGACAGGGTAACACAGGCCTACTGAACAGAACTCAAAAAGCTCAAACCACCTGAACAACAACACCAAAAAATGACTACATCACCAAACATTAGGGTGTCATACTTTTTTTGCTCCTATCCAATATGGAAACAAACCTCAAGATCTAATTTTTGATAGTTTCCTAGTCTTGCTCCTCCAGTATTAGACCCTATCTCAGTCTAGATCATTCAGATTAAGCTAAGTTAGATTTATTTTATTTATTACTATATTTAGAAAAGGAAAAAATACAAATCTATTTATACAAATTAGTGGCTTAATTCTTGTATATTATTTATTTATTTACTTTTCTCAGACCTATTTATTTAACTAGTAATAAAACCCCATTATTTTGAAAATAATATAACATTTGGTGAACTTGACTTCAAATTTTACACAAAAACCCTAAAAACCCTAGGGATAATTATTTATAAATTTTTTCCATAATTTCCTAATTTTTCTTGCATTTAAAAATCATAAATCTACAAATTAATTGTAAAAATATCACATATTTTTTAAAAGCCCTAGTTTGCACATACTAGGTCCTATTCGCACACACACACATTCCAAACACTAGGAAAAATATATTGCTAATTTTAAAAATGTTTTTTTTATTTTTATTAAATTTTTCAAGTAAAATTCCACAGATTATCTCTAAATTTTTAAAAATTATTACATTATTTTTTTAAAAAAATCATTCAAAATCCCTAGTTGCATATACTAGCTCCTCCTTTGCTTTTTGAGGTATCACCTTACATCCATAGCCAAATTGCAAAAATGATGTTCTTTTATCTACAAACATTTTTCACATTTTTTTAAAATAATAAGGAAACCATGATAGGCCCTATCATGTACATGAATGATGAACTTTATCATATGTTAGTACAAAGCTTCATTCTTTGCATTTCATTCTTATGATTCATACTAAGGGATGATATTACAACATTTATGGATAAAATGAGACAAGATTTTAATATGCCTTTTGCACACTCTCTATCTCTTATAGGGACAAATCTTCAAGTTTATCATGCTAAACATGTTACCCATATTATGTTATAACTCAAATCTCTTTATGCATTTAGGTACAAAATCATGTTTTCTCTCATTTACTCTTTATTTGTCATATGGAAAAGTCTTCAGATTCATTATGTTCAACACATATAAAATGTTATGTTGCATATCAAAATTTTCTATGTATTCATGCACATTATCACATTTTATATCTCTTACTTACTATCTTTCCTATGGAATACTCTTTATAAGTATATCTTTGCACACTTTATCACTCAAATTACATGCATTTCACTCCACATTCATGCCTTCTGCCTCAATTCATATAACTCATTGGATATTTTTGAGTATCTCCTTATCATTACTAAATGCCAAAAAACACTAGCAGTAATATCCATCCCTCCTTCCTTTGAACTTGGTACATATAGCTCTTATCCCACATCTACTACCAACTTTACACCTATAGCAGATCATGCGGTCCACACTATCACCCAAGTTTATGAAGATAGGTAGTCTAATTACACCCAGGGCCATAGATTTACTGCTCAAGTTAGCACGCCTCCAGATATAGTTTCTATTCTCAAGCTCCTTAAATGATTGTATACTTACAAAGATGTATTATATGTATCCCTTTGTAATACTAGAATTCCTATTTCTACTGATTCAACCTATGTTGCATCCATCCTCAATACAATGCAATGGATGGAAGAACATATCTCTTTTAAAAAAGAGGATTCACCCCCACAACAGATCATTGAAAAACATCTACCTTTGTACATTAAATTATTAATTAGTGATGTGGGAGCCAAAAGAGTACTAGTTGATAATAGTTTAGGACTTAACATTTTTAATAAATGTCTTAACATACAACCTCAAGATCTAGACCATTCTGATATGAACATCAGAGGTTTTGACAACATTCAATAGAAATTAATGGGTCAAATAACACTCAATCTTACCTTAGGGCCTAATCTACTACCAAAAACCTACCAAGTCATGCCAAATGACCTTAATTATAATTTATTACTCAATCAGCCTTGGATTCATATATGCATGTACTTCCTTCTACACTCCATGCTTGTCTAAAATTTAGTCACACAGATTATATATACACATTCCAAATAGACTACAAACCTTTTAAATATTGTCAAGTGGTTGAATCTCCACAAAATTATATCCCACACTTTAATCTAGGTAGTATACCTACACAACCCATCACTCATAGTGTACCCTCAGACCATATACAAAATTAGACAATTTTAAATTTTATCATAACACAAGCACCAAATTACCAATTCACCTCACCCTTTACACTTAAATATCTTAATAAGATGGGATATTAGGGAAAATAACTTGGAAAACATGAACAGGGAATATTCAATCCTATCGAGGCATCCACACAACATAAATTTCAAAGGCTAGGATACCAGTTTCACCTTAATCATGATAAATCCTCTCCCACACTTTCACAATACATAAATTTTTGTCCACCAATTGCACACACTGATAATACAATTAATCATACTTACATATTATCATTGATCTACCCTAATCTTATTGACAACCTGACTTCCCCTGACATGTTTACATTAGATGAATTCTCTAATGATGAATCCCTCTTATAATTTATTGGCACTTATGAGGACCTCCCATCTTGTTACCATAAAAATAGATTTCCAAACCACACAAATGCCCAAATTTACTTTGGGGAAAGTATAGACTCCCCCCTTAATATACCATTTGACTCAGATAATACTATCCATATAACTCCATATACACTTGAACATTCCACATTACTTACTGAATAAATAGTAAATTTCAATTTAGAAATGACAAGGATCCTTGCATCATATTATTAACTGTTGCCCTAAGAAAGGAAGAGGATATTGATATTCATCAAACTTTAACAAATTTTCTAGAACTCTTTGTTTGGTCATATTTAGCTATTCTAAGAATTGATACATCTATAATAGTCCATCAAATTCCTTTATACCCTGATGTTAAACTAGGTAAACAAAAAATTCAAAAAATTCATCCTAAGGTGGCTCTCTTAGTCAAGGATAAAATCCAATGCCTCTTAGATGTTGGTTTCATTCACCTAGTAGCACATCCTAAATGGATTTCCAATTTAGTCCCTGTAGTCAAACCTAATGGAAAAATTTGATGTTGTTTCGATTCATGAGATTTAAATAAAGCATGCCCCAAAGATGATTTCCCCTTACCAAATATTGACATGATAGTTGACTCCATAGTCACATATTAAATGCTATCATTTATGGATGGTTTAGTCATTTATAATCAAATCAAAATTGCTAAAGAAGATCAATAAAAAACATCTTTTGCAACACCATGGGGTACATTTTGTTACATTATCATGCCTTTCAGATTAAAGAATGGTAGAGCCACATATCAACATACTATGACACACATTTTTAATGACTTAATTCACCATACTATTGAGGATTGCGTTGATGATATACTATCTAAATCCAAATAATGACAACATCATGCTATTGATTTACAAAATATTTTTGCACAACTTAGGCAATACAATGTTTGATTAAACCCAAAGAAATGTGTGTTCAGAGTTACATCAAGGAAACTTCTAAGTTTCATCATATCTCAGTGTGGCATAGAAATTGATCCTAAGAAAGTCAAAGCAGTTATCGACATGCCACCTCCTACCAACTTAAAACAACTCTAATCCCTCTAAGGCAAGATCCAAACAATCCACTGTTTCATAGCCCAACTTATTGATAAAACTCAATCCTTTACTCAATTGTTAAAGAAAGATATAAAGTTTATTTGGGACTAATCTTGTCAAAACAACTTCTACACAATCAAACAATATCTCCTTAATCTACCTATTTTAGTACCACCTATCCCATATAAGCCTTTTTTGCTTTATATCTCAGTAATAGATCATGCATTAGGAACACTCTTAGCGTAACAAGATGATCAAAAAATTAAATGAGTAGTTTATTACATCAATTGCACATTGGTTGATTATGAAAAAATGTATTCCCCAATAGAAAAATTATGTCTAGAATTAGTTTTTTCCACACAAAAACTCTGACATTACATGGTCAATAATAAGACTCAAGTTGTCACAAAAGTAGACCCTTTAAAGTTACTACTAGCCAAACCACATCTTTCTGGATGCATGTAAAATGGGTTATGTTATTAACAAAATTTGACTTAAAAATAGTCCTCCAAAAATTTAAAAATGGCTAAATCATTACACACCATTTGGTAGCAACACCACTATTAGATACCAATCCTTTAAGTGACACATTCAGAGATGATTTCATTGCCTATTCTACTCATTTAGATATCTGGACCATGTTCTTTGATGGCTCCTGATACACATCTGGTGTATGGGTAGGCATTATCTTTATCAATCCTTTAGGCCATATAATTCCTATATCATATCTATTAAGTTTTTCATGCACAAATAACACAATGGAATATGAAGCACTTATCTTAGGAGTATTTGTTGCACAATCCCTCCAAATCAAATCTATTCAAGTCTTCAGTGATTTAAGTTTGCATAATGTTTCTCTGACATTTATAACTTTCTCAATAAATATTTTATACTAGACACTTTTTCTTGAAATGAAAAATGTAAGTTAAAAAATCAAGCACTCCATTATGTCATCATTAGCAGAGACCTTTTCAAATGATCCTTCAGTGGACACTTACTACGGTGCTTAACCTTAGTAGAAGCCAAAATTATTTTAGCTAAAATACACAATAGTGAGTGTGGTGGTCATTTTAGTATAAAATCCATGTCATACAAACTCATCTAATAGGGTTACTACTATCCTACCATGGAAGATGAATGTTTACAATATACGAACCTATGTGATAAATGTCAATAACATAGTAATATGTAACATGCACTGTCATAATAATTACAACCTATCATCTCTCTATGGTCATTCATGTTATGGGGATTTTATCTCATTGGAAAAATAAACCCCAAGTCCATAAATGGACATAAGTTCATAATCACATCCACATAATACTTCACCAAATGGGTGGAAGCAGTTCCACTTCAATCTACCATAGGCAAAGACATTTGCAGTTTTATCATGATTCATATTATTTCATGTTTTGGCGTACCTGCAGCTATCATTTTTGATAATGGAACATCATTTAAAAATAAAATTTTCAATTTTTTTTGTACCAAATATAAAATTAAACACACATTCTCCACTCCATATTACCCATAAGGAAACATTCAAGTGAAAGTCACTAACAAAACAATTAATAACATTTTGAGCAAAACTGTAACTAGATTTGGTGATGATTGTCATAATCAACTAATTTTTTCACTATGGGCCTATTTCACAAGTATGTGTACACCCATGGGGACTACTCCTTATTCACTCATTTATGGCATAGAAGCAATTCTACCATTGGAATTAGAAATTCTATCCCTTCATGTCTCCCTTAAAGGTATTCTCACTAATGACCAGTATCAAGAAAAGGGTCTACACCAGCTCAAATAGTTAGACCATACATGCATTTAAGCTATATAACACCTTATAATTTACCAAAAATGTATACAATGATCCTAAAATAAGTGAACTCACATTATAGAATTTGAAGTTAATGATCTTGTTCTCAAAGAAAAACTTTGTAATGTCAATGTCAAAGAAGAAACACAAGAAAAATTCAAACCTAATTAGCTAGGTCCTTACATCATTACCAAAAAATGTATCCCTAAAGTGTACCATCTAGCCTCACTTGAAGGGAAGAAACTCAAAAATCCAATGAACATTATGCATCTACATAGATTCCATGTATAATATGTTATTTCTACATAGTTTGTTTTCAACACTATTTGTATATAATCTCTTCTGCTTGATTGTACATAGCTTATATAAAATTACAAAAACATTTTAAAATATCAAAATAACAAAAACATTTTTATTGTATGCATCATCCATGCTTTTCCATTACTAATATCATGCTAAGACTTACGTTTTTTGTTTCATGTTATTATATGTTGATTTTTATACATTACCATGCTTCACTTGATCTTCTTTGAGTATGTGCAGTGACATCCAACTACTTGATTTCTTCACTCTACCCATTGAGGGGGGGATTACTACTTATAAACTTGAGACACACATCAATATACCTACCCACTGGGGGCATATTCTACATGACTACACCATCTAGGTTAGGTCAGTCCTACACTACACACTCTGAGTTATCATGTTGATGTACATTCCTTTATAGATTACATAGATTAATATATTGACATTTAATTATTATATAGCACTTATGTATTTCTTAGAAAATACCTAGTCTTGTAACACACATTTTTTGAATACTTTCACATTTAGATGTGATTCTACCTTTCCAGTTATTACATGTTTTCTCCTCTTGCTTAGCATAACTTGTGTGATTGCATTTTTAGTCCCTACTTATCTCCTATTTATGCCTTAGGACATTTAATAATGTCATTTGCTTCTATTCATGTGTGTTCCTTAGGACATTTTCTAATATCCTTTACTTATACTCTTCCATGTGCCTATGGCCCTTGTGCCAACTTTACTTGTTTCACTTGTATATGTATGTAGCATTTGAGCATGCGTTCTATGATTGTTTTCTAGTTTGAGTGACATATGCCCATGTTCCTTGTTTATATGGCCCGTTGGACATCCTTATATGATACTTTCTTCTTGCTTGCTTGATTGATTGATTGTTTTTCTTATTAATGTGTGCAATTCTATGATCCACATCATGCATTTCCCTTGCTTTCTTGGATAACATGATGGGCATCATGTTCCATCCCTCCAACTTACAGCTAACAACTAACAACTAACATCTAAACACTTCCAGACCTAGTGTAGTACTTTACACATGATTTTACATTATTATATCTATCTAGGCATACCCCTATTGATTTAACAATCTCTCAATACCAATATTTCTATATCTAGAGATATCTTGTCAAATATCATTACTATATCATGTATCTATGCAGCATAACCCACTTGCAAGAATCTTTTATTCTGAGGGAAATCATTGTAGATTTATCATTCTTACCCTCAGAAGAGGGGGAAACAAAATAGGGTTTTATCATAGAGATCAAAACCTCTAAAATTCAAAATAGTAGCATTTAGATCACCTAGTTCAGAATCTAGAGGTCAAACAGTCAGAATAGAGCAAGAAAATAGTGACAGTTCTAGAACAGCAACCAATTTTAGTATAAGACAATAGTTTCAAAAATGGATAGTAGTGCTAAACATAAGGGTGTCCTCATTTTGGCACTCTTGTCTAGGTAGAAAAACACTTAGGTTTTCTAAAAATAGGCAAAACATTTAGTTTAGATATAGTTTTTACACATCTAGATCAATCAGAATCAACAGTTCAGTATAGTTTACCTAGAGAATCTAGATATAGGGGGTTATCATGTGTGGCATGATGGTTCCAACTTTCAATTTTAAATTTTAAATTGACATAAATTATAGATTATAATCCATGTTGTAGACACAAATGATTGGAGGCAATGTGCATGGCACATTGGTCTTAGTTTATTTTTGAGTTCAGTTTATTATTTAGGCAATCTCAGTAATTATGTGCCTTACTATATTTATAGGTGGTTGACATCACTTTCAAGTTAAAATTTCATACAATTTTAACTTTATGAGTAACCAAGTTCCCAATTTGGATTTAATATAAGCCTAGTACATCAGTTTTGGAGTGGGTTTCATACAAGCCTCAACTCCATCTTTTGAAATGGCCAAGAGTGGCCTAGTTTCCTGCATACATTTAGGATATCCACATTACGTTGTGAAATTTATATTACATCTATGGGCTCCATGATCCATCTCATATGACATCTATTCTATACCAGTACCACTGCATAGATTCACTTAGTTGGTAATGATGGATCCAAAGGGCCAGCCTTTATATTCTTGAGCCACCTATTCAAAGGGATTGAACACACAATCCAGACATTGATTAGCACATGTATGATTTTTTAACTTCAATTAGTTGGTGATGATAGAGCCAAAGGGATAGCCTTTGCATTATTGAGCCACTTTCTAGGAAATTGAGCACTCAACTTTGTTCATGATATTACTCTTCATTCAACACATACCCAACATCATCCAGTATAATCAAGCATCAAAATTGGTTTTATATTAGTTCACATACTTGGTTAGGTGTATTCATTCCTTTATCTTCCTCTTATTCAAATTTTATACATTCTTATTTTAGATATAGCATATCTAGTAAGTGTAGAGAGGATTACAAAGCAAGTTAGTCAAGAATTAGTCTATAAATAATGAAACATGCATAAATAAATAAATAACCAAGGTTATCTATTCCTATGGAAATTACAAAGGATAGAAAGAAACAAATGAAATAAAGCAACACCATATTATCTTCCCAAATGGATTCACCATGCCCATGTGGATCAAAAACATGTTATCCCTTGATCAAACGTCCTTTTCTTTGTCAACAATGGTGGTAAGCTCCTCCAATGCCTCAAGAACACTCCATAAAACCTAGGTTCATGATTCTAAACCACTAAACTAGCCTATCAATTAAGCTTACAATAAAAAACTATGATCAAATAAAAAGCCTTGGGAAAACAATTTGACATTATAACTTTGCAATATTCAAGATTTGAAGATATTTGAGCATAATAACCTTGCACCAAAATAGCTTGGAAATGATGTTCATGGCCTCTCTATTTATAGATTTTTGAGATTGGTCCGGATCAACCATGATCATCCATCTCAATATTAAGATGTGTGGCCATGGATAATCCTAATATTTGGAATTAAATCCATAATTATCTTCATCATGACCTTAGAAGAAGGGGCATTGAAGAGGCATGGGAGGCATTAACTAGGCATGGGTGACCCATAATCTTGATATTTGTGGCATTTATGGCTTAGGAATGTCTTCCCAATAAATGATGTCACCTGATGATGTATTTAATAGGAATCAATTTTCAAAAATAAGTATTCAACAACTCTCATGGAAAATCTACTCAAGCTCTTGATTTGGATTAATTAGCCTTTAAGAAGGTTAATCAACATTTGTGCAATTATTTGAAAATTGGCCCTCAATTAATCAAAATGATCAAAAAGTCATATTACTGGGTCATAATTTTACTGGATAGGACTTAGAAGGTGATGTTAGATGAATTGGACATGAATTCTTATTTAGGATTTTCCAACACCAAATAATAAAGGTACGTGATGTGTACAAATGAATTAGAAGAAAAGAGTGATCTAGAGCACTAAATGGCAAAATGGTCATTTTAACTCGAAATGATCTAATCAAATTTATCTAGCCCATAAAATGAATTGCCCTACTTATGGATACTTTGACCAAAATTGGCACTTGTAAATGACAATTTTGAACCATTTAGCATATTTTATGGATTTTGACCTAAAATGTGCATTTGAGTGTAATTTGAGTAAGATTGACAATTTCATCACAAATGGTGTTAGGAATTTGATGTCTACATTTTATCCCTATTTGAGAAGGCATAACAAGAAATTTAATTGAAGAAAAATCTTTTCAAAGAAAAGAGTTGTCAAGAATAATTTGGAACAGACCCATGATGCCCCCTTAAGAGGACATACTAGGCTGGAAGAAAAGGATGGACTGTCAAAAAGAGAGAGAAAGTGAGAGATTAACCCATGCAATAGATCACATCTAGATGAGCTAATTCTTACACATGTAATTACCATCAATGATCAAAATATAATTAGAAGTATAATAGACCTTAGAGACAAGGGGAATGGGAAAGATTTAATCCATAAATGTAAGGGATGCACTGTAAACATACCTAATTTGAGAGTAAAAGTTGCATGCTTATGGCATTGATGAATATTGAGACAAGTTGCACACTAAAATATTTCCATCATTGGATTTAATGTGAAGAGCTTGGAATTAGACGAAAAGGGAGAACATTATGCTTCAAGAAGGGAAGCACCACTAGAACAGGGTCTCCAAAGAGAAAGATAATAAGTAGTACTCCAGTAGAGCAAATGTGATTATGATAAAATAGTTGTGCCCTAGTAGGGAAAATTTTGATCATTGATAAATAATAAATAAGTATTTTCTATTATAGATCTAATTTGATTCAAACATTGTTCAGATGGTGGGCCCCAACATGGGCAATTAGCAAGCAAAATAACTTAAAGGTATAACCCAAAAGATAGGTTAAAGTGAGAGGGTACAAATGTATATGTGATGGTGTAATGGCTTAGAAAGCCATATAAAACCAAACATATTAGAATGCATAAAGTGATGAGAGAGATGAAAATAAGAATAGAGATAGCTGAGTCAACCTTAATAGAAATTGAGCACTACCTACATAGTTCCATGGACTCATGTTCTAACATGAACTTCAGGTCAATGTAGTTCACCCATGTTTGGGAGAGAATTGAATGAGAAATTATGAAAAATGATCAAGAATTGATTAGACTCATAATATATGTGAAGATATGCATGCCTAATTATAGACAAAGAAGCCTAAAATGCATGCTACCTTGAAGCCTAATTCCATATCATGAGCCTAGGTTTTGCAAAGTGTTCTTGAGAATCATTCATCAAAGTTAATGTTGATGTTAACGCTTTGAGACCTAAGCACAAAGTGATTACTATAGAAAAAGAAATTAGGCATCATAAGTATGAATAACGTAGAATGACATAAGATTCCAATTGCACTGAGGTAGTTCAAATGTGAATACCTATAACTAAGGATAATGGTAAAACAATGACCAAAAATATTTTTAAAGTATTTCTAATATTTTTGGGATAAAATATGCACAAGGTGGGACCATCTAGTCAAGGAGATGCACATCTTGAGAGTAGAGGTTACAATAAGATATCTAAACTAGATGTAATGACCCATGCTCACAAATCGATGAGAGCGAGGTTCTTGTTAAAATAACAAAGAGTAGGAAATATTTAAACTGAGAAGATGTGGCTATTCACTTGTTTGAGACTATACAAGATTGTCTTATTTAAACTACTTTATATAACTACTGCTGAAGATGTTCATAACAATCATGAGACATAATCAACATCATAATCGGTCAAGGGATAAAAAGTGTTCAAGCTTATAACATGCCTTAGACATAACAAAGAATATTCCTCTTAAAGAGCAATCTAGATGGGATGAATAATGTGTTCAAAGTGCCAAGGGTTCAAATCCTTTAACATTGGGATTCATGAAAAGTGGACCAAGGTAGTATAAAATGTATTCAAGGTGAGATAAAAGGGTGGAATAAAATTATGACAACACAAGTTGCCCCCAAGTCAAGGGTCTTATAGACAATGGTTCAAAGATGTTCATGTGTGGAACCTCTTAAGGTGTATGATGTTCATGGGCTCTAAAATTTCTTCACCATTAGGTTTATCCAATTGATATGCTCTTGATCTATAGTTTTCTTTGACAATATATGGTCTTAAACAATTAGGCTAAAACTTGCCTTTTTTTTTGGGTTCATCTTTCATGTTCTTTTGGTTCTATTTTAAAACTAAGTAACCAATCTAAAATTCTTGAGGGAGAATGAGTTTGTTGTAGCTTATCTAAAATATATTCTAATAGGCCTATAATTTTTCTAGGGAAGCCAAATGCTTACCATCAAGAAGCTCTAGTTCATGCAGATGAGGCTCTATAGTCTTCATCATCTTTAATGTGCTCCAGAGATATTCGTAATGATGGGATCTCAATCTCGATCAGGATGATCACTTTAGTGACAAAAACAAGGGAGTATGGAGTAGATCCAGTTGGGGTGTGATGATTGGTTCTATAAGCCCAGAGGGTAGGAAAAATTTGTAAGTGCCAATTATGGCTAGCATCATTGATAATCTTTTTTAAGATGGCCAAAATGGTCTTATTTGATGCCTCAGCTTGTCCATTGCCTTGCGGGTTATATGGAGTGGATTTCTTGTGCTTGATCTTGAATTTTACACAAAGAAATTTCACATCTTAGTTCACAAAAGATCCACCATTATCGGATATAATATGGGCTTGGATGTCATATCAATAGATGATATGGTAATTAATGAATTTGGCTATTTTTTTTCTAGTAATATAAGTGAGAGGAATGGCCTTACTCAGTTGTATTCAAAATGTGCTTATGGACATATGAAGAGGTTGGGTTTATTTTGCCAATGAGATTGAGACCCCATGTTGAGAACGACCATGGTGTTGTAATCATTTGCAATGGTAAGGAAGGTGCATGTATCAAGTTACCATGATACTAACAAGGAAGACATTTATTTACATAATTAAAATAATTTCTCCATTTTGGGCGAATAATAACCTATTCTAAGAAGTTTCTTTGCTAGAACTACACCATTGGTATGGGTACCACACATTCTTTCATGAACCTCCTTTAGTTCCATCTTGGATTCTCTTAAAGATAAACAATGAAGAAGTGTTCCATCATAGCTTTTTTAATAAATCATGTTTCTAAGGAGGATATAACGTGTTAAGCAATGAAGGAACATTTTTTGTCAATTATTGGAAAGGTTTTTATTAAATACATGGATATGGAAATAGTTATAAAAATCTTGGTACCATAGTAGCTCAGGTGAAGGATTAGGATCAACAATGGTGCATATTCACTCTGAATCTGATAGAATATGTGTCAACTAAAGAATATTTTCAATCAGGAACTGATACTCTTTAGCACTATCATGCATTTGAATCATGGAACCAATTATTTCCATGACATCGATAGATCTATTGTTGACTCATGGAACTTGCTCAAACTACAGAGATTTAAAATGTGTTTTAAGGTAATCAACAATTTGCTTGTAAGGAACAAGCTTATCATCTCTTATTTGATACTGATAAGTTGTCTGATTTATGATTAGCTATAAATCTCCATAGACCTTTAAGCTTTAAATATCCCATTGTATGGTAAGATGGAACCCTACAACTTGTTGGGTGAATATTTTGTCACCAGCTAACTGATGAGCAAAATAGGTCTCTTCAACCACAGCATAGGGAGATTGGTCATCCAAATGTGCAGGTTTACCACATCAAAAGGGGACAAATCTCTCCTCTCATCAAGGGGAGGTTCCCTTATAACTATAAGGAGCTATATACTATATATATAAGTAGAAAATAACACTCAGGGGTAGGATTACACCATCCATCTCTCTTTTTTCAAAGATGATGTTTATGAATAAAGGAGAAAATCTTGGTGAAAACACTGAAGGCACTTCTCTTCTTTTAGAAAGTGGTCTTATAGGAAATAGTAGGAGTTCTTTCAGGTAGTGACAAGTAACTGGTAATAGGGGTGTAGTAACCAGCATACTGAGGTGTAGTGCAAAGTCTCCACCTCGACTGCCCAAAAGTGAAATACAAAGGATAATGAGGGCACAAAGTCATCCCAAGGTCCTTTACATAGGAATAAAAAATAGACAAACACACTAAAGGCAATTATAGACAACACAAAGTCTTCCCATAATAGCTTCAGGACACTTTCTTGATTACTTCCACAAGTTTTGCTTATTTCATTAATTGGACAAGAATGCATTTAGAAGACAAACATAAGAACAATATCCTAAAATGACACAAGATAAAATAGCACAAAGTCTAAAAGTAACTTGCTTTCTCATTCAAACAAAGAAATATGATTAATAATCTAAGCTCAAAGTCTCAGTAATCGCCTTTCAATTTTGGCAGAGTTTTGCTTCTATAACAAAGAGATCTCTTTTGCATAAAATAAGAGATTACATTATATAGTCACCAAGAAAGGCTTGGCACTTTATTCCATGGAACGGCCCATGCTACATTCAATGCTTTGAATGCATTTTTAGTTCTGTCAAGGGACCATGCTGGAACAGGGAAGCTACCTTAACTGTGGCAAGTCAATTTTTCTCAAATGTCTTCTCCTGGGCTTGGGTCATCTGGTCCTTCACTAAATATCTATGCAGTTGTCCACTTCACCTTTACTTCTTGGAGAAAAATAGGCCGCACCTTCAATGTTTGTAGGCTCAAATATCTACTTTACATACCATTCCACCTACTGGAATAACTTCTACAAAAATATTTCTAGTCTTTCCCTCTTTCTACTACAATTTGAGCTCTCGGGCTATCTTTTCCCTTTCTGCCAACTCTTTTGGATCCTTCCAGCTGGTCATTAAATTTTTTTCAAGTTTTGCACCACATTTGAAATTTAGCAGATATTTCATTACCTTAAATTTGACATCCGCAGGGACGTCATTAGTCACTGGTTTAAAAGGATCAAGCAGCCTTCTCGGCTCCTTGGATCCATCACTTCTTTGGTTTAGTCGCTTCCTTGGTTCATTCACTTGGTTCAATTGCTTCCTTGGTTCATTCACTTCCTTGCTATATCTGGCTCTTCCTTTGAACCATTGAATCTTTGAACCATTGAACTTTAAACTATTTTGGTTCAAGATTCAATCAATTCATTGGTTCATCTTTTGTTCTATCACTTTCTCTTTATCTTAGAACCATTGTTCCATGCCCTCTGCAAGGGCACCTACCCTTAGTTCATTTCCCTTTGCAAGGGCACTTGTTCTTTCAGCTTTGGGGCAGTCCTTTGAACCAATCGCATTGAACCTTTGAACCTTTGAACCGTTAAACCTTTTTGGTTCAAGGTTTAATGGTTCAACGATTCAATCTTTCTTTATTTTTTTAAGTGTTTTGACCACTTGAACCAAGAAGCCATTGAACCTTTGAACTGTTGAACCCGTTGAACCTTTGAACCATTTTGGAAGTGGGGTTCAATGGTTCAATCTTGTGTTCTTTGAAGCCTTATTTGTTTCACTACCCTCTACAAGGGCACTTGGCCTTTGGTTCACTATCCTTCGCAAGGGCACTTGGTCTTTTCACATTGGTGCACTCCTTTGAACTGACCGATTGAACCAACTGTGGTTCAACAATTCAACAGTTCAATCTTTTATTCCACCCATTCACTTAAACACCTGAACTAAATGCATTGAACCTTTGAACTGTTGAACTTGTTGAACCTTTGAACCATTTTGGTTGAAGGTTCAACAGTTTAACGGTTCAAGCCTTCTTATTTTCGCTAAGTCTTTTGGAACTTGCTGAAGCGATTGAACTTTGAACTATTTGCTGAAGCGCTCAACTCTTTAAGCTTATTGTCATCATTGAAATTTTGAAACCGTTGAACCTTTAAACCTTTTAGAAGCGGGGTTTAATGGTTCAATCCTATGTTTGAAGCTTGGTGAAGAATATTTTTGGTTGAACCAAGGTGTTGAACCTGTCTAGAAATTGCCTAAGTGTTGAGAGCTTGTTTCTTTCCTACGGAGTCTGTAGAAACGTGTCTGTAGAGTTTGTAGAACTGAGTTCATAGAATCAAGTCCATAGAAATGAGTTTATAGAATGAGCTTACAGAGTCCATAGAATTGAGCCTGTAGAGTCTATAGAAATGAACCTGTCAAGTCTATAGAAATGTGTCTACAGAGTCCATTAGCTAAAAAATCTTGAAAAATGGAGAATTTGAATGCCCAAAACAATTTTTGAGAAGGGAAGAGGGAATTTTAGCCTACAGGACCAAAATAGTTCATATGTTGTCCCAAAAATGAGTGACATATTTTGGGAACAACAGCTGGCTCCAATTGGGGAACTTCCTTTATTTAAAATTTTGAAATAGCTGAGGGGAGTAGAAACCAGAATCTCCAGTGCCTTGAAGTGGGCCATTGGGCTATGGAGTCATGCTACCCAAAAAAGAAAGGCACCAAAAATTCAAATTAAAAGCACAAAATAGAACTAAAGACTACACAAATATACATATGTATAGGTAATCTTATCTAATACTTCAAGAGTTGAAGTGCTTCAGATGCTGCCCATTGTGAGCTAGATAAAAAAGTGTGCCATCTTGATACTTCAACAAAAAACTATTCTCACCATTGAGCTCATGGATAGTGAATGGGCCTCTCTAAATGGAATCAAATTTCCCATGCATTCCCTTTGGTTCTCTTCTCTTGTCCCACAACAGGACTTAATCTCCAATCTTGAAATCTCAATTTTTTGCTTTTTGGTCAAAAAGCTTCTTCACCAGACTTTGATGCTATGCAATTAAGTCCACCACCATAGTTCGCTACTCATCTAGCTCAGTTAAGCACATGATCCTTTTGTCAATGGAGCTTTCATATGTCTAATCTTCAACTGCCTTTGCCAATTTCAGTGCTGGCAACTCTAGGGTGATTAGTATCTTAGCATTGAGACCATAAAGAAGTTAGAAAGGTGACATACCAATTTCCCTCTTGGGTGCAATTCTATCTACCCATAAAGCATCAACCAATGTTTTATGCCATGTTCATTGGTTATCATCTACCAGCTTCTTGATGATGGTCACCAGGTTCTTGTTGCTCGATTCAGCTTGGCCATTCCCTTGTGGAAAATAATTAGAGGAGTGGGAGAGGGTAATCTCATAGTAAAAATAGAACTGAGTGATCTCATGAGAAGAGAAATAGGCAGCATTATTTGTCACAATTTTGGTTGGGACCCCAAACCTAGAAAAGATGTTCTCCTTGAGTAAATTACATAGTACTTCTAAAGTAGCATGTTTGGTTAGAATTATTTCCACCCATTTGGTAAAGTAATATGTGGCTGTGAGGACATAATCATGTCTAGAACTTGAAGATGGGTCTACAGCACTGATGAAATTGATTTCCCATTTCTAAAATGGTTCTTCTATCACCACTGGCTTGAGAGGTAGGGCAACTAACTTGGGTCTTCCAATGAACTGTTAACACAGTTCAAACTTTTTTACAAATTTGTATGGATCCTGAAACAAAGTAGGCCGGTAATACCTAGCTCTAAGAATCTTGTGGGCAGTTATAGGAGTAGAAAAATATCCTCCACATGCCAAATTATGGAAGGACCTCAAAATTTGGTTCTGCTACTCTTTATTTATGCAATGAAGGAACACTCCATCAAGGCTCCTTTTGTATAGGCCATTGTCCCAAAGGAAAAAAATGGTAGATTTTAGTTTAACAATCCTCCTTTCCTTATGAGATAAGTGAGCAGGGCACTCACTGTAAGTAAGAAAATAAGCAATACTTGAATACCACTCATTCATGGTGGAGACAAAGAGGACTATTGGTGTGTCTTTTACTTCTTTTTCTTCATGCCTTGCTTCTTCAGATCTATTGTTAGAAATCAATTAACAAAGGTCATTTCCCTGCACTAGCTTTGTCAGTTTGATAACTAGATCAAACTCCTAGATTTTAGAAATCCAATTGCCCCTTTTGGTTCTAAACTCCTACTGAGTTAGTATGGATTTGACAGTGGTATCAAGAACTAGTGCAGTAACATGTGAGTTCAAGATGTAAAAATGGAAGTGCTTCACTGCCTTGACCACTATGTAATCATGCTTCTCCATGTTTGAGTACTTTAGCTCATGAAATTTGAGAGGACAGCTCATAAAAGAAATGGGAGATTCCACGCCTTGGTTCTGTTGAACTAGAATTGCTAAAAGCGTGTGCTCAGAAGCATAACTGTACATGATAAAATCCTTGGTATAATCTAGACAAACTAGAATTGGGGCATGGATAATGGTTGTCTTGATGTCCTGGAATACTAATTTGCCTTCTTTAGTCCAGCTAAAGATGGCCTTTCCCTTCATCATGTTCACGATGTGGTGAGTCTTCTCAGTGAACTCAGGGATGAATCTTCGTAAAAAATTCATTTTTTTGAAGAAAGAGTGAACTACAATCTTACTCATGGGTAGAGTAATCTCCTAGATGGATTTGACTCTTTTTGAGTCGATCTTTATGCCTTATCTGGATACAATGTGTCTGAGAAGCTTCCCTTCTGTCACTCTAAAGATAGACTTCTTGGGATTTAAAGAAATGCCATTCTAGCAGCATCATTATAGCACTTGTTGCAAATGGTGCACATGGTTAGGGCGATGCTTGGAAAAGATTGTCAAGTCATCAAGGTATACCACAATGAACTTACCCATTTTATCTTTGAAAGTAAGGTCCATTTCTCTCTGGAAAGTAGCGCCAGCATTTATCAGGCCAAAAGGCATTCTTCAATATGCAAAGGTGCCCCAAGGTGTGGTGAAGGTAGTCTTGTGTTGGTCTGCTTCACCAACTTTAACTTGATTATATCTTAAGAAGCCATCTAGCATTGATAACATCTTTGAACTGGTCACTATCTGAAGCACTTGATCCATGATGGGCAGAGGATAATTATCATTTAAGGATGATTGATTCAAATTTTTGAAGTCCATGTAGAGGTGAATTTCACCATTCTTCTTCCTCACAGATACTATGTTGGCAATCCATGTGAAATAATGGATTGGGAAGATTATCCTAGCATTCATCATTTTTTGTATCTCAGATAGAATAGTACTTGATATCTTTAGATTGTAATGTCTGGATTTTTTATTGTAAGGCACTAAATCACTTTTGAGAGGAATGTCATGGTGGATTTCTTCAGGCCTGAGTGACTTTAGATCCTCATAGGAGTATGCTAAGACATCCATATACTAGTGGAGTAGAGCAGTGAACTTGAATCTCTCCTTAGGAGTGCAGCAATTCCCAATGTTCACCATTTTGGGATCTTCCTTGGTACCCAAATTTATCTGATCAAACTCCTGGGAGGAGCTTGAATCCATTTGTTGCTATTTGATGAATCTATCATGTTGGTCAAATAGCTTCTCGAGGGAAACCAGGCCTTTGGGAATTTTATTCCCTTTGAGCTATAAGAATTATTCACCTGTGTCTGAACTTGATTCATGGACTGGTTCAATCTTCTGAGGCTCACTGCCTTCAAAGTGCAGTCATTCAAAGCTATCTTTTTGCTCTATGAAGGCAATGATTTGATTGTCATTATTAAACACCTACCAATGACTATAATTATCAGGTACACTTGGTTGAAAGACTAGCTTGATGGTGTAATTATCTCTTGTAAAGTCTGGGTGAGGAACTAAGAGAGTTGTTGAAACCGCTAGTGCATCAGCTCTATCATTAAATTCACTGGGTATGGCAAAGATGTTGAAAGCATCAAAGATTTCAATTTGATCCCAGACTAAATTGTGGTAGTGGCACAATCTCTCATTTTTGGTTTGGTATAGGTTTCTCACCTGACAAACCACTAGCTTAGTATCTCCTTCAGCATGGAGTTTGACACCCCTATCTTTAGTGACTTTCAATCCAAGCAAAAGAGATTCGTATTTAGTAGTATTATTAGTATTGCTAAAATACAATTTGTATGATGAAGGAAAAATATCTCCTTAAGGAGATATCAACACAATTCTGGCTCTTGAATTGATAGAGGAGTAGCTACCATTGAATTCCAGAATCCATACCTCATCAGACACTAAATTTACCTTAGATTTCTCTTTTCTTGGAAGGGGGAATTCTTCTGCATTTGCATTGCACTCTATCATGTCTTTTGTTGTTCCTTTTAAACTAATTTTTAGACTGTCACATTCAAGAGCTTCATCAGATGCCTCATGAACTTCCTCTATGGATAAAAAGTAGTTACCCATGCCTGAAGACTCAAATAGAGTTTGAGCTTCAGGTGTTGATGTCTTAATGACCACATATTTTACTTCCTTCTCAAGGAGCAGCCTCTGCATGATGCCTTTGATTGGGATCCTTGCTTTAGACAAGTCCATGCTTAACTCACCACCAACATACTTGCATAAATTTTGCCTAAGAAGGATGTTGTATAATGCTAGGACGTTGGCCACCACGATAGTCATCTTGATTCTCTTGTCTGGGAATGTTACAAATGCAAATTGTGTATCCTTGATTTGTCCCAGCAATGGCACTTGTTTGTTCTCCATGGAGAAACATATCTTAAATGTCTTGGTCAGTGTGAGACCAAGATATTCTACCACTTTGGTAGGCATGACATTATCTAAAGTGCCTGAGTCTATTATGCAGTTGTTTAATTGATGTCCATTTATCAGCAGGGAGACATAAAATAGTTCAGTCCTCCCGGGAGCAACAGGAGGGGTAATGACAAGGTTATTTTTGGTGGATGTGTTCTGGGGAGGATTACGAGTTACCTTCGAAATTACTTGTCCTACAAGGACAGCTTGGTTCTTTACACATTGAACTAACTTATCCAACTGATCAGGGTTAGATTGAAGGAATTCAAATTTAGACATTTGAATTTTAGTTTTCTTTATATGGTCAATTATGTCAAATGTTTGAAACAGACCAGGAATAGAGGTTGGGAGCTCATCCTTTTGGTTTTTATAAGGGGGAAGACTAGTCTACAAACTTAAAGTTGGGGGTGAAGGCACAATTGAGGTATTCACCTTTTTAGCAGTCACCAGGTCCTTTGGAAGGAAGGGTAGAGTGGTTCCCCACTTAGCAATTGAAATTGTAGGCTGAGTTCATTCCTTTGCTCTTTCCTTATCAATGTGTTGGGTTGACTAGTTCTTGGACCAAGTGAATATAGCATAAGTTCTCTCAACAGCTCCACCTTCACTTTTGGGTTCATCTTGGTAATTCAAGAAACCAATGTTGGAGTCGCCAGCTAATTCTTCTTCTTCTTCAGTGAAGAGATTAGCATCATTTTCAAAGTTTAATTCAGGCTGGAAGGATAAATTTGATTTAGCCTCAAAATATCCAACTGCTAAATTGGTTGGAGGTGCTTCAATGGCAAGGTTCCCCTGTGGGGGAGGAAGGTGATTTAGTTGTCCTTGATTCCTGATAGCATTGCCTTGATATGATTGATTGGGGAATGTCCTCCTTGGTACATCTCTATATGAAGGAGTAGATGACATCCCTTGCACCATTTGCTTTCTGAGAGCTAGCACTTTATTTTCTAGCTTTTGCACCATTGGGTCAGTGGTGACTGTAAGTGAGTATTCAAAAGATGAAGAGGATTTACCTCTGTTAGGATCTCTCCTTATCTTTCCTACCAAGATAAGGTCATCTTCTACCTTAGTAGCCAAATCCTGATCACTAGTAAGGTCTATGTGGCTAGCCCGTCTTAGCAAAAAACTCACTTCAGGCAGCTATGAGTTGATGAAGAAGCATTTAAGGTTTTTAGGTGTTGGCTGAGCAATGGTAGGAATCTGATTCCTTAGCTTGTCAAAATTTGCAATGAAATACCTCATAGGTTCATGAGGTTCCTTCTTCATCTGTGTGAGCTAGACCAACAGGGCATACACATCTTCTATAGGCTTGAACCTGGCTTTAAATTTAGCTTTAAGAGTGTCCCAGTTAGTTATTGACCTAGCCTAAAGATGGTAGAACCAGTCTGTAACAGCGCCTTGTAGTGTTTCCACAAATAGCCTGACTGATATGTCTTCATACTCCACTCCAATTACACAACAAGCTATGCTGAATGCAACAATATGTTCATAAGGGTGAACCTTCCCATCACTAAATAATTTGGGGAAATTCTTCCTTGAACTGCATAGAAGCTCATGTAGGGGTGGAGTTAGATTAAGTGGGCCAAAAGAGTTAAACCAAGGGCCTTGAACTGCCATGATTAGATTATGGAAAATAGGGATAAAAAATATGGGTGGAGTATGTATAGGTAAAGCTCTTGTGATAGTAGAAAAAGAAACTCTACCTTGTGTTGGTGACCTAGTACGGGTAGGAGGAACACTTCTAGATCATTAAACTTGAAGTTGGGGAGGGAACAAATTGAAAATGCCCTGCTGCACCAACTCAAAAATAGGGTTAACAACACCTTGAGCTCTCTAGTTTTTGGTATAATGTGGAGTTTCTAGATTGTAGAACAAAAATGGAAAAGAGTAGGATCTGCTTCAGCTTGAAGCTTGAGACTTCAAACTACACGCTCTTCCCTGCCAGAATAAATGGATAAGGCTATAATGATAATGGGTAAGACACAGGTGATGTTTCAATCTGAAGCTTGAGGCTTCAAATTACACAAAATTACTATGTCCCTAGTGGAGTCACTAAAAACTATTGGCGTGAAGCTAGAGGAAAGTGGAAAAAAGAAGTGAAACGTTCGATCCCCAACGGCTCTAGTTCACAAACTAGATTATATAATGGAAATGGATAAGGCTATAATGATAATGGATAAGACACAGGTGATGCTTCAATCTGAAGCTTGAGGCTTCAAATTGTGCAAAATTGATGTGTTCTCCAATGATATGAAAATGGATAAGGAAAAGAACTGAAACTGCTCATTTTTCCCCAGTAGAGTCACCAAAAAATTGTTGCGCAAAGCTAGGGGAAAATTAACAATGGAAAAGAACTGGAACTACTTGTTCTTCCCTAGTGAAATAAATGGATAAGGCTATAATGATAATGGGTATGACACAGACCAGAGTCACCAGAGTATATAATGGTTAAGGATAGGAACTGCTTGTTTGAATCCCCAGTGGAGTCACCAAAAACTGTTGGATGAATATTTTGTCACCACCTAACTGATGAGAAAAATAGGTCTCTTCAACCATAGCATAGAGAGATTCGTCATCCAGATGTGCAGGTTTACCACATCAAAAGGGGACAAATCTCTCCTCTCATCAAGGGGAGGTTCCCTTATAACTATAAGGAGCTATATACTATATATATAAATAGAAAATAACACTCAAGGGTAGGATTACACCATCCATCTCTCTTTTTTTAGAGATGATGTTCATGAACAAAGGAGAAAATCCTAGTGAAAACACTGAAGGCACTTCTCTTCTTTTAGAAGTGGTCTTATAGGAAATAGTAGGAGTTTTTTCAGGTAGTGACAAGTAACTGGTAACAGGGGCATAGTAACTAGTAGACTGAGGTGTAGTGCAAAGTCTCCACCTCAACTACCCAAAAGTGAAATAAAAAGGACAATGAGGGTAAAACGTCATCCCAAGGTCCTTTACACAGGAACAAAAAATAGAAAAACACACTAAAGTCAATTGTAGACAGCACAAAGTCTTCCCATAATTAGCTTCAAGACACCTTCCTGATTACTTCCACAAGTTCTACTTATTTCATTAACTAGACAAGAATGCATTCAGAAGATAGACATAAGAACAATCTCTTAAAATGACACAAGCTATAACAGCACAAAGTCTGAAAGTAACTTGCTTTCTCATTCAAATAAAGAAATATGATTAACAATCTGAGCTCAAAGTTTCATTAATTGCCTTTCAATTTCAGTAGAGTTTTGCTTCTATAACAAAGAGATCTCTTTTGCATAAAATAATAGATTACATTATATAGTCACCAAAAAAGGCTTGGCACTTTATTCCATGGAACGGCCCATGCTGCATTCAATGCTTTGAATGCATTTTCAATTTTATCAAGGGACCATGCTAGAACAGGGTGGCTACCTTAACTATGGCATGTCGATTTTTCTCAAATGTCTTCTCCTAAGCCTAGGTCATCTGGTCCTTCACTAAATATCTACGTAGTTATCCACTTTGCCTTTACTTCTTAGAGAAAAATAGGTTGCACCTTCAATGTTTGCAGGTTCAAATATCTACTTTACAGACCATTCCACCTACTAGAATAACTTCTACATGGATATTTCTGGTCTTTCCCTCTTTTTTCTACAATTTGAGCTCTCAAGCTATCTTTTCCCTTTCTTTCGGCTCTTTTGGCTCCTTCTTCAACTGGTCGCTGAGTTTATTTTTCAAGTTCCATGCCACATTTGAAATTTAGCAGATATTTCATTACCTTAAATTTTATGTCTGCAGGGACGTCATTAGTCACTGGTTTAAAAGGATTGGGTGGCATTCTCAGCTCCTTGGTTCCATCACTTCCTTGGTTCAATCGCTTCCTTAGTTCATTCGCTTCCTTGGTTCAATCGCTTCCTTGGTTCATTCTCTTCTTTGCTCTATCTGGAACTTCCTTTGAACCGTTGAACCTTCAAACCATTGAACTTTGAACTCTTTTGGTTTAAGGTTCAATCAGTTCATTGGTTCATCATTTGTTCCATCGCTTTCTCTTTATCTTAGAACCAATGTTCCATGCCCTTCGCAAGGGAACCTACCCTTAGTTCATTGCCCTCTGAAAGGGCACTTGTTCTTTCAGCTTTGGGGCAGTCCTTTGAACCTATCACATTGAACCTTTGAACCGTTGAACCTTTTTGGTTCAAGGTTCAACGGTTCAATGGTTCAATCTTTCTTTATTTTTCTAAGTGTTTTGACCGCTTGAACCAAGAAGTCATTGAACCTTTGAACTGTTGAACCCATTGAACCTTTGAACCATTTTGGAAGTAGGGATCAATGGTTCAATCCTATGTTCTTTGAAGCCTTCTTTGTTTCACTACCCTTTGCAAGGGCACTTGGCCTTTGGTTCACTATCCTCCACAAGGGCACTTGGTCTTTTTACTCTGGTGCACTCCTTTGAATCGGCCGATTGAACCGATCGATTGAACCAACTGCGGTTCAATGGTTCAATGGTTCAATCTTTTGTTTCACCCATTCACTTGATCACTTGAACTAACCATGTTGAACCTTTAAATTGTTGAACTCATTGAACCTTTGAACCATTTTGGTTTAAGGTTCAATGGTTCAATGGTTCAAGCCTTCTTATTTTCACTAAGTCTTTTGGAACTTTTTGAAGCGGTTGAACTTTAAACTATTTGCTGAAGTGCTCAACTCTTTAAGCTTGTTGTCATCATTGAAATTTTGAACCCGTTGAACCTTTGAACCTTTTGGAAGTGGGGTTCAATGGTTCAATCCTATGTTTGAATCTTAGCAAAGAATATTTTTGGTTGAACCAAGGTGTTGAACCTATCTATAAATTGCCTAAGTGTTGAGAGCTTGTTTCTTTCCTGCAGAGTCCATAGGAATGTGTCTGTAGAGTCCGTATAACTGAGTTTTTAGAATCAAGTCCATAGAATTGAGTCTGTAGAAATGAGCCTGCAGAGTCTGTATAAATGAGCCTGTGGAGTCCATAGAAACGAACCTATCGAGTCCGTATAAATGTGTCTACAGAGTCCGTTAGCTGAAAAAGCTTGAAAAATGGAGAATTTGAATGCCCAGAATAATTTTTGAGAAGGGAAGAGGGAATTTTGGCCTGCAGGACCAAAATAGTTCATATGTTGTCCCAAAAATGAGTGACAGATTTTGGGAACAACACAACTAATGCCTCATATTCAGCCATATTATTTGTACACTAAAATTATATATGGAAGGCTTTAGGGATCGAATCCCCCTGTGGCATGATCAGCAATATGCTAGCTCCAAACCCTTGGGATGTGAAGGATCCATCAAAATAGAGTGTCCACTATTCAAGTTCTTGTGATGCTTATTCTATCATCATGATAGAATCATTTAGAAGGTCAAAGTTGAGAGGTTGAGTGGTCGTAATAGGAGCTTCTGCAAGTTCATTTGCAAGAACCTGCCCTTTAATTACCTTTTGATTTTGGTACTCAATATCAAACCCACTAAGGATAATAATCCATTTATCCATCCATCCTTGAATAGCTAATTTATAAAAGAGGAATTTGAGAGGATATGCCTTGGTGATAATAATAGTTTTGTTATTTAACATATAAGTTCACAATTTTTTAGTGGTGAATACCCTAGCTAAACATGCCTTCTCAATAGGCATATAATTATGTTCATAGGCTACCAATCTGTGTTTTAAATAATAAACCATGTGTTCTTTACCATGATCATCATGATAAGCCAAAAGTGCCCCCAGTGCATGTACCATGGCTGATACATAAAGAAGTAGTGGCCTTCCTTGTGTTGGAGGTCGTAAGATCAGTGGATTGGCCAAGTATGTTTTAAGTTTTGAAAAATCTATCTGACAATATTCATCCCACTAAAATGTTACCCCTTTCCTTAAGAGATGGTTAAATGGGTGGAACTTATCTACTAATTGAGAAATGAACCTGTGTATAGACTAGATCTTGCCTTGTAGACCTCACAACTATTTAAGATTATTTAGTGGATGCATTTCCATAATAGTTGTGACTTTTTCAAGGTCAACTTAAATCCCTCATTGTGACACATATGTGACTCTAAAGACACATTTCTTAGGATTCAAGCAAACTTTATATGCACAAAGCCTCTCAAATATTCTTCATAGAATGTCAGGGTGTCCATCTCTTGTTCATGATTTTTCTAGTAAATCATCAACATAGTCCTCGATAATGTCATGCATCATATCATGGAAGATGATAGTCATTGCATGATGATATGTGGCTATAACATTATTCAAACTAAATGGCATGACTTGATAATAGAATGTCCCCCACAAAGTGGTGAACGCGATCTTATGCTAATCTTTAGGGGCTATCTTGATCTGATTATAACTAGAAAATCCATCCATTAAGGATAGCATCTCGTACCCAATAGTTGAGTCAGTAATCATGTTGATGTTAGGTAGAGGAAAATCATCTTTGGGCATGTTTTGTTGATATCACAAAAATCAATACAAACATGTATGTCTGAGGTCTTTTTACTTACTAGCATTATGTTATAAATCCATTTAGATTAGTCCAATGATCTGATAAAATTGGCTCCTAAAAACTTTTCAAACTTCACCTTCACCAAAAAGATGATGCATGGGTACATCTTTCTCAACTTTTGCTTGATTGGTTTAGCATCAAGGTGAACAACAAGATGATGCACAACTAAATCTAGATCCAAGCCTGGCATGTTAGAATATGCCCATGAAAAGATGTCTATATAATCCTTAAGAATGGATATAATATGTACACGTTCCACTTCAGTAAGGTAAGCTCCAAGATAAAAAAATTTGGGATCCTCATGGGTTCTCAAATTTAGTTTTATTGTTCTCTCTATAAGGAGTTTGGATCCATATTCTAAAATTATAGGCAATATACAGTCATGATCATCTATAATATCTTCTTGTTGTTTCTCCCAAAGATCTAGATAATATGAAGAATCAGAATCTACCTTCTCATGTAAAGGCTAATTGGCAAAGACCTCTAGAATCTCAAGAGTAAGATACTCAAATATTTGATGTTGTTTTGAAGAGATGCTTGTACTAGCTATGGAACTTGGGCTAGATAGACTTTCTACATCCTGAGGGGATGAGAAAACTTTCCCACTTGGGAGCATCTAAAATAGGTTTTCACTCAAAGGCATGTCTTTTTCTTTACGTTTTCCATGATCAACAAGTGCCTCAAAGAGTTTTTCACCTATAGATATCGATGTTTGTTCTTTATTATTACCAATAAATTTTGTCTACTCTCTAAAGTAGGCAAAATAATTCAATGAAAATCAAAACACTACTTATGATCACCAATAAGGAATGCATCTTGTAGGCCCACGTATTCTACAATTGATTATTCATTTTGAAAATCATCAAGGCATATGACCAAATTTTTCTAATCCCAATCTATTTTGAACTATGAGTTCAAAATGGCAAAGGCATAGGTTATAGTGAGGGTTTGGTTTAGGATGGGAAGCACCAATGATAAAGATATAATGTCCTACTTCAGGAAGGGAAGCACTACTAGGATGGGTTTTTTCTTCAAGATGAGAAGCTCCAATAGGATGGATTTTTTCTTCAGGATGGGAAGCTCCGATAGGTGTTATGGTTATTATGGCATTTGAATCAAACAAATATGAATCAACAAGCTCATCAAAAAGGCTATAATGGGATGGTGTGTCTCTTTTAGGAGTCTCATTATTAGTCACTTTGGAAGAGTCACTATCAAATGTTATGAGGTCATCCTCTGGTGGTTTAAATCTAAGACCATGATTCCAATTGACAACTCCAGTTGATAAGGGCTCTAAAATTCCTTGTGTCTGTGGGCCAAGGCCTTTCCCTATATAGTTAAGATGATCCATTATCCTATTACAGATTTGATGCTTTAGATTCTGAAAATAATCAGTAAGGCCTTTAGAATATAACCAATATCCCTCGATAAAATCCTATAGATCTTTATTTGGTGAAATTGTAGATACAAAAACCATAAGGGGTTTTGGTTGCTTCTTCTTTGGTTGCCAAATCTGATCAGGTCTACTAGGAGTCTGGAAAGTTTTAGGTTTACCAAATGTTTTAGGGGATTTTGGTAATTTTTCAACATGGAAGACATCCTTTAGATCGTACATGGAAATGATTGCATCTTTAATAATAATCTATTTGGCCAGAGCTATAGGAAATGGATCAGTTGAAGTAAAGGCTAGATCACCAGGGTTAATATAATTAGATGGATATGGATGAGAAATGATGTCTTTATTATTCTTTGCAATGAATTTAGAACCTAAGCAATAGTTATAATTATGAAACTCTATTTCAAGATGTTTGCATTATTGGTATGGCTTCTGATCAATGGGAATAGTAACCTCAATCCCATCATGGGGAAACTTAAGGTATTTATGAAGAGTAGATAGAATTCCATGTACTTCATGGATCCAAGGATAACCAAGAAGTATGTTATGATTAAACATGAAATATATTGAGAGGGGGGATGAATCAATATATTATATATCTTTACTCAATTTGATTTATTTTCTTTAACCACTTAATCACACATTCAAGATATGCAATAAAACTAAAACAATAATATGCACCACAAGAGAGAGAGAAAGAGAGAGACTAAATTTTGATGTGGAAACCCAAAGTGAGAAAAACCATGGAGAACAATCTCAAGTATATGAATGAGCACCAACTCAAATTACAAAGTTTGTAAGCACCAACTTGTAGGAGAACCAACCCCTTTTGTGAGCACCAACACAACTATTTGTGAGCACCAACCCACAGGAGAAACAACCCATAGGAGCACCAACCCCTCTTGTGTATAAAACACAACTATCTCTCAATGTTGCTTACTCAACAAATGATAGAACTCTACAATATCTCATGCTTTTCTCTCTTTGAAAACAAATATAAACCATGCACACTCTTGCATATCAAATGGCTTCTCAAGCCTTTATTTATAGATTTCCAAATAACTTTTGGCATTCACCCTTTTGACCCTTCAATCCTCATGGAAAATGGTGCCAAACTTACATGACCCTTCGTATCCTTGCATTTGAAAAGTCATATGGTGACCCTTCATAATAAAATGCATCCTTTCCTCTTTTTTTTTTATCTTGGTGACTTTTTGTATTCCTTAAAGTATCCCTTCATGGAAAAATGCGCCATACCCTCTTTTGTCTTCATATGGTGACTCTTGGATTTCCTCAAGATGACTCTTCATGAGAAAATGCATCCCATTCCTCTTTTATCTTTACTCTATGACTCTTTGACTTCTCCATGGGCCCTCTTTTGACTTATATGCAACCAAAAATAGATTCATTAATATTAAATAAATATTAACACGCATTAGCCAAGATATGAATATTAAAAACACCATTAAATGTAATGGGGCCTTTATCACTAATAATGCTAGACCTTTGACATCAATGAAAATATTTCCAATAATCTCTCCCTTTGTCATTGATGGTAACCTCAAACTAAAACTGCCACATCTTAAAACTTGCACATACTACCATCTAAAAAACATACAATAACTCCCTCTTACTATAGTAACATGTACCTATTTCTTGTACCTATACCTGTTTCTATTATTCTCCCCCTTTGACATCAATGGCAAAGGGCCTATCTAGAGCTAACACTTAGATCCCCCTCAACTGATGATGAATCTCAATGGTAGGAAGTAAAAGAAATTACTCCCAACTTCTCTTGTAGATACTTAAATGTGTCTTTTGGTAGTGCCTTTGTTAAAATATCTACAATCTACTCTGTAGTACTGATATATTGCATCATAACTTATTGATTTACAACATGCTCTCTCAAAAAGTGATATCTAATGATAATATGTTTTTTTTTTAATGCATCACTAGATTCTTCAAAATATTAATAACACTTGTGTTTTCACAAAAAATAAAAATGGGTTCATCATATTTTACATTGATATCTTCCAAAGTTTTCTTCATCCAAAGCACTTGAGTATAACACAATACCACTACAATATATTCTGCTTTAGTTGTAGAAAGTGATACTTAATTTTGATTTTTGATTAACCATAATACTAAGCTATCACCAAGGAAGAAAGCTCCTCCACTTGTAATATTTCTATCATCCAAGCACCCTACCCAATATGAATCTATATAAGCAACCAAAGTGAAATCTTTGCCTATAGAATACCATAATCCATAATCTAATGTCCCCTTGATATATCTAAATATTCTTTTCACCAACTGAACATAACTATCTTTTAGAGTTGACTAATATCTTGCAACCATACCTACTGCATGCATGATGTCTAGCCTCAATTCTGTCAAATATAAAAGACTACCAATCATAAATCTATACAAAGATTGATCTACAATAGGTGAATCTTCATCCTTGCTCACCTTATTTCCTATACACATTGGTGTGCCAACTGGTGCACAATCCTGGAAGCCAAATTTTTTCAATATTTCCTTGGCATATTTACTTTGAGATATGAAAATTCCTTTATCTAACTAAAATATTTGCAATCCTAAAAAAATAACAATTCTCCAAGCATAGACATCTCAAATTATTTTTGCATATTATCAAAAAAAAATTGTCATCTTTTCAATGTTTCCTTCAAAAATGATGTCATCAACATATACGACAATAATCAATTGATGCATTACCTTATATTTTGATGTAGTTATTACTGTCATCAAATCTTCTCTTGAAACCTTGATCCTATAGGTACTTATCAATTCTTGTATACCAAGCTCTGGGAGCTTGTTTCAATCCATACAGTGCTTTCTTTGATCTGCATACATGGATACTAATATTTGAGAGAGAAAAATCCCTCAGCCTGCTCAATGTAGACCTCTTCTCCTATATTCCTATTTAGGAAGGCAGATTTGACATCCATCTAAAACACTTTGAAATTTTTAAACACTACATATGCAAGAAACATTCTAATAGCCTCTAGCCTTGCCACTGGTGTAAAATTTTCTTCAAAATCTATTCCCTCTGAGCATATCCTTTACATACTAATCTTTCTTTATTCTCAGTCACTTCTCTATTTTCATTCAACTTATTTCTATAAACCCATTTTTTTCTTATCACATTGTGATCTTTTGTTCTAGGCACTAATTCCCAAGTATCATTCTTTTTTATCTGATTTAATTCTTCATCCATTGCCTTAACCTAATTCTTATCATGTCTAGCTTCTAAAAAAGTTCTAGGCTGAATTTTGGATAACAAAGAGAAATTAACTTGTTCAAATTCACTTACCATCATTCTTCTGGTGCAAATTTCTAATTTATGTCCCTAATGATGCCACTTTCATTATGATTTCTTTGGAAATATTTAGATGGAGTATTGACATCCTTTTTCTCCTTCTTCTCATCTTCATCAGATTTTTCAAAATCTTCCTCTTCAATGATTTCAAGAATGTCTACTAGATCACTAATTTTTTGTGTTCCATCTTCTTCTATCCTAACACTTGCACAAGTTTTTCATTAGTTCTCTTTATGAAACCTCTGCTACCAAAAACTCTAAAATAATCAACCGTTGTTGGTTTGTCTTTCCATAGATCATAAGGAGTCTTGTCATTATTGACTCTCAATAATGTTCTATTCTATATATGCACTATTATAGCAACTACCTCTCTCCAATATTTATCTGGTATCTTGGATTCATTTAGCATTGTCCTTACCATCTCCTGAATTGTTCTATTTCTCTGCTCAACTACTCCATTTTGATATGGAGTTCTGGCTACTAAATAATGTCTATTTATTCTATGGTCTTCATAAAACTCAATAAACTGATTTGATATGAGTCCTCCTCCTTGATCTGATCTTAGACACTTAATCTTCAAATTGGTTTCATTTTCAACTAATGTTTTGAATGCTTTAAAATGTCTGAAAGCTTTTGATTTTTTATTTAAAAACATAACCCAAGTCATATGTGAAAAATCATAAATAAGTAACATGAAATATTTATCACCTTGAGTATTTTGAGTTCTCATAGGTCCACACAGATCAGTGTGAACAATATCTAGCATCTGAGTGGCCAAGTACTCTTTTGTTTTAAACCACTTTCTGGCTTGCTTCTCATGCTAACAAGGTTTACAAAGTGTGTCAGATGGCTTTATAATCTTTGAAAGATTTATGACTACTTGATTCTTATTGACGTTGACAAGATTGTCAAAATTTATGTTTCCTATTCTCTTGTGTCATAATCAACTTTCTTCAATCTGAATCAAACAACATCTTTGACATTTGATGTTTGATAGCATATACAAATTATTACCTATTCTCTGAGAATTTATAACCAACACATCTGAATCTTTTCTCCTAGTTTTACAACTTTTTGCATACAAATTTATTATGTGCCCCTGATCACACATTTAACTTACACTCAAAATATTATGCTTAAGACCTTCTACATACAAAACATTTTCAATTTTAGTTCTACCATTATCCAAACTTAGTGTACCTTTTTTAGAAATTCTGGTAGTAGTATTATCTCCAAGTTTCACTGTGCCACCATTTATCTTATTTAAGGTTATGAACTTGATTTTGTCTCCTATCATATTCCTCAAACATCCACTATCAATGAACCATGGCTTTTCTTCATTTCTTGCATGTAAAGCTACCTGCACCAACATAGATTTTTTAGGTTGTTTCTCCTACCATGAACCTATCTAAACTTTCTTCTTGATGAATGCAGCCTTAAAACTCTAGTCCTTCTTGACTAACTCGAATACACTTCTACAGCACTGAGCTATGTGTCTAAAGTTGTTTCACTTGTAACATATTATTTCCTCTTCATTAAAGCCTGATAGAGGAGCAAAAGAGTTATGGCTTCTACTTGACTCTGCATGACTTTCCTTCTCCTTATTTCTAAAATTATTAGCCATTTTTTGACACTCTATTTTCTTATGACCATATCTATTAAAATAAAAATAGTAACCATAAAAATAGGACCTATTTGTGTATCTCTAACCTAACTGCCTTTTGTAGTTCTATTTTTTCCAACCTTCTTTGTTTGAGATATCCTCTGTATTCTTAACTTCTTCCCTTTTGATTTCTTCTTTTGTAAGAGCTTCAACATAGCTCTTTCCTTTTTCCTTGTCTGTGAAATTAGTGACCTCCCTTTCTCTTTTTAAAATTTGATACCTGTCTTATCTAACATTGATCTTTGAATTTCTAATATCTTATTCAACATATTAGTGTTATTCTCAAATTTTAAATCATTGGCTGCTCTATCATTGATTGCTTTATTTGTTTTCTTAAGATTTGCTTTTAAAAAAATAATTTCAATAACATACCTTTCACATTCTTTACTAAATTTTTACAACTGTGCCATTAGATCTTATTCATTCTTCTTAGATTCTTCAAAGTGTGCTTGTAGATCTTCAATTGTTTCCTTTGACTCTTTTTTATTTTTCTCAATCTGGAGCTTTAATCTTTGATTCTTCTTCTCAAGAGATTTTAACTCTTCTAAGTCACAAATGAGTTCTCTTTCCAAATTCACTTCGGCTTCAACATATTCTTCTTCTTGATCATCTATAATTTTGCTTGCAAAGACATCTTCATGTATGGCCATGACTAGACTATCTTCTTCTTCTGAATCACTGACTTCATTGTCTTCGACTGAGCTAGGATCTTTAGAATACAAACTCTTCTTCTCAAATATTTTCTTGAATTTTCTTTTTAAATTCTTCTTGTATGTAGACTTTCCTTCTTCATTTTCACCATTACCTTTATGTAGGCACTTAGCTACAAAATGTCTAACCTTTCCATAATTAAAACATTTAAAAGGTAATTTTCCTTCATATTTACCTGTGCCATTTTTTGTCTTGTGAATGAATAAAGCTCCATTGTCATCTTCATCATCACTAGAACTATCACTTGATTCTTAAATCTTAGCCTTCTCTTTCTTCGATGTCTTGAAATCAGCTTTTCTCTTTGAGGGTTTCTCTTTTCGGTCTGCATCTCATATGTTGTAAGAATACCATGTAGCTCATCCATCTTTAGCTTGGATAAATTCTTCATCTCTTCAATTGCCAAAATTTTGCATCATATCTCAATGGTAGAGATCTCAAAACTTTTGTATCATAATTGATTCTTTTAACTTTTCTTTAAGACCTTGAATCTGATTAACTATTTTATCAATCTGCAAAAAATAACTTGCTATATTTTCTTCCTCTTCCATCTTCAAACTCTCAAATTGTCATTTGAAAGTTTGAAGCTTAGCTTGCTAAACCTTTCCATCACCTTTGTAAATATTCTCAAGTTTTATCCAAGTTTCATGAGCATATTTACATTGCATAATTTTAATAAATTTTGATTCACATAAACCACATAAAATAGTATTTAAAGTTTTAGCATTATTTTCACTTGCTTTCTTTTCTATTGGAGTAGTTACAAGTGTCTATGGATCTTCATATTCCTCCACCACTGCTTGCCAAATGTCAAATCCAAGGGCCATCAAATAAGTCTTCATCTTTATGCACTAAAAAGCATAGTTTGTCCCATCAAACAAAGGTGTCTTATTTGTAGAAAAACTTTCATGTGAAACAGCCATCATGATTTTCTGATCTACTTTCAAGTTATAAATATTTTTCCAAAGGAACCTTCTCTGATACAAATTATTAAGCATGAAATATACTGAGAGGGGAGGGTGAATGAGTATATTATATATCTTTTAATTAATCTGATTTCTTTTATTTAACCACTTAATAACACATTCAAAATATGAAATAAAACTGAAACATTAATATGCACCACATAAGAGAAAGAGAAAGAGAGAGACACCAAATTTTTATGTGGAAACTCAAAATTGGAAAAACTATGGAGAATAATCTCAAGTATATGAATGAGCACCAACTCAAATTACAAAGTTTTCAATCACCAACTTACAGGAGCACCAACCCCTTTTCTAAGCACTAACATAGTAACTATTTGTGAGTACCAACCCATAGGAACATGAATCCCTTACAAAGATTTATGAGCACCAACCCACATGAGCACCAACCCCTCTTGTTTATAAAATACAACTATCTCTCAATGTTGCTTACTCAACAAATGATAGAACTCTATAATATCTCCTACTTTTCTCTCTTTGAAAACAAATACAAACCATGTACACTCTTAAATATCAAATGACTTCTCAAGCCTTTATTTATAGCTTTCACAATGACCTTTGGCATTCACCCTTTGTGACCCTTCAATCCTCATGGAAAATGGCACCAAACTTGTATGACCCTTCGTATCCTTGCATTTGAAAATTCATATGGTGACCCTTCATAAACAAATGCATCCTTTCATCTTTTGTCTTTATCTTGGTGACTTTTTCATATTCCTCAAAGTGTCCCTTCATGGAAAAATGTGACATTCCCTCTTTTATCTTCATATGGTGACTCTTGGAATTCCTCAACATGACTCTTCATGAGAAAATGTGTCCCATTCCTCTTTTGTCTTTATCGCATGACTCTTTGACTTCTCCATGGGCCCTCTTTTAGCTTATATGAAACTAAAAATATATTCATTAATATTAAATAAATATTAACACACATTAGCCAAGATATGAATATTAAAAACACTGTTAAATGCAATGGGGCCTTTATCACCAATAATGTTAGACCTTTGACATTAATTACAATATTTCTAACAGTTATAAGGAAGCTCAATATCCATAATATGGAATAATATGTGATAATAAATAGACTCAACCATGATTGGAAACCAAATTATACTAGATGACTCCCTCTCAGTGTTTTCATAAGCCTTGATTGTAATAGTTTTTGGTTGAATGTCTTTATCCATGTAACCCAATTATCACACCAATTTAAGAGTTATGATGTTTAGCCCTAAACCATTATCAATAAGAACCCACTTGATCTTGTGATCTGCAATGATTATCTCAATGTATAGTGGGTTATTATGGTTTGGGCCAAGGGTGGACATGTCCTTTTGATCAAATGTGATTTGCCAAAATGAAGACAAATGTCCAACTAGGTTCTAGAACTGATCAAGGTTTATATCATTATGCATAGTATACTCTTATAAAAGTTTGTTAAAGATGGTTCTATGAACATCAGATGTTTGTAAGAGTTCTAATATGGAAATTTACATAGGGTTTTTATCTAATTGATTCATTATACTATAAGGCCTTTGCATTGTGGATTAAACTAGTTTAGTCTTAGTCGGGACAGTATTCAACTTTGGAACTATTGGCATAATGTTCTCATTGGGTTTATGAAAAGAACTGGGTGAAGGGACCTAGATGGTAACTCATAGGTATCCAGTTATGACTGCACAACCTAGAGGTGGAAAGGAGTTATTATAATTAGAAGAGGGAGGCAAAGGGACTTGGATGGTGATTCATGGGTGATTAACTATATTTATATAATTTTAGGTCAATGAGGAGCCTTTAGAAGAATGGTAATATTGTTTAGGACTAGTAACCTGTGAAAATGGAGTAGCAACATGATGATGCAAACTCAACATGATATTACTAAGGGGAGAGGGTGCTAAACCTTTAATGATGGGTCTCATGTTACGAGGAACATGAGATTAGCCATGTGGTGTCATAGTAATAGTGGTAATGTGGGTTGAAAAAATGCATCCCACAGTGTTATTATAGTCATAAGGTACATTGTTATAAGCCACATTATTAGTGTGGGCATTATGATCTAAATTTTATCATTATGATTTTGACCTTGTTGTTGGTTCTAATCTACTTCTGTCCTTAATTGTGACCATTTTGATTGTTTCTTGGTGGTGGTGGATCATGTCGAGGAAAGGGGTCTTTGTAGATTCCCATATCTTGATTTGTGTCCTGATTAGGGGCTAACTTAATTTTTATCTCACCATTTTTAATAAAGTCCTCAATAATATGTCACAATTGAATGTAATAATATGCATCATGACCAGCAACATGATGAAAGTTACACCATTCATTCTCTTTGTACTAGTCTAGTTTTGGTTGATCTGAAGGAAATGGCCTTGATGCTGACCATATAATTAAATTATCTACAATGACATTTTGTAACACTATTTCAATTGATTATCTTAACTTTCTAAAGACTCTAAAATTTTTATGAAATGTCCGTGGAAGTTATCTTTACAAAGTAGGTAGTGGATTTAAGGGAGTTAATTGTACATTTGGAGGAGGCATAGCCTGTACCATTTATACATTTCTTATTTCTATCACCCTATTTCCAACCATGTTCTTATTTTTACTAAATCCCTTAGGCTTATCTTGAATAACTATTTGAGATAGTTATTTAGTTTGATTAGATGCTTGACCTTGCACAAAAATTTTAACAAGGCCTCTAGCAATAAGATCCTTCTCAATCTGTACTCCTTTGTCAATAATTTCTTCAAATGAGTTAGCACAAACTAATCATATATTATGTGAAACTTTAGGATATAAATTTTATGAAAATATATCAACCAACTATTTGTCTAGTAAATTGTGTTGAAAGTAGCCTTCCAACACTCTCCACCTTTACAGATATGCAACAAAACTTTCACCATCACATTGCTTAAATTTGCATAAGTCAACAATGGTTAATTCATGTTCTATGTTATATGAGAAATGGTTAACAAACTTCATTGATAAGTCATTCAAATCTACAACCAATATTTTAGGTATTTTAAATATCCAATCAAGATCTTGTCTCGCTAAACTTCACAAAAATAGCGGTAACAAGTATTCACTACTATAAGTAACCTCTTGACATAAGACAAGGAATGATTGTATGTGTTCATGCAAATCTCCTTTCCCTTTGTATTTATCAAATTTGGGTGCCTCAAAATGAGGTGGAAAGAGGTTTTCGAGAATAGATAAGTCAAATGGATATGGGCATATCTCATCGAATTTGTAATTTTGACTCTATTATTCATCTCCAATCTTTGGAAAATTTCCTTCATAGAATTCCATTCTTGCATGTTTGGTGCATTTATGGATTGGATAAGATATTGTTAGGGTGGAATGTGCCCCTAGATTTTTGTTGTTGGGGTGGAATGTACCCCTGGTTTTATTGCTATTGTAGTGGAATATGCCCTAGTTTTGTTGTTGTTGGGGTGGAATGTGCCCGTAGTTTTGTTGTTATTGGGGTGGAATGTGACCTTGATTTTATTGTTTTTGGGGTGGAATGTACCCTTGGTTTTGTTGATGTTGGGGTGGAATGTGCCTGTCATTTTATTGTTGTTGGGGTGGAATGTGCCCATGGTTTTTTTGCTATTGGGGTTGAATGTGCCCCTAGTTTTATGTGGATCTATAGCGAGTGTATACTTTTTGATACATGATTTGGTTTTGATTTTATATTTGAGTCGAGAACATAGGCCATTGATCCTTGGATTGTAAAACATTCCCTGAATTTGGCTATTTTGCACTTTGTTGATTTTAGAAATTTCTATGTTTATTTACCAATCTTTGGGTTGGTTAAAAAGAACTAGCCAAATTATCTTGAGGGATTTCCTCAATTCAAACTGAATGTTTGGGTTTCTGAGTTTGTAAAGTAACAAGAGGTTCTTGATGATTGAATAATGTATGTTTTGTATCAAATGGACTACTTTGTAAGGTTTCTTATGACTTTAATTGTTCATTTAGATTACCTTGATCCACTATTGTAATGTTCTCATCCAATACTTTTTGTGTACTTTCAACCATATCTCCATGTTATTTTGAAGTATTATTATGAATTAAAGTGGAAACTAAGGAGTCAGTTAAGTCTGTGACAAGCTGATCTGTATATCATTGACTTAGTATCTTGATCTTAGCTAGAAGATCTAGATTTGTGGGTTTTGACTCTATTTTTATTTCCTTTCTTTTGTTAGAGGAAGAAGGCATAGGTGACCCATAATCTTGATATTTTTGGAATTTATGGCCTAGGGATGTCTTCCCAAAAAATGATGTCACCTGATGATGCAGTTAATAGGAATCAATTTTCAAAAATAAATATTCAACAAATCTCATGGAAAATCAACTTAAACTCTGGATTTGGATTAATTAGCCTTAAACAAGGTTAATCAACATTTATGCAATTATTTGAAAATTGGCCCTCAATTAATCAAAATGGTCAAAAATTCATATTACTGAGTTATAATTTGACTTGGAAAGATTTATAAGGTGACGTTAGATGCATTGGAACCATATTCTTATTTAGGATGTCGCCAATAGAAAATAACAAAGGTATGCGATGTGTATCAATGATTTAGAAGAAAAGAGTGATCTAGAGCACAAAAAGCAAAATCATTAATTTGACTCAAAATGATCTAATCAAAGTTAGTTGGTCCATAAAATGCATTACCCTATTTAGATATACTTTGACCTAAATTGGCACTTCTAAGTGATAAGTTTGAAGCATCTAGCACATTTTATGGATTTTGACCTAAAATGTGCATTTGAGTGTAATTTGAGTAAGATTGACAATTTCAACACAAATGGTGTTAGGAATTGGATGTATACGCAATCCTTCTCTGAGATAATTCACAAAATTCTTAAAAAATCAACTTTCTCATTACTCGATTCTATAACAATTAAAGATTGCTATAGAAGATTACAATATTTTGAATGCAATTATTATAGTTCCAATACTTCTGCTATTATATGTCCAACTTAACTAGCTCTTATTTTGATCTAGGCTTTACCATTAAATATAGAAGGTATTTTATTAAATTTTAACCAAAGACACCAAATTATAAAAAAACAAATATTTTATAAACTACTCCAATCAACCTTTAAGTGGCTGGTAACCAAAGTTACTTGTTTAGGCTTGATTGGGTTAACGATAAGGTATATTTTTTTGCTATTTTTTTTTTGTCTCTTTCCCATTGTCCTTACTTTCTCATCTTTGGCATCACATCCAAATTTCATTATATGTAGGTATTTCATACAACAACTATGATCCTTTCCAACCATCCATTCGGTTCCTAAGATAATCTAGATGTGTTCTTAAAATATGATCACAACAATAGCTCTATTTTTCATAGTGGTTGTGGGCAACCTATAGGTGAAGCCTACAATTTTTTTGGGCACTTTGTAGTGGCTATAAGTAATTTTTATGTGAATCCTACAATTAATATGGTCACTCTATAGTGGCTACATGCAACCTATAAGTGAATCATATAATTCTTATGAGCACTCTGTAGTGCCTATGGGCAACCTGTAGGTGAAGCCAATAGTTATTGTGGGCACTTTACAATGGCTATAAGCAACCTATTTATGAAGCCTATAGTTTTTATAGGTAGCCTATAAGTGTTGTTCCCTAACAAGATCCTATAACCTTACAGTATCCTTCAAATGTTTGTTAAATAAATTTACATAAGTATAATCTAATCAAGGAAGAAGCATCAATAATCTATAACATAACATATATATATATATATATATATATATCAATCCATACACAAAATCATAAATTCATTCATTCATTTGCATAATTCATGGATATTTATGGGGTTTACATAGAAATATATATATACTAGGTATGGATGATGCTATAAAATGAAGCAATTGGTGGCCTCATCACAACCCCTACTTAACCTCTTGCTCGACCTCAAGCAAGCCTTGGCTACATTTTGAAACCACAAAATTTCCTAAAGTTTAGGGCCTCAGGGTAGCCTAACCCTTCAAAGATGTAGAAACCTTTATAATTCTCAATGTGTCCTCATATTTTCTTCTCTGTATCTCTATCAACTAAAACATTTCCCTCTCAGTCAAGAAATGGGAACCAAAATATAGGGGGCTGAAACATCGAACCCAACCATTGTATCCTCCACTTTCAAAAAAGCTCAATATAAAAGTATACTTTATGGATGGCCTCCCTAAGGTTTTTAGGGGAGTAAGGTTCCTTTATTTTTAAACCATCCAAGATTTATACCCATCTATGAGAACAAGAAATAAAAATTTGCTTGCCATCTCTTTCCATAAGACTCAAATAATGATTCTGAACTTCTACCTATTTTTTGATAACCCATTCTTGTGGAGTGTCTGTGTTCATGAAGGAGATCCATTCATCTATTACATCATTTGGATTTGTTGATTCACTTGTGATCATTAGGGTAGCTTCTTTTTATTTTTCTTGATATTCTTCCATTTTTTTCCTTCTTCCTGTTTTATTCATAACATATGAAGAAAATGCATTTAGCAGGACATCCCCCAAATAGATATTTAGATTCCATTTTGTATCACTGGGTACAACATATTGGTGGATGTAAAACTCACTTAACTGAGCTTGGAGGTCAGGATAAACATGTCTATATTCTTTAAATAAATATTTGGGGTCACAAACCATGTAATATCGATCATTATAGATCCTATCATACCTGAATTTAAGCCATTTCTCTTCCAAGTACACAACATACACCCTATAAAGTGGTCTACACTCCAATAGTTTAGTGGTTTCATGCATTTTACTAATCTTTTCCTTCAGATACTTGATATTGGTTTTAGCTATTTCTAGTTTTTCTTTCAAATCCACTTGTTGTTCTCTATTTTCAACATATATTGTAAATTTTTGGACTAACTCCTTATAGTGAGTTTCATCATCACCAAGTTATTCCTTAAAAAATGTAAGAGGTCATCAATTTTTATAGGTGTGGTAGCTAAAATATCCACATCAATAACTTCTAATATAGGTGTTTTTGCAATGGGAATTGGAGGATTAAATCTATGGTAGAAGGGTACCAAAGCCAGAGCATAATATGTTGTAGGTGCTTTTGTCGCTAAGGTAGATGAAGTTGCTTCAGGTTCCTTTAGGGAAGATGTTGTAGGTTCCTTCAATACCTTTTATTTGTCCATAGAAGGTTATACAAACTCTACTACCCCTATAATTGTTTAAATGCCTCTTTTTCCTTTCAATTTTATTATCTCATTCCTCAACCTATATATTTCCTTCAAATCTTGTTTGATTATCTGGAACTCCTAGGTATGAGGAAGTATTTCTTGTTCTAATTCTTTTCCCATAGTCTCTTCTTCAACCAATTCCTCTTCTAATGCATGTTGATCTTCCATTCTCAATTCCACTTTTATATACCCAATTTCTTTGAGGAGATCAATGTCCTCCTCAGTGAATCTAGATGCCTGAGGTGAATGTTCTTCTTTTGAATTGGAAAATTCCACATTAGTAGACCATACTTCAATTTCAAACCCATCAAGGGTCTTTCAAACCCATCAAGGGTCTTTCAAACCCTAGGCTCTTTCTTTGGTTTTTCATCATCACTGATAGCTATGGTTAAGGAGGTTTTATTGGTCTTTTGTTTCTTAATTATTTGAGATCTCTTAGGAAGAGGTCTCCTTCTTCTTGACACAATAGGTTTCTTTTCTTTAGATTTCATTTTCCTTTCAGGAGGGATGACTGATGGCACTTGTTCTTCTTGTACAAAAGTTGATATAAGAAATTTATCTTGTCTTGAAGGAGCCATAGTGAGGGAATTAAACTATGATGAGGAGACAATGGGAGAAGTAATATGTTGTTTTAGACTTTCCTCCTCTATGTTATAAGGAGGTAGGACTAGTTTCCTTCTCTTTATTCTACCCATAGCAGTTTTAGATGGACCTTCAGTAGTTATGGGTTGGCTAGTAGCACTAGTGCCTAAAAAAATTCATATACAATCTATTGGGTCTACTCCTTATGGGATTCCTTCTTATTATTACCCTCTTCTTGTTGAGGTTCATTATTCCCTAGGGCTAGAAATTACTCCCAACTTAGATCAAGTCTAACAAAGTTTACTCCTTGTTTAGTTATCAACCATATTAGGCAATGATGAGATAGGGCCATTTTAATACCCTTATATTACTCTTTAAACATCCTTTTTAAAATGTTTCATAATAAATTTGGAACATTAATGGTTCTGTTATGCCTTAAGTGATTCATAAATTTAAACTAGAGGGTATAAATTAGGGAATACCTTCTTTCATAGGTCATGTACCTGATCATGTATGATGTTATCTCCCTCCATGATATAGGTAAGTTGAGTCTCCCCAAACCACCTTTATTTAGTACCAATATTTCATTCTCCTGACAAAACTATTGCTTGGGTTCTTAGCCATTAGGCTTGTCCTACCAATTTTCTCCTATACATGGCAGCTCATTTGCCTAGCTCACCAGTTCTTCAATGACTAGGAATGTGATGTCATATATATTAGATTGGTCTCCATTAAAGGATCCTCCAAATTCTTTACCAAGAGGTTTAGAGAAATATTGAAACTTATTAAAATAAATGGTCCAACCAGCTCTATTGAAGACAACCTAGCTGGCTTGGTCACTTTGAAGTTCCCTATGATCTATGGGTTCTCTCCTCATAATTGAACCTCCCATATTGATAATTTTATATTCTATATCATTCCTTTCAACCAATAATTATCAACACACTCTTTTTTGGCTTATAAAAAAATTCCTCTAGCAAAGTAGTGTTTGTTATAATGATAGATGTGTGGTTGCAAGTTGCAAAGTTGTAAGTTATGGAATGCTACAATTTTATGAGAATGGTTATGCTTGTAAGGAGAAATCAATGAAATTGATTTATTTACTTATAGGATATTACTGCATCCTTATGGCATCTAATCTTACATGTATGGTTCCTGTAGTGGATAGTATTCTCACTCATAGTATCCTTCCCCCCCATTAAAGTTGTCACATGTCCTCAGGTGACATAGAGTGAATAGGAAAGAAAGGATAGAACATGATCATAATTAGGGGTATAAGTGTGGGTTTAGAGGGGATTTGAAATGAATTATTTGACTGATGATTGAATATGCTTATTAATATCATACATGCTACATTAAAATAATGAATACTTTTTAATGATTAAAATATATGGTGTACCTTTTTGCTAATGATGTACCAGGGGTGACAACGAGGGTTTGTATGTGTGTGATGGCATGTGAGTTTTTGCATGTGAGTGAGTGATAAAATGTAATGATTGGGCTATTAGTTATAACTAGATTTAATTGGACCCTTTTTGAATAAGTATGAGATCACTGAATATTAGGCATTGATGGTGCCCTCAACTCACCTACATGGAACTAAAATAGGGGTCTTAACTTAGATGAGAATTTATTGCTCTCATACCATAAGTTGGTTATTTTAGAGCTAGGTGATCCAAGTCATGTTATGTATGACCATGGAAGAGGGTATATGAGGGTTATACTAATGAGTGATCTTCCTCTGCATAAGCCTAATAATAATTGTTTTTGTGTTGTCTTATGCCCTATAGGTTCTATGTCTAATGGACATGTCTTTTAAGAATCAATATGATCTTCAAACATGGGGCATATGTGCTAAAGAATTCTAAGATCTCACTAATAAACATCGTCAAATGACCTCCATGAAATGACCAAAAATTGAAATTAAGTCATGTGTGTCCTTGTAGGCATAAATTTTGGTCTACAACACTCCAAATGGAGATTGAAAGTGTTTTCTATTGGTGTGGCTCTTTAACCTATTATTCAAGGGTAATTTTGAGCAAGACGTGTGACTTTGGTGCTCCAATCCTCCTTACTCCTATACAAGGTTGTCTGATGACTTTCATGCATTATTCAAAAGCTAATATCCAATCCATAGCTCAGAGTTTAGAAGGATCTAGCCTACATGCATTAGAAAGGTGAAAATAGGCATTGGGAGGTACTTGTAGTAGCTATAGGTGGAGCCTGTAGCAGGATACACAGTGATACCTAACTATGGAAAAGGTGCTTGTAGTAGCTATAGAATTACTTGTAGAAACTAGACATTTGTGCATGAAATGACTGCCTTTTCTCCTTGCTTCTTTTCTTCTTTTTTTACGCTTAAATAACTAGTAAGCTAGTTTTTTATTTAGGTGTATTTTATAGTTCTAGGTAACTAGCAGGCTGGTTTTCTATTCAAAATCTACCAACAATTCCCAAAATTATTGGATTTTTTTTACTCTAGCTACTGCTTGCTATAGAATGTTTATTCAGGGTCCTTGCCAAGGCACCTAAAAGGGTGACTATTAAGGACCATGTGAAGGTCTCATTCATCATACCAGAGTAGGGCTAGAATGTCCTCCTCTCCTTCTTCATCTGAGTGTTGGTTGGTGCCTCCTTTGTTTGGTGAGACATCATGCCTATCTAGTACATCATTGCATCCATTTTGTAATTACTTGCATATGTTCTTGGTAAACTCCTATTGAGTGAGTGGCTTTTTATACAACTTTAGTTTGTGGTCATTGACCAGTAGAAAAAATATTACTAGATCAATGGTTTTAAATTACAATGCTCCATTGTCACAAACATGCTTAATATTAAAAGGACCAAGCCATCAGGTCTGGAGTTTGCCCTTATGATCCTAGTATTTGGAACGAAGGTCCCAATCTCTTACATTGAATTTCTTGGTCTTAATGTACCTATCATGCCATCCAACCTATTGCTACTGTACAATCTCTATTTTCTATAATGTCTATTGCTTATATTCATATAAGATATTTAATTTCATAAGCCTTTCTTTCTATGCTTCAAATATATTTATCCCAAGTTCTTGTGTTATTCATAAGGTCTTATACTCAAATTCAATTAGCAAGATAGGTTTTTTCCATAGACCAACTCATATGCGATGAAGCCTATAGTGGTCTTCCATGTGATTTTGTAAGCCCAAACAGATTCAAAAAGTCTAGCATCCTAATCCTTATGAGACATATTAACTATCTTTGTCAAAATATTTTCTAACTCCCTATTGGTGACTTCTACTTGTCCATTAGACTATGGATGATATGGAGTTGATTTCTTATGTATAATCTCATATTGTTGGACCAAGGTAGTAATTAAGTTAGTAGTGAATGGGGTCCTTGATCAGTGACTATTTCTCGTGGCACACCATATATTGTGAATATTTCTTCATAGAGGAAAGCTACAATCTTCTCATCCCTGGCATGTGTAAGAGATTTTACTTCCACCCATTTAATGACATTGTTAGTACATACAAGGATGTACTCTTTATTGTTGGATTTTAGATCAAAAGGTCCTACAAAGTTTAGGCCTTATTTTTCAAATGGTTTAAGCACCATTTGAGGCTACAAAGGCATCTCATCTAAATTTGTAGGTCTTCCCATATACTGACATCTTTCATAATGAGTAGTATACCTTATGTCATCATTATAGAGTGAGGGTCAATAATATCTTGTATTCAATATTTTTACTTATGTATGCTTGGCTACAAAGTGTCCTTCATAGAGTTCATCATGACAGGCTTTGAGGATATCTAGAACTTCATCTTCTCTGAGACAGCTTTTGATGCTGGAGTCAGGCCCAGTATAGAAAATAAATTTAGATAGCCATGAATATCTACCACTTTTCTGAATCAAAGCTCTTCTCTATTTAGGAAAGAAGTGTTGTGGAAGTAGCGCTATTACAAGGTAGTTTGCAGTATCAACATACCAAGATGTGGTAGGGGTGAGGGAGAACAGGTGATCATATATAAATGAGTCATCCACTATGGTATCTTATTCATAAAACTGTAGGCATGATAAGAAATCAGCCATGACATTGTCCCTACCAAGATTATCTACAATGGTGATATCAAATTCTTATAATAAGAGTAACCATATTATCACTCTAGCTAAAACAGTTGGTTTGTTCATAAGGTATTGAATGGATGCATGGTCTGTATGAGAAAATATTGATACCTTATGATGTAGTGATTAAACTTGTTGATAGCATAAACTACTATCAAACTCTTTTTCAGTAATTGTGTTATTTAATTATGTTGTCTTTAGGTTCTTGATTACAAAATATATGGCATAATTGAGTGCTTCTTGTTTTTGGCCTAGCATAGCTCCTAAGGCAGTATCTGAAGCATCTGTGTGAATATAGAAGGGAAGCTTCCAATTAGAACCACATAAAACAGGGGTGGTGGTCAATAATTCCTTTAATTATTTGAAGGTTGTATCACAGGTAAGAGTCCATATAATTTTAGCATCTTTGGTCAAAAGAGTGAATAATGGTGCTACTACCTTGATGAAATTATTGATAAATATCCTACAATAACTAGCATGTCTTAAAAAAATCCTAACATCTTTCTATTTTTGAGGAATAGGTAGGTTTTTTATGATTTTGATTTTTGTAGAGACAATATTAATTCCTTCAATAGATATGTGGTGGCCTAAGACAATGCCTTATGTCATAAGCATGTAGCATTTATTGTGATTGAGAGATAGATTGTGCTCCTAAAAACATTACAACACTTTTTATAGGATTTTGAGGCACTCATCTAATGTTTCTCCATAGACATTGAAGTCATTCATATAGATTTCTACACATTCATTGGATATATCTATAAAAATACTTAGGACAACCCTTTGGAATGTTGCAGGAGCATTACACGGCATAAAAGGTAATACACCATACGTATAATTACCTAAGGGATAAGTAAAGGTGGTCTTTTCCTAGTCCTTAGGATCGATTCTAATCTAGGTGTAACCACTGAAGCCATCCAAAAAGGCAAAATATTTCTTTCCTACTAGTGTGTCCAACATTTGATCAATGAAGGGTAGAGGAAATTGATCCTTTCTATTTGTTATTTTAAGTTACCTTTAATCTATGCATACATTCCATTCACCATTTTTTTGGTACAATTACCAATGGTGAAACTCATTCACTATCTAAGATGGGATATATAAATCCAACAGTCAGGAGTTTTTGTAATTCCACTTTAACTATTTCTCTAAGAGTTGGATTCATCTTATGTTGTGGCTATCTGATTAGTTATCACTCTTTTTTGATGTAGATATGACATGTGCATGTTTATGAGTTGATTCCTTGCATATCCTCATAATCCCATGCAAAAGCACATTGGTTTTCATGTAACATGTTGACTAGACACTTTTCCTTATTTAACTCCAACTTGATATTAATAAGCAATGTTTTTCTTGGAGAGATTTCAATTTTCCATGAGATTGATTTCATCATTTATATATTACTAATGGATCTAATTTAGATGAAGCTATGAGGTAGCAACTAGTGGAATATTTCTTGTATAGATGCATTAGATTTATTTGCTTCCTAGAGGCTAGAAAATGGGCACTCAACACATTGTATATGGTTGAGATTTGTAAAATGGGTTTGGTAATTACTCTAGAGAATGTTGGAGAGAATTGCATCTTCTTTCTGATCAACCAAGGTGCATGCATAGTCTATGGTGAATACAGTAATCCAAGGAGGCTATTCTACCTCATCTTCTTCATCCCATAATGTATGTTCTAGTGCCAAGGTTGGCTATGTTGGGGGATAGAGGACCAACTTCTTAATGTGGTTTCCATTTGAGATCAACATGTCCCTTGATTAATAATTGATGAAGGCATCAGCTATGACAAGCTAAGGTCATCCTACGATAAGAGGATATCTACCCAAATTAGACTTAGGCTACAACACAATTAAATCTACAAGATACTCCTAAGAATCTACAGTAATGACAAGGTCTTCAAATCTTCCTTCTAGTTTTATTATAGACCTTTCAACCATTTACAATATTGTAGATGTGAGATGAATATTATTTAGCTATAGTTTTTGCATAGTTTTAATTATCATTACATTTATTTTAGCCCCTAGGTATATCAATGTATTGGATAGTTACTTAGCATGGATCTAGAATGTTTCTACTAGGCATCCTGGATCTAAAAGTTTCTTTGGCAGGGTGTTTCCTAGTATAAGGTGTACCAGCTAGCCAATCACATGCACTGTATTGGGATCCTTCTTCTTACTTCTAGGTTTTCATAGACATAGGTCTCTAATAGCTTTGAAATATATGGGTACATCTTTGATGGCTTAGAAAAGAGGAATTTTTATGCAAAGATTCTTGAGTTGTCCCATGAAATCAAACTCAGGTTTAATTGCATGGCATTGAAGGCTGAGATGTTCTAGGAATGGTAGGACTATTTTATCAACAAGTTTATTGGTTGGTTTAGAGATTTTTATGGTGATGGAGGTGGGTTAGCATGATCTTCTAGGGTTTTATGATCTGACTTCATTATTATGGGTGGTGCTACAAGTGGTATAAATTTCCCTTAACATAGGTGAACTTCATTAATGTTTATTGTGTATGTTAGGTACTAAATAAATTTAGTATTAAATGTGGGTTGAACCAGATTTTTTTAGGATTATATATGGATTGGGCAAGGAGCTAGTTAGGCTTAGATGTAGCTTATGTATTGGGCATAAGAGAAGGAAGTTATTTTTGCTATTATGAAGGGAATCCTCCCTGAGGGTTTACTTAGGGCTGATTGGGTCTCTAGGGTTGTTGTCATTGATTTTTGAAGGGTGGGCTTTGTGGTGGTTGCCAAACTTATGTCCAAGATGGGGATACATTTTGTCAAGGTTGTTAGGAGGTGGTGGGGTAACTTATCTAAGTTGGTTTCTAGCTAGAATTAGGAGGTGGGATGTTCATTTAAGGACTAATCCAATTGGGCTTAGTATTTGAAAATTGTGAATTAAAAGAGGTAGAATTTGCAAAAGGTGGATTTCATCCCATACCTGAATAAGATGGTCATTGAACCCATGGCCTTTTTTGTGTAACATAGAAAACTTGGTCATCATCTCCTCGTACAGCATGTAGCTCTACTATATTCGGTTTTTTATCTATGATGTTAGCTACTTTAGCCCGAACCTCATGACATCTACAATCTACTTTCTTTTTCTTACAATCTAGATAATAAATGGTCAAAGCTTGATCTAAAGATGCTTGCTTTTGCCTTAAGTGTAAGCTATCTAGTTGGGTGGCCAAGTGACTAATGATATCCTATTTTATGTCTTGTACTAGGTTACTCACTTTAGATTTTGATAGGCCATTTATAGCTACCATTGGAAGTTTGCTAACTCAAACTTTATTTATGGTAGACCTAGAATAATTTTTACTCAGTTATTTGATTTCAGTGAATGTCATTTGAGAGATATCCCCCCACTCATTAGTTTCAAAGATTCTATACAATCTTCTCTAACTCCTTTTAGGAAGATAACTTTTAAAGGCTCTTCTCCAAGTGCACTTTGCTTGAATTTTTGTACACTAAACATGAACTGTTCAACATAGTCTTCCAAAGATTTTTCCCCTTCTTGAGTCATTCTGAAGACGTCATTTCTTATATAATGTATTCCTCGTCCATATTATTGATACTTAGTCAGAAAATTATTTTTCATGTCCCCCCAAGTGTGGACTAAATTACTACCTAGTCCCATAAACCAGCGAAGTGCTGAGTCTTTGAGGGTGGCTAGAAAAAGTTTCAATTTTTGTTCATCCTACTTGTAGTCATAGCTTCTATAGAGGATATCAAATTTGAACAAAAATATGTTTGGATCTTCTGATAATGTACCTTTGAAATTGGGCAAGGCTGAGGGTGGGATATTTTTCATTTGTGTTACACCTATTGCATCTAGAATAGGAAATTTAAAAGTAACTGTGTTTGGATTCATGTTATTATCCAAAAAGTCTCTTTCTCTATTCATGATGGATTTTCTTGTGATATGGATACCAAAGGTACTAAATATCTCATTCTCAAATTTTATATCAATCCCTTGATTAACATGATAGTAAATGTTTGTCTACTGATCCTGAGTCTTTTTACTAGATGAAAGGTTGAAAGATTCTCCTGATCTTTCTTTGATTTGATCAAGAAAGACTTGTTGTAATGTTATAATATGTTACTCTCTAGAGTATCTAGTTCATGTAGTTCATCTCCTTCATTTCTTCTTACTATATCAACTAATGCTTCCTCTACTTCTATTTCATTTTTCAAAGGTAGTAGTGCTTCTTCTGCAAGTTGCCTCCTTCAGTTTGTAGTGTTCTCTTCTTCAAGAGCCTTCCAGCTTATGGTATATTCTTCAATAGGATTCTTAGTTGTTGCAAGTATTTGTGGTTCTTTCCTGGTAGTAACTTGTGTCTTATTTAGTAAAAATCTCCCTCGAGAATCTCTTTCTCTTTCCATAAATGTTATGCCACCCCTTTAGTTGTCTACCCCTTTTTACACAAGGTTAGTTTTTTTTTTTTTTTGTGTTCCAAAGGATTGTTTCAAAATAAGTAAAAATAATGTAGAAAATAAAGGTGTGCAAAATCAAAAAAACATGAATTAAAATGTTACTTATAGAAATCAATAAAATTATCTACTAAAAGCGGGAAAATTATCCTAGAAATTAGGGAAAATTATCCTATAAATTAGGGGGGAAAAGCAGGAAAGTTATCCTAGAAAATAGGAAATGAAAGAGGAAAAATTATCCTAGAAAACAAGAAATGAAAGCGGGAAAATTAAAAGTAGACTTTACAAAAAATAAATCATGATTACATGAAATAAATTCTAGAAACATGAACTAAGTAACTTATGCACCATTTACTTCTAGAAATTTAGACATCTGGCATAAGACATCATAGTACCCTCACTCAACTTGCCTAGTTAGAACTATATGTCCAAGAACTTAGACATATGGCATAAGACATGGTAGTGTCCTCACTTGACTTGCATGGTTGGGTAGAGTAGTACATTAACCAATCCTAGAAAAATAATGATTGATTTTAGAAAACAATAATTGACACCCTCCCCGATAATGGTGCCAAAATGTTGTGTACACTAATTACCTAATGATTACTATATTATTGAGTCTTATTAACATTAATTATCAACCTAGGGTGCGTACATTTTTCAAGGATGTCATCACTATATATGCATCATTGATTTATAAATCAACTTGTTTTTCTAGTTGTAGTACAATGAACTTATGTTGAATTCATTAGATAATTATATTATGATAGAATTACAAAAATACTTAACACTTATGAATCACACATGAATCATGCCTATATAATCCAACTAATAATAAGATCAACTTACACAACACACTAAAACTAAAGAGGGTCGGGATCTTCACTACAACTCCTTTCGAGGGGGGCCTTCCTCTTTCAAAAATGATCTCCAATCCTTCTCTAAGAGAATTCACAAAATTTTTACAAAATCAACTTTCTCATTACTCAATTCTATAGCAATTAAAGATTGCTACAGAAGATTACAATATTTTGAATGTAATTTCTATAGTTCCAATACTTCTACTATTATATGTCCAACTTAACTAACTCTTAATCTGATCAAGGCTTTGCCATTAAATACAAAAGGTAGATTATTAATATTTAACTAAAGACATAAAATTAGGAAAAATACAAATACTTTAGAAACTACCCCAATCAACTTTCAAATGGTTGGTAATTGAAGTTACTTATTTTAGGCTTGACTGGGTTAAGGACAAGGTATATTATTTTGTTGTTTTATTTCTTTTTGTCTCTTTTCCATTGTCCTTATCTTTCTCATCTTTGGTAGCACATCCAAATTTATTCATATGTAGGGACTCCATATAACAACTATGATCCTTTCCAACCATCCATTTGGTTTCCAAGACAATATGGATGTGTTCTTAAAATCTGATCACAATAATAGATCTATTTTCCACAGTGGCTAGGAGTAACCTTCTGGTGAAGCCTACAGTTGCTACGGGCACTCTACAGTGACTATATGTAACTTGTCATTGAAGCTTATAGTTGTTATAGGCACTCTACAGTGGCTACAAAAAACTTGTAGGTGAAGCCTACAGTTGCTATGGGCACTCTATAGTGGCTACAAGCAACCTATAGGTGAAGCCTACAATTGCTTCAGGCACTTTATAATGGCTACAGGCAACTTGTAGGTGAAGCCTACAATTGTTATCGGTATCTTATAAGGTTGTGTCCTAACAAGATCCTGAAGCCTTACATTATCCTTCAAATTCTTGTTAAATAAAGTTACACAAGTATAATCTAATCAAGGAAGAAGCATCAATAGTATATAACATAACATATATATATCAATGCATACACAAAATCATAAATTCATTCATTTGCATAAGTCATGGATAGTTATGTGGTTTAAATGTAAAAAGATATATACTAGGTATGGATGAGGCTATAAAATAAAGAAATTGGTGGCCTCATCAAGTGCCATCCATTTACACACCTATTGAATAAGGGTGTAACATTTCTTTGGGATGATTATTGTCAGAAGGCTTTTCAATAGCTAAAGGAATATCTTACAAATCCACTAGTTTGATTGCCTCCTATGCTCCCTCGATATCTATCAGTGATAGAGAAAGCCTTGGGGGCACTTCTCACTCAACACAATGATAATGGAAAAGAGCATGAATTGTATTATCTAAGCCATACATTGGTCACATGTGAACATAATTATGTGCTCATTAAAAAATCTTGTCTAGCTATGGTCTAAGTAGCTCAAAAATTGTGACATTACATGTTGAAAAATAAGACCATGGTCATTTCAAAAGTAGCTCCACTTAAGTATCTACTATCCAAAATAGCACTACAAGGCCATATGGCCAAATGGATCATGTTTCTTAGTGAGTTTGAGATATAATATGTGAACAAGAAAGACATGAAGGGGTAAGTTCTTTTAGATCAACTTGTTGAAGCATCCGTTGTAGACATAGATCTATTGACATTTCAATTTTTTGACAAATTCATAATAACCATAATTGAAACACCTCTTGAGGAGCAGCACTAGAAGCTGTATTTTGATAAATCATTCATAACACATGGATCAGGAGCATGCCTTTTGTTTATCACACCATAGGGGGATCTAATCCCTAAGTCATTCAGAATCAACTTTCTTTGTACTAGTAACATGGTTCAATATGAATCATTCATGGTAAGGATTTTATAGTAATTACAATGGAATATATATCATTTAAAGGTTTATGGTAATTCACAGTTAATCATCAATCATGTTACAGATCATTTTTAGACCAAAGATGATAAGCTAGTTCCCTATAAGGCTATGATCGACAAATTCAAATAGAAAATTTCCAATATCTAGTTTGAACATATACCAATGGCTAATAACACAACAATATATTCCATGGATACCATTGGATCATTTATTTGTCATGCAGACATAGCCAAAGACTATTAGTTTCTTGTTGAAAATATGTTAGTACTAGTTCATGACCCATCAACTATCACACTGATCTGTGATATTATTGGTCCCAACTCTACTTGGTATTTATATCTATTTGCCTATCTTCATGACCAAATAATACCACTAGACTTATCCCATAAATAAACCAAATCCTTCATCCACAATGCCCAATGTTATATGTTACTCACACCAATCCTGTACCATTATAGTTTTGATGGAACTCTACTTTATTGTTTACCTTCAGTAGAATCTATAATAGCATTACAGGAAGTTCATGAAGGGTTATGTTCATCCCACACCAATGGGGACATCGTATCTAAAAATATATTATGTATAGGGTACTATTGGCCAGTGATGGATTAGATGCAACTGTATATGTCAATAAGTGTGATAAATGTCAATTGCATAGCAATCTGATTCATGCTCCTGCCAAGACTCTAAAACCAATGTTGACACCATGGCTATTTGCTACATGGGGACTCAATCTCATTAGGAAGATAAACCCCACCTCTTTAGATGACCATAAACACATACTACCACAAAATATTTCACTAAGTGGGTTGAAGCTATAGCCCTCACTTACATGACTAGAAATTAAAATTCTAAATTCATCTTTAACCATATAAAACCACTACATTATCCATTCAAACATTATATTTGATAATGGAGGATCGTTCAAGAACAAAAATGCCAAAAACATATGTGTGTAGTAGAATATTACTCAACATTTTTCTATGGCATATTACCATCAAGGTAACAGTCAGGCTCAAGCATCAAACAAAAACATTATCAACATCCTTAAAAAGATTTTCATGATGTTGATCATGATTAGAACCTTCATATATTCCATGACCTATGGGCATACCATACCAATCTTTACACACCAATAATAGCCACTCCATACTCACTTGTTTATGATACTAAAGCCATTCTTCCCATTGAGGTCGAGTTACCTTCATTAGGCATCTCATTTAATCATGTCCTAGATGATGAAGAGTATCAAGTAGCTCACCTACAAGAGTTGGAGTTACTTGATGAGAAACACATGTATGTAGTAAAGAATTTATAGGCCTACCAAAACTGAATCCATGGTCACTATAATTGGTGTGTGAAATAGAGAGACTTTGAGCTTGGTTATCTTATCCTCAAAGAGAACCAAAAGAATACCATAACCAAAAATAAGCATAAAGTCAAGTTCAAACCCAACTGTGTAGTTCCTTTCATCATTATTGTGGACTATGGCACAGGAGCATACATGATCACCACACCAGAAGGGGATGAAATTAATGATCCTATAAACATTATACACCTCAAGTGGTACTATGATTGAGTAACTCGATGTATTGTCTATGAGGACCATTTCAAGTTGCACCATATTATAAACATTATTCTTTGTACCATAACTTGTTAACATCCTACCAACCTATCACTTTGCCTATCACTTATCTATTATACCATTCCATCTATCAACCAAATGCATGTTTTGATCCATCCTATCCTAGCTTGCTTGACCTTGGTTTATTCATTGGTTTCATGTCCAACATGAATAATCAAATCAGTTTCAATGGTTGTTTCAAGAATTCTAGACATAGGCGATATTTTGGAGTAGTAAGAAGAAGTTTTGGCAGTTGTATCTTTCATTTCCTGTCCATGATAATCATGTTTATTTATGTGAGCCTAATTATATTTGCCTATAGGGGAAAATTAGTGTTTTACCAGTCTTGTTACTAATTATAACTACCTATGGGAAAATTAGTATCATCGATTTGATCAGTTGTATCCTAGTTATAACCACCTATGGTCAAAATAAAGGAAACATTTATTTATTGTGCCTTGACATACCAACTTACCCTTCATATGTTGTATTGTGTCACTATGCCAATTGTGCCTATTTTGTTTGAATTGGTTGCTACACTAGTCAAATTCCTCCACTGAAAAGTGGAACTACTATGAACTAGGGCCATTTTGAGACTATGTGGGTCATGTTTGATTCACATTGAGGCGAGCTCAGTCCACCTTACCATTATTATATTGTCATTTTGTAAGAATCCATTCAAGTTTTCCATGCTCTCTCCATTTTATGAGCTTGGACCATTTAGTGTCTTGTTATTCTCAATTGAGTTGAGATACTCCAAAATTCCAAAAACATTTAGAAAAATTAAAAACATTGACCACTTCTTTACCTTAAGAATTCTAGGAACCCTTACTAAGTAACAAGAAATCACTTGTCACTTAGTTTCCCCATCATTTTTGGCATTTTCTCTCATGTTCTCACCATTTTATGAGCTCATTCCTATTCTTTTATGACATCCATCATGTTTATTTTTTGATCATCATCATTTTTCTTTTATCCCATTTCTTGGGAGAACTACATTCGACCTAAAGTTTTTGTTGGATATATCATCCATGAAACTATGTAGGCAACATCCACTTGCCTAGTGCATATGGAGATATCTTGGGAAACCCCTTCCTTTTCCTTCTATTCCCCCATCATGTTTGTTTGTTAATTTGTTGCCAATTTTCTAGGGGCAATGTTCATTGAATTATTTATGTCACATTATTTGTACTAACATTAGGGACTAAATGTTGTTTATTTTTTTGTTTTTTATTTGTGTGCCTATTTTTTTTATTTCAATATTATTGTCTTGATTCAATCTATGTGTGTTCATTAGGTAATTCCTTGCACACTATTCTTGAATCAATCTATATTCACACGTCAACATTATCATCATGGTCTTTATCATTGGTGCATTATTTTTCTTTAAGTATTAGATCATGGGAGTCAATACTTATGCATATTTTGGCCAAGTCCTCATGGTGTTCTATCATGATGCATACCATTAAGTGCTATATAAAAAATTAGATTTTAAAAGTTTACACCATCAATGCAACATTGATATCTCCTCAACACTGGAATCAACAACATTCCCAATCCAATCCCAATCATATCCCAAATAGATTAATTAAACAATAAAAGGGTTTCAACCTTTTTTAGTTTAGATGATAATCTCCCTACTAGAAGGTTTCCCAATTCATCTTTATCCTCTTTATCAAGTTACCATAATCATATTTTCAATCATCAACCATCCATCTTATTTGCCATAATCAGGGTCTAATGATTATAACCACCCATGGGAAAATCATTTCACTCCATCCCACCTGCATTTTCAATGATTCTAACAACCTTTGAGAAAATAATTGTGTTGTCACTAATTTGAGGGTTAATGATTATAACCTCTTTTGGGTAAATCATTCACTTTCCTCTGCCCACATGGGGTATGATTTTATCCTATTTGTCTATCCTAACTAGGACAACTCCATATTCTCAATGATTATAACCACCTTTGGACAAATTATTATGTTATCATACCACATTTGTCACTATTAGGGTACAATGCTTATAACCACCTTTGGGCAAACCATTGTACACCATCCCACTTGCATTCTCAATGATTTTGTTTGCCTTTGGGCAAATCACTATGTTATCACCCCATCATTTTCAGTTTTTTGGTCCACTCATTTTTTTTTGAGGGACCATTTGTCAACCCATTTTTCCAACCGCTCCCTTGAGAGGGTACCCTATAGTTCATCAATTACCATTAAATTCATAATCACATAAAACATTTTTCTTTGAGAATATGTTACTATGCTTACAGCTTGTAATGCCTTCCCAAATAGGGTAAAACTATAAACACCTAAAAGTGGCCACCAATGGCTTCATACCTGACTTTAGAATAATTATTACCAACCATTGAACATATATCCTAAGAATTTTTAAGCATTTGGACTTTGGCTTCATAAAATGCAAATAAATCAATTTAGCCCATAAATCAATTAAATTGAGATAAATGCATACATAATTTTTTTCAAATTTTGCACAAATTTTTCAAATTCCTAAAATAGATTAATTAACATGTAAATCCTAATCAAATCCTAATTGAATTCATCCTTGAGTAACTAGATGAATTATCAAAATGAAAATTCAAAAATCAATAAATATTTTAGAAATTAATCATTAGCTTTTATGAGTTATTCAAAATCCAAAATATCTCAAGCATGCTTATTCCATTATAATCATGAGGTTTGGACACATTTTAACTCTACTTGGGTTAATTAAGCAAACCTAGGTTAGGATATAACTCATTCCAAGTTGATTTCAAAGCCTACAAATACAAGCCTATATCTCTTCATCTAGAGATCTTGGAATATAGTAGAGTTATAATACAAGATTTGATTCATGAAACAAATGCATAGGGTTATAATGCCAAAATTCCAAGCCATATCAAAGCCAATCCAAGCCAAAACCATGAGCATTATTCTAAGAGGAGATGGAGATATCCAAGCCTCATTGATGAATACCTTTTGAGCACAATCTGAGTAAGCCAAATGAAGAAGCCTCTTGAAGCATTCAAATAATTGGTAAGGAATTGTGTAAGTTTCTTTCCATTTTTAGTTGTGATTTGTTCATTTATGTTTCTTCACCATGCTCCTCCCTTTGATCTAGGCAAGGTAGTGTTATGAATGTTAGTGTGTTATTGATTTCATTTTGAGTTGATTTTATTGATTTCATTATGAAGCTAACATATAATCTAACCACCTTCCTTGGATTCCATGATCACAAAATGTAAATAGTTATAACTCTAGTATTGTTAGTTCTTATCATTATCCTTAATTATAAATATTCACATTTGAATCGAATCAACACAATTGAAATGTAATATCATTATAGGTTTATCATACTTATGATGCATAATTTCATTTTTCTATAGCAAGAACTATGTGCTTTAGATCCAAGTCTTAAAATAAATATAGCTCCAAAAATTATCTCTCAAGTGCACCAATGAAACTAGGTACCAATGGCTTATCTTTCATCAGACTCTATGCAAGATGTACATCTCTTGGCATTATGAGTCTAATCAAATAGTGGGCCATTTTTATTATATTCTTCATTTATTATTCTATTTATCCAACTTATAGGTGAGTTACATTGGCTTGAGGTCCATCTGGACTATGTAGGCAATGCTTGGATACATGATGTATCTCAGGTCAGCTCAGCCACCTTCATTCTTATTTTCATCTCTTTCATCACTTTATACATCTTCATATGCCTGGTTCCTTGTGTCTTTTTAGTCATTAGATAATCTCATCTAAATTTGTGCCTACTCATATTTAATCTATACCTTAGGTTATATCTTTGAGCTATGCTTTCCAAGTTGCCCTCTTAGGGCATAACATTTGACCTAGTCACAAATCTAAATCAGCTCTACTAGGGCATAATTATTTATTAATGATTAAAATCAGCCCTATTGGGGCATAATTGCTTTATCAAATGATCAAATTTGCTTTACTGAGGCATATCATTATTTCCTCTCTCTGGAGAAATTTTCTCCTATTTCTTCTAATTCCAATATCTGTGGACTTTTCCCCTCATTTTAGAAATTTCATAGTGTGCAACTTGTCTTAAGATTGATCATTCCTTAAGTCTACATCTTGCACCCTAGCTTTAGGTGTGTTCAAAGTGTGTCTTTTATATTTTTGGATTGTATCCTTCCCCTTCTCCCCATCCTTGGGGCCCATTATACTCTAATTATATTTTGATCACTAAGAATCAACACATGCAAGCATTAGTTTAATATGGATTTAATTTATCCCATGGGTTAATCTCACTTTCTCTCTTTTTTCGAGAGCCCATCCTTCTCTTTCATCATTGTATGTCCTTTCGAGGGGGCATCATGGGTCATTTCCTTTCAACTTATTCTAAACAACTCTTTTCTTTGAAAATATGTTTCTTTGCTTGAATGTCTCACCATGCTTTCTTAAATAGGGGCAAAAATTATATGTCTATTTCCTAACACCATTGTGTTGAAATTATCAATCTTACTCAAAAAATTTGAAAATGCACAATTTAGGCCAAAATCAATTAAACATGCTAAATGGTTCAAGCTTGTCATGTACAAGTGTCAATTTAGGATAATGTATCCCTAAATAGGAAAATGCATTTTATGTGATTATTAACTTTGACCAAATCATTTCAAGTAAAAATGATGAAAACATAATTTGATGCTCTAAACCATTGAATTCTTCTAATTTAGAGGCACATGACATGTGCATGTGTTATTTTGTGTTGACAATGTCCTAAATGGGATATTGGTCCATATGCAACTAACATCATCTTCTAATTCCACTCCAATCAAATTTTGACCCAATAATATGACATTATGACCAGTTTGATTAAATATGTGCAACCAATTTCTAAAGATTTACATAAAATTTGATTAATATCACTTAGGAAAATTAATCCAAATCAAGAGATTAAGTGGAAAATCCATATAGGTTATTGAATATCTTTTAATTGGAAATTAATTTTTAATATCTGCATCAGCAAATGACATCATTTATGGGGTGGCATCTATAAGCCATAAATGTAACAAATATAAATTTTATGACCTCCCATGCCTCTTTAATGCCCCTTAATTTCAAATATTTATGAGGGTGTTTATGGATTAATTATACAAAATTGGATTAATTCATGGCCACACATATTGATCTCAAGATGGATGGTCATGGTTGATCTTGATCAAATTCAAAAATCTATAAATAGGAGGGCCAAGACTACCATTTTTAATCTTCATTTGTGTAAAAATATTATGCAAAATTCTCTTCACAAGCCATTTGTGTAGTGTTATAATACTTAATTTACAATAGGATAGCTTCATTTATAGGCATAGATTTGATTTCATATCATGATCCTAGTTTCATTGGTGCATTTGAGATGATGGAGGATCTTTTCCTTACATCATTAATAAAGACTTGATCACTAAATCAAGGGGAAAATCATATTTTGAGCCACATTTGGGTGATGGGATGCTCTTGGGAAGGTATTGTGTATGTTTTATTTCATTAACTCTTAATTGTCATTTTCAAAACCCTGTCAAAAGAGTTGACTTAGCTAGTTATGTTCTTATGCATTTTTCTTGAGTTTTTTTAACTAATGATTGATCTAACTATATTTGGATTCCATCTCTATAGTTATAACTAATGTTTTATATCCAAACTCTTCTTTTGAATCTTCTTCCCTCGTGTCTCCATTCTAGATTTAGGTCTAAGCCTTATATGATCATCTAATAATCATTCACTATCATGTCACACACACCCCCATACGCCCAAAGTGACTACTCCATATTAGTTTGAGTAAGTACTATGGCCTTAACCATAACCAACATCTTCACTAGGATAGGTAGTCACTACAAAAATTTCCCTTGAACTTTTCTAACAAACAAGTCTCTCATAGCTTCAAAAGCTATGTATCTTTGCACTACAAACTCAGTTATATATCCATCTATTGTACTAGTAACCCAATGATCTCTTTCTCTTGTCTAGTCATTTTCCAATCTCTACAACTAGTTTATCTTTTCTTCAATCCAAATTATAGTTCTTGAGGAGTTTTTTCAAATAATTTGACATTCGGTGGAGATTGAGAACAAGATTTGTGCAATCCTTGGATGCATCATGCTACTCTAATTTTAGCCATCCCAAGCTGAAATGTTGTCAGAATTTTGGCTAATTTTATGGGAGAATAGTTATCAAAATAGGTAAATTTTTTTTGTTTTGATAAATTTTAGCCATATTTATATTAAATTTTGGGCTAAATTTTATATCTAAGATCATATTTGAGAGATTTTAATTTAATTTTATTATTTATGGTCAAAATCTAATTTTGAATTGGTGGAGGAATAGAACTGGAGGAATAGATCTAAGTTTTTCAGATGATTGTATATGTCATTATGATGAAAATTTATATTATTTGTCAGATCTAGAAAAATATAGAATCTCTTGAAAGGATCTTATAATTTTTATGAATTTTACTCAAAAAAATACTAATTTGAAAAAAATCAGAATTTTTGGAGCTTCTGGTGATTTTCTACAATTTTTTAAAGTTTCTATTTTGTAGAACAAGTGAGGAACAACAAAAAAATGGTAGTTTTTTGAATTTTTTTCAAAATCATGGATCAAATCCTATATCACTAGATTACTCTCATTGAGATATTTCCAAAAAGAATTCATTTTCTAAAAATAGAGCATCGAGGTACCCATGGTGAAAGTTTGAAGGTAGAGTGCAATTTAGAAGTTTTCATTTGGTGCAAGGTTAAATTTTTGGGTGGAGCACCACCCAGATCCACCACTTTTAGCATCAACACCACCATCAAACACCAAAATATTTCAACCTCTATTCACACCATATGACCACTTGTTGGGCCTTTTTTTTAGCCCCTGAGGGCTTGTCCTTCACCACTATGAGCCATATTTGAAGATCTTTTCTTTCAAGGTTCATTAATTTTGATCCGTAAAGCCAAAGAAGGTGATTTTTTTCACTTTGGATATATTTTAAAGATATATGTAGTGGTAAGGATTTTTTTAACATTTTGATCACCCATATTTCCAAAATTTCTCGTTTCTTTCTAGTTTAGTTAATTAGTTCATTTATTTTGGACCTTTAAGAGGCCATAACTTTTGACTAGTAACTCCGATTTACATGTTATCTTTTTAAAAAGTGCATAATTTTTGTCTCTATATCTATTGGATTAATTAATTTGTAAAAAATCCATAGAAAAATTGTAACCTCATTTTCTCCTCAAACGCATATTTGGTTGAAACCGGCTTCTATTGCTTTTTTAGATGCATTTTTAGCAGTCTAATGTCCATTGTGTGATAGTGCATAATTTGTCATATTTTTGTATGCATTTTTGCATTTTCCTTACATTTTGCAAACACACATTACATTTTTCACTTAAACACACTTGTATTCCTTTGTCATATGCAACTTGTAAAATTTTTGGTTTGGGACCACATTTTGTGTTCCTCGACACACAATTGCTTCATGGTGATAATTATGCAGCATGGAAAACAAAAGTACAAACACATCTAGAGTTTGAAGTTATTTGGTCAATAGTTGAAGGCACATAGGTCAGACATGTAACATATGTTGATGAAAAAAAAAATATGACAATACTAGTAAAAAGGCTAAGTTAATAATCATGTTTAGTGTTTTGGATGAGGTACAACCTCATATCTATAGTGTTACAATTGTAAAAGATGCATGAGATAAGCTTAAAAAATTTATGAAGCTAAGAATAAAAATCAAATCTTGTATCTTCAGAGCCAATTGCACACTCTCAAGCTCAAATCAGATGAAAAAGTAGAAGCATTCCTTAGAAGAGTTGAAACTTTGTAGGCTTCACTTCAATCTTTGAGCAAACCAGCGACAGATGACTATTTGGTCCCTATAGTCCTTAGAGCACTGCCCCTACATATAGGATCTTTGTTACCACATTGAATGTCATAGGATAAACCTTTGAGGCATTGGTCAATTTATTACAACAAGAGGAAGCTATTCATAAATCAGAGGAAGCAGATGATAAGCATGCACTCACATCGAATTAGAAGGGGAATAAACTCATGAAGGGTCAAAAATAATCTCTAAAGTAGAATAAACAACAAAACCAACAAGGGAACAATTCACATTTTCTTAAAGCATGTCAAATTTATGGAAAATAGGGACATGACTTGAAACATGGTTGGTACAATACATTTTAACAGGTCTCATCAAGCAAGAATTCATCTTTCAACAAGTCACCACAAACTAAAAAAAACAACCATAACAACAAAATAGGTGGAAATAGAAAAATTACAAGCCTAAATAATATGACAATGTTGTTAAAGACAATGATTCTTCAAATGAAGAATATGATTTAGATACTCAATCACATGAGTCTACCCATCATCCAAGTGCATTTTGGTATGTTGATTCAGGAGCAACCGAACACATGACAGGAAGAAAAGACTAGTTTTCTCCTTTGACAAAATCAAAGTCAAAGGGAAATGTATCACTTGGAGATGATACCTCATATACAGTACAGGGTAGTGGTGACATCAAAATTCAACTTGGAAATATAAATTGTAACATTTCAAATGTTTTATATGTTCCAGGTCTTACAAAAAATCCATTATCTATTAATCAGCTACTTGACCACAACCTCATGGTTGAAGTTGATCATTAAAATGGTCAAAAGTTTTGCCATATCAAAGATAAGTCTAGGCATTTCCAACTGATTTCCAAAGCTTTCAATATTGACAAAAAAATTTAGCTTGAGTTTATTCAAAATGATCATCAAGCACTTGTGGTTAAAGATACAGAACTAGGCAATTTATGACATAGAAGATATGGTCACTTGAGTTATGGATATTTGGTTCAACTGAGCAAATAGGAAATGGTTCATGGTCTTCCCAAACTCAAGCAATCTTATAATATATTTAAAAGTTGCTTAGTAGGAAAAAAAATAAGAGTTCCCTTTGGAAAGACTGAGTATCGGTCACTAGGTAAGTTAGACTTGGTGCACACCGATCTTTACAGACATTTTGCTCCCAGTCTCAAAGGGTACAAATACTTTCAACTTTTTGTTGATGATTACTCATGAAAAAAAATGGGTATATTTATTGAAGACTAAGGATAAATATTTTCAAGTCTTCAAAGAATTCAAGGCCACATTTAAAAATGAAACTGGTAGGAAAATCAAGACCTTCTACTCAAATCATAGAGGGGAATACACCATTAAATAATTCTTAGCCTTTCTCAGTGTGAATGGAATCAATTGTCAATTAATAAATCCATATTCACCTCAATAGAATGGATTTGTATAATGATGTAAAATAGTTATTGTGGAAATGTTTCATAGCATGTTTGAGGATGGAAAATTGCCTAATGCATATTGGGTAGAAGCTTTTCATATTGTAGTCTACTTGTTGAACAGGTCACCCACCAAAGCTCTTGATGGAATCACACCACATGAAGCGTGGATAGGGAATAAACCAAAGGTAACTCACCTTTGAGTTTTTGGTTTCAAGGCATATATGCATGTTCCTAATAATAAAATAAAGAAGTTGGATAAGAAAACAAAGGAATGTAATTTTGTGGGATACAATGCACAATCAAAGGCATATAGGCTCCTTGATCCTAAAATAAAGAAGGTACTAATCAGTAGAGATGTAGTGTTTGATGAAAAGATTGGAATCAATCCACCTTATAAATAGGTAAATGATACAGGAAAAATTCTTATAATATTTTTAGATAGTGATGGTGAAAGTGAATAGGAAAATAGTCAAATAGGACCTCCAACACCACCATCTAAAGTTTAGCATATGCCCAAGTGGTATACAAGATGCTAACTTGAATGGAGTAATATATACATTAACTTCAAGACTAAGGACTCAAATCATGCCTTTTTAGAGGTCAATATGTCCCTTATGATTATTGTGTAAGAAACATTTGAGCCCTCTATAGTAATAGAAGCCCTACAATCTAGACCTTGAAAAGATGCCATGGATGTAGAATATCAATCACTAATGAAGAATAACACTTGGCAGCTTGTTGATCTTCCACCAGGAATAAACCTATTGGATGTTAATGGGTCTTTAAGACCAAGTACAAAGTAGATGGTAGTATTTATAATTACAAGGCAAGGGTTATTGCAAAAGGGTATGTTAAAAAGAAGGCATTGATTATGAGGAGACTTTTGCTCCCACAGCTACGATAAAGACTATCAGAATGGTTTTTGCTATAGTTGCATAGTTTGGATGGAAATTCTATCAAATTTATGTAAAAAGTGCATTTCTTAATGGAAATTTGAAAGAGGAAGTCTACATGACTCAACCTGAAGGACTTGTGGCACCTAATCAGGATCAGAAAGTGTGTAGGCTTATCAAGTCTCTTTATGGGCTAAAATAGGCTCCCCAAGCCTAGTACATCAATATTGATGAGCATCTCATACAACATGGATTCAATAGGATTCCATATGATCCTAACCTCTACCTCAAAGAGAAGGGGGGGAGGTTGTTATAGTGATTGTTTATGTCAACGATCTAGTCTTCACTAGAATCATAGTGAAGATGATCGATGTAACTAAGAATGATCTCAAGCGATCATTCAACATGAGAGATCATAGGATACTACACTATTGTCTTAGTTTGGAGGTATGGAAAAAGGAACATTACATTTTTGTTTCACACATAAGTATACCAAGACATTGCTTGAGAAATTCAAGATGATGGACTGCAATCCTATTGCAACACCTATGAAGACAAGAATTTAGTTGTCTCATACAGATCCATCACCAGAAATAAATGTAACTCTCTATCGATAGTCGATTGGGAGTCTAATTTACTAACATATAATAGGATGGATATTGTCTATGTTGTCAACTATCTTTCTTGATTCATGTAGGAACCAAAGGTGGCACATTGGAAAGTGGCAAAGTAGGTATTGAGATACATCAGAGGTACAATTGAGTATGGTCTAGAGTACAAGAAGAATTATATGTTATTTTTGACAAAATACATAGATGCAAATCATGCAACTTCTATTGATGATAGGACATCCACTTTTGGATTTGTGTTCTTTCTAGGATCTGGTATGATTTCATGGGGAAGTAAGAAACATAATTATGTTTCTATATCTTCCATGGACGCAGAATATCATGATGCATCAAGAGTTATCTATGAATCGATATAGATACGTTGCATTATTTTAGGACTTAGAGTTCCACAAACTCAACTTATATTTATGAATTGTGATCATTAGGGTGTTCTACATCTTGTTCATAATCTAGTGTTTCATGAAATAACCAAGCACATAGAGGTTTAGATTCATTTCATACGTGAACTTGTTCAACAACACAACATACAACTTCAGTATTTCCCCACTCAGGATCAGTGTGCAGATGTCTTCATGAAGTCACTTGAATGTGATAAGTTTGAGGCATTCAAGAATTCTCACTCTTTTTCTCTTTAGGCTATGATCAATTAAGGGGGGAATGTTATAATAATTAATTAATCCTAGCTTTTTAATAAATGTCTCAAGGTAATTTACATCTTTGATTGACATAGGTTATTTAGGTGGAGTATTTCCCAAGTATGATTAGTTGTAATATCCTATAGATTAGGAGATATAATCTCATTTAGTATTGTATAAATAAGCACCTCTTGTAGTGATTTTATCAATTCATTTAATTCAGTTAATGAAATTTATTCTAGATTTCAATCTTCACTAGGATAGGTAGTCACTACAAAAATTTCCCTCAAACTCCTATAAAAAACAAGTCCTTCACAACTTCAAAAGCTATGTATCTTTGCACTATAAACTCAGTTATATATCCATCTATTGTAGTAGTAACCCAATGATCTATTGCTCTTGTCTAGTCATTTTCCAATCTCTGCAACTAGTTTATCTTTTCTTTAGTCCAAATTATAGTTTCTTCCATTCTAATTTTAAAGCAATAATATTCCAACCATGTTAACCAATTAACTAACAATTATGGCAATTTTCACCTAGAATATTTCATAAATTTATCCATAAATATGCTCTCAAATGATCTCATGAACTGTAAGACCAGTCCTTTTTTATTCTTCTTTTCCAAAATTACATATTCTTTGGTGTAACCATATCTTAATATCTCTCTACCTTGGTAACCATCTTAGCATAATTTCCTCCAAAAAGAGGTTCCACACTCACTACACCATTGTTAGTAGAGGTTCTTGAAGCATCAGAACATGTTAAGGATGAAGATAGCTATAAGATACTTTATGTGCACAAAATAATTATCATAAAATACAAAAAATTAGATGACAAAAATGTAAGATGCATTAATTATTCTGTGTTATTGAGTAAATTAAGAATAACTAGTATTGAATAAATTAAAATAATGCATTTAAAATAGTTTAGATATAAAGTAACCAAGAAATTAAATATAAGAATAAATGCAAGGAACATAACAAGAAATCATACAAGGAACCATAACCAGATAATCTCTATTGATCTCTTATAAAATTGAAACCTTCTTCTTCTTACAAAAAAATATATATAGACATTTTCAATCTATGACTATTCATCTTCTTCTCATACTTGGCACCAAAAGCAGAGTCTCTTCATATTCTATCTTATTATAACTCATGAAGATAAGATAAAATAAGATATACAACAACAAAATGAGTGCATAATACACAAATATGAGATAAATATCTTGCACAACTTTACAATACATATTCTTCTACCAACATTAATTTACATAGGGTTTGACATATCCATATTTACTTCACCTACAACCATCACTCATAAATAGCTACTAGCCAAGGGGGAAATTACTGCATTGATAAGTCAAACAAAGGTAAGCATCCACAACCTAATCTCTCTTTATTATATACTTTGTTTGATATTATATAAGTTTTTTATGTCTTGTGTGTGTATTTGATAGTATAATATTGTACATGCTTGTTACTTTATTCCTATCTTTTATATTATTTTTATTCATAGTTCTTACCTCATATTGGTATTTACCTTTTTATAGATCTTGATTACAACCTAATGGTGTTTTAATTTACTAATATTTTGTTTTATCACCTTTAGTTTACATAGCTCTTGTTTCAATGTCTAATGATACCCAAAATCTAATAAGGACCTTCATCTTCTATCTTTTTATATATTTATGTGTAGGTTCCCTTTATACATCCATTATAACCTTTGTTGCACATGACCCTTGTCTATAACACCATGTCGTAAGTTTTGGAATGATGTTTGCATGTGTTATATTTAGAATGGTATTTTACATTTTCCCTATTTATAAGATTAATTCATTATATAAACCCCGTTTTAATCCTAATAACACATCCTCACCTCAAATTTTGATTCATTCAAAGATAATGACTTTTTTTAGTGTATTCTTAGTTTTAGGATAAAATAAATGTATCCAATGTTATTGGGAGATGTGTCTCTAAAGACTTGATATGCATCTAGAGATAGAAACAAGCCTCTGGCACTAGAGACCATCATTGAGATGTTTCATGATACTAAAATACTATGTTTTAAGTCTTCTTACATTGCCTATGTACTCTCTTGACTTCAGCTACAATATCTTATTAAAAAATGAAAATAAATTGAATATAAATGATTGAATAATAGGCCAAAGTGACCCTTATCACTCTACCTAACCCTTATTAACTAATTTACCTAATATTATTAATGTGGTTTAAATTAATTAAAAAATTGAAATTTCTAGATTCCATAAAATTAGAGAAAAATATATTTAAAAAGTCATGTATATTTTATTTATACATCAACATTTCAACTCACAACATGCAACCCATCGTCATGATGTAGAACTTTATAAGTATTACAAAAAGGAGCTCCTTCTATAGATAGCTTCGTGAAATAATGTGTACACATTGGGCCCACTTGAAGATAATAATTGTACAACTTACCATTAAAATTCTTTAATTTTAATTATTTTATGCATTTTGACTTTTTTAAGTTGTTTACAGACATGACACTATTTATTTTTCATATATATTTCTCAAGGTTTTAGGTAGAAGCCTTTTATCTTTTAAAAAATGACATATCGATATCCATCCTTATCTCCTCTTCAATACTTGTACTCATCTTCCACCCTAGTAACTATGTACAAACATACCAAAGTTTATATAGATGTGGCTCACTTTTGTGTAGCTATTAGATTGTGACTATAGAAAATCAACGTATTTATCCTCTTTAGATTTCATACCCTTCCTCTAACCTTGTTTTCCACATTTCCTATAGATAACCATCAATGGCCTTACCAATGGCATCCTAAAACACCCTTATTTTGGCCAATAAAGTTCTATTTTATTTTTAAAAAATTGTATGTCTATAGTCGAGCCAATGATGTTAGTGAAAAATGAGTTTTAACTTTTAAGGATTTTATATCTAATTATAATATTCTATTATTCATTTCTCAACATAAATAGGAACAATTCAATCTTAATTTTCCTACAAAACCACCTTAGGAAGAATAAGAGGATTTAGGGTTAATATGAGATTACAACAAGGAAGATAAGTTAGAACAAAATTCCTTGAAGGTATCAAGAATAAGCACTACACATGTAAGGTTTCTGAAGTCTTCAGAGTACCCAGCTTTAGTCTACTTAGGGTTTGACCTATCCATATTTACTTCACCTAAAACCATTTCTCAAAAAGTGCTACTATCTAAGGGGGAGATTAATGCATCGATAATTTAAACAAAGGTAAATATCTACAACCTTAATCTTTCTTTATTGTATGATTTGATTGATATTATGGATGTTATATGTCTCATGTGTATATTTGATAGTATAGCATAGTACACGTTTGTTACTCTATTCCTATATTTTATGTTATTTTTACTCATATCTCTTGCTCCATAATGGTATTTTACTTTTTTTTATAGCTATTTATTACCACTTAATGGCATTTTAGTTTACCAAAATCTTGTTTTATCACATTTAATTTTCATAGTTCTTATTTTTATGTCTAATGATACCCTCGATCTAATAAGGTCCTTAACCTTCTATCTCTTTATATATTTGTGTAATTTCCCTTTGTAGATCCATTCTAACCTCCTTTGTAAATGACCCTTATCTATAGCCTTGAATCATAAGTTTTGGACTAATGTCTTCCATGTGTTAGATTTAGAATGATCTTATACCTTTTACCTATTTGAAATATTATCGTGTCATAGAAACTTAATTTTAGGCCCAATAATGCACCTGCACCTCAACATGTGATTCATTCAAAAGTGATGACTCTCTTAGAATATCCTTATTTTTAGTATAAAATATGTGTAGCCAATGTTACCAGGAGATGTGTCTCCTAAGACTTGAAACATGTTTACAGATGGAGACAAGTCGATGGCACTAAATACCAACATTGAAACATCTCCTGATATTCAATTACTTTGTATTGATTCTTATATTATCCCCTATATAATCCCCTAACTTAAGCTATAACATCCTATTAAAAAAAGAAAAGAAAATGAAAATAAGTGATAAAAAATAGGTCAAAGTGGCCCTTATCATGACTACCTGATCCTAATTAAATATCCATATGCCATAATATTATTTATGCCCATATACAATTTGGATCACAACATGCAATCCATCATCATCATGATGTATAACTTGGGTAAGAATTATAAACTAAAACTCCTTATATAAACAAGTGCCTATAGTAGCCAGTCCCTAGCTATATTGTGTCAATTGTATTTAAAATTATAATGTCAATTGTGTTGAAATTATTCAACCTAAGATAATATGTGATATATATATATATATATATATATATATAATCTAAGGGATTTTTAAGGCTAAGCTATAGGTAAGTTGAATAAGGATTTCACATTAACAAGGGGGAATCCCTCTCATTAGATACATGATCAATGAATAAAATAGAATAGACTTACATATTAATACATTTTACATCCCTTTAGCATGTTATTTTTAATTTCTACTTAATTTTATCATTTGAAATGGGTTTATGTTTTGTTTACCTTTTTTTATCATATTATCGATATGATGAAGATCTAGGTATGATATAGCTTTATTAAGCATTTATTGTTGATTTTGATTGATAAATCACACTTTGGGTAGTAGGGCATATCCCTATTTTAAATGGTCTCTATCACTATCTCTGCATATTTGGATGTAGGGAAATCAGGTGTGAGTGAAAGTGATCATGGTGTCAAAACAAGCGAGGAAGTTTATTCTGAGGGGTTTTCATGAGGTTTAGTGCTAACCTAGACAATCCTTACCTAATGTTGTCCTTGATCTACCTGAATTTGACAAAGTTTTAATTTTTTTTGAAAATTTCATTCTAATTACTTATTTTTTGGGAAGAGTCCCCCTTGAGAGCCTCTTGAAAAATGGGTTTATGACCATTGGCAAGGTCATGGTGTGAAACTAGAATGAGTCCAGAACCTTACCAAGGTTTTTTCTTATTTTTTTCACCAATATAGAACACTAAAAATCCATTATTAATCATGGTTCTTGATTCATTTGAAACATGTTGGTATTTTTATCTCATTAGACTCAAGACTTTAAAGATTCAAAATAAGTGAAATTGAAAATTCTAGTCTAGGTTGAGTTTCCTAGTTTGCCTCTCCCCCTATGGGGTTTTATTGAATTGATCATAAAATGCTTAGGAAATTTCATATTTCATAAATATCTAAAGTTATTTATGGCTCATCCCCAAAAATGGGTTTGTGTGTAAGTGTAACCAACCCAGGATCTCAAAGAGTCCATTGACAGTCAAATAGGAAATCATTAGTTTACTCAGCATGTGATTTACATCAATTTAAAAAACACTTGATTTAGGTGTCAATCCTTAGATCATATGATCTTGGAATGTCCCTTAATGGTACATTTTCTTCTCCTCAAGAAAAGGGTGGGCCTGAACCTAGAACCTAGAATGGAAATGTTGATGGTTGGAACACTACCACAAATAATAAGAATAACTCAGTAAGAGGTAATGGTAAACCCTAGTCTTATGCTTATCTCCTAATAATGGCTCCTATTATCTTGGCTCTTATTTTTAAAACTAATGTTTCAAAGCCTAATAAGGATTCACCTCTACTTATGCACACACTACAAGTAGTGTCTACTTTTTTTCTACCTCACCTTCAGCTTCGCATGCCCAACTATCACAACCCCCTCCTGAGGTGACGTTATCAGAATAAGAGATTAATATCATCACCCTCAATCATAAATTGGTCATAAAACATTCTCAAATGCCCTTTCCCTTATAAAATGAGGAATACATGTCACATAAACAACATCCTTTCTAGTTTAGTGATTATATGAAGCACAAACCCTCTTTTAATTAGTTTATTACTCTTGAAAATCTCACAAAGGGAAATGACATGAACCTTGATGTTTCCAAATTCTAGTCTATTCCTATAATGTTATAGGCCTTATTGATCCACCGCATAAGTATGTAGTCAAGAATAATTGTCAAATTTTTATCAATATGAAATTTTTTGTGTGCATAAGTCAAGATCTCTGACTTCCTCCTGCATAATTCAACACAAATCATTTGGCTTAGGGCCCTTTATCAAAATACCAATCATGACTCTGTTCATGGTGGGGTCATCACTCTTTTAGCTTTGGAGCTTTCTCAAAACATTTTTTCTTGGGGATCTGATCCCACTCATCATGTTGTTTGGACTTTGTTTGATTTTAATAATCACATCATTGGGTTGGTTAATATACATGCCTCTAATGATGTTGTGGAATAGACCCTGCTTTGGAGGTGGTTGGTATAATCTCTCCAAAATTCTCATTGGATCCTTTGTGGGGATTTTAACATGGTTGAATTTCTTGAAGACAAGGATGGTTGGCTTCCCATGCATTGGTGTGATGGGGAACATGAGGCATGGTTTTACATGCACAATAAACTCAACATGTTAGATCCAAACCATTAATGGAGGAAAGATTCAAACACTCCCTAGTTTACATGGTTTAATTTTTGACAAGGAGAGGATAAAGTTATTAAACATTTGGATCATGCTTTGTTGGCTAAATAAGATCTCTTTTTTTCTCATGTTTATGATAGGTCAGTTTTTGTTCTCTTTGACACTTTATTATCGGATCATCATCCTATCTACTTCAATATTGAATGGATTACCTCTCAAGTGAGGCCTATTAAAACCTAGTTTTATCTTAACATTGCTTGTCTTAATAATGAGAAAACTATTGAGCACATTATCATAATATGGAATTCAATTCCTAGGCCTACTAGGGACACTGGCTAAATTCAATAGTGGGCTGATGATCTTGCTCACACTACCACCTTTTTCCATGTTTATGGTAAGCCAACTTCTATTTTTTGCCAATGTATTCAGAATTCTACAAACCATGAATACCTCTAAGTTTCCCAGGAGCTTGAGGCCTCACCTTTTAATGTGAATTTACAAACCCATGTAGTTCTTATTTAGTGGTACAAGATGTAAGTTGAGGAGGACTACAAAGCCATAGGAGCTCAACTTTGAATTTGGATGCATTGGTTAAAAATTGGGGATAAAGTCACCAAGTGATTTTTTATCTCCTTCATTCCAGAAGAGTTGTTGATAGAATCAAAGTTGTCAAAGAAGGATTTGCTAAGATTACCAAACTCCCTGACATTTTGTAAGATTTTATTCACCATTACCATGGTGTTTTCTCATCTCAACCCAATTCTCTTAAACATGAAATAACTCTCATCTAGTGCCTTCAATCTATCCCTTGTAAGTTTACTGATGCTCAATGGGTTTCTTATGATAGGCCTCTTACCCTCAGTGATCTTAAAGAAGCAACTATGCAGATAGCTACTGATAAATCCTTTGGTATCGATGGTTTCCCTTGTGAGTTATATCAACCTTATGGGATACTGTGGATCTAGATATTTATAAGGTTTATTCTAAAGATGTGTTGATGAACTCTCTAGGACCTCTTATATATCAATGTAACATCAACTTTATTCCCAAGGTTGGTGATCCTATGGTTATTACTAACTCAAGACCAATTACTCTTCTGAATGTTTCTTATAAGATAATTGCTAAAGTGTTGGCTCTCAAACTTAAGTATATCCTTCCTTTTGTTATAAGTAAGAAAACAAGGTTTATCCAACATAGATATATCCTTGACAACATCATTGCTGCTTGGGAAGGCATGGAATGGGCTCAAATCTCTAGTCAAAAGGCCCTTTTTGTCAAGATTGATTTTGAGAAGGCTTATGACTACATTGAGTGGAATTTTATCTTATCCATACTCCAAGCTCTCATATTTGATCCCAAGTTTGTTTAGGTGGTTAATATGCCTTTTCAAGATGTTGGGGCATGTATTACTATTAATGGAGCCCATTTTTCTCAATTTGAGTTAATAGATCTATTAGGTAAGGATGTCCTTTATCTCCTTCACTTTATGTATTAGAAACTGAAGGGTTTAGATATATTTAAGATAATTATGCTTCCAAAGGCTTGGTGAAGGGCATCTCTCTCCATAATTATGATTGTCAATCACTTAATGGTCATTTTGTTGATAATTCTTTTCTCACTCTCTAGGAAGAAAAAATATTTGATTAATAATGTTATGGATTGTCTTCATATTTTTTGTTTGGATTTAGGCTTCAAGGTCTTCCATTCAATGTAAGAAAACACATTGTTATTGCCAGTCTCTATCTCCAAAACCTCCTTGTCTAGAGAACCAACCCCTTGTGCTACTCCGAAAGACACCATCAAATTTTATATCAATGGCAATGGCTTCTCCTAGTTGTTTAGTTTAAGTTTTATGGCATTCCTTTTAATTTTTGAGCCTCTCCAATTGACTTGTGGTCCTATATGGCTCAAAGGGTTGAGAATAAAAAATATTTTTGGATCACAAAACCTTTGTCTTTGATGGAAAACTTTTAGATTTGCTCCAAGGTGTTAGTGGCTACTCATGTTTATTATTATTCATGTTGGGCTCCTTCTAATGTTGCCTATGGTAGGTTGGAAAATATTCTAATATATTTTCTATGGGCTAATTCTAAAGGTCATAAGGGATATCACAAAGTTTCATTGGATATTTGTTGCCATCCTAAAGAAGTGGGTCATCTAGGACTCATAGATATTAGGCTTCAAGGTCTTACTGTCAACATTAAATGCATTATCAGAGGATTGAAATCTGATGAATCCTGGAAGATATTTCTTTGTCAATGTATCTCTCAAGGGTTTCCTTGTGGTAGAAGAGCATGGAAAGGCCTTGGGTTACATACTCTTCTCATAACCCCTATTCTTGTTAAATTTAATGGTACTTTTATTATTCAGAGCATTTGGAAAGCTTGGGATAACTCAAACCCCACCTCATTTGGGAGTCTCATTTGGGTGGGGGAGGGTTTCAAGAATGGTCTCTCTCTAATTTCTCATTTCTTTTGGTGGTCTCCCATGTTAAATTTTCATAATGTTACCTTTGCCTTGGTCCCTTAGATTAAGATCTTAAGGTTGTTCAAAAGATATGTGAAAACTATTGGGAATATATTATGTACAATAAGTTGTTTTTGGCTTCCTTGGCATTTAGTTCAGAATAAATTTAACTTAAATAATTCAGATGTTGAATCTATCATATAAATTCAAGGCTCCATACCTGATGAGTACCTTCATAAGATTGGAGTTAACTCCCTTACTCCCTAGTGGAAGGAGTGGTATTGGCTTATGACCACTCCTTTTAATCTCTATTCTCCGTGTCTCCCCAACATATTGAAGATGATACTCTCAATCACCGATGGAACCTCCAATCCAACCATGTGGTCTGGTCTAAAACATTTACCACCATTTGGGTTACTTCTATTGAGCCTAAAAAGGCTCATTTCCTTTGGTGTATTCTTTATCAATAATTTCCTATTAGTGATCAATTTAAGCACATGGGGGTTTCAAATCTTATTTACCCAATTTGTCATCAACCTGAGATAATTAAGCATTTTTTTCTAGTTTTGCTCATATGCCCAATCTACATGACATTGGATCTATACCTTTTTCAATGTTTTAGGCTAGAGTTTTTTACATGGAATATGGCTCTATTGGGGGACTCTATCCTGTTTCCTACAAGATACAATATATTTTGACAAATTTCGTATGCTAATATTCTTTTGTAAATCTAGAAAGCTAGAAATTATGCTTATTTTAATCATGAGGAAATGGAACATAGTTTTTTTGTTACTAAGAAAGTTACCATCATTTCTAATGCTATTCTCCAGATGTTAGACAAATAAAGTTTAACTGGAACTTAATCATTTCCAACATTTGTGTAGGCACTCAAAAACTGCACTTTGGCTAGTTGTCGATGTTGAACCACCATTGACCCCGTTCAATCCTAAAATTAGCTAGTCATCTAGCTAACTCATTTCAAACCTTTACCATTGACATAAATTTTTAATCCATCTATCCACTTTTGACCTCTTTTTATTGAGGCCCCCAACCACCATCGATCAGCCAACTGGTGATGGTTACCCTGACCATCATCAGTCAGGACCACAAGCCTGCTTTTAAGCAACTTCCATCTTTGTGCAAGGTAAGAATTGCACAAATTAGTAACTTCCTTGTGTGAAGTAAATCATCTTTAAAACATTTTTAATTAACATATTTTTACTTTATCATATTAGTAACTTCTTCCATCCCAATTAGAAACTTCATCCTACAAAAGGATAAGAGGAAGTGAAATGGATCCACAAACGAATTTGTGTCTAGGCTATTGTATTTTCTTATGTAGGCATCCAGCATTCCTTGAAAAAGAAAGTGACAACATTGGATACTCAAACCTCTATCCATATCACTTTCAAATGTTGAAGTACTATCAATTTAGCAAAATTTTCTCAGGTATCTTGTGCTTATTTTCATTAATTCACCTTATTTATAACCTCCCTACCCCAACTAGACCTCTTAACATCTTACTCTCCATCCCCAATATTTTATCCAAAACCCTCACCTACGTATTCATCATTATACAACTCCACTTCAATATCTTCCCAAAACACACATGTAACCATTGATGATTAAACCAACAACCAATGGTTACCTCAATCATCATCAACTACCCAACCGTCACTAGTTACCCCAATCATATCTGGTTCACCTGACTGTCGCCAATCACTGTGGAACAAAAATCTGACAAGTTGCTTTAAACCCCTTACCTCCAACCAAACCCATTTTTATCTATTTCTGCCTGATAACAGTATCCTTTCTAATTTTTTGAACCAAACCTTGATCCTTTTTAGCATATGCATTGACCCACTTTTGTTATTTTTAGTTGTTTTCTTTAATGAAGCATTTACTTTCTCTTTCTTGTACGTATTTACAATCATATCATTGAATTCAAGTATCCTTTCTTTTCATTTTTATCAACATAATTGTTATAACAGTGGATTGACAACCTCCTAGTAAGCACTACGCTTATTGGATATAGCTCACACTAGGCAGTCCAGTCAACCATCCATCTAACAAACCCCTTTTTGAGTGTTTTTCTTATCTACAAGTTATTCCTTCCTAGCCAAAGAGGAGTTCCCACTATCATCTAGATTCACGCACGCACTTTACTAGTTATTCTTGTATACACCCCCTTTTACTAATTTTTTTACTTGCTTCCAAATTAAGAAATGAGCATAAATTAACTGAAACATTTTGACACGCTCGGTGGGACCTAGTTCCCTTTTTCCTTTATTATTTTCACATCGAATGAAATCTAAAAATTTCCTTTTGGGCTTAAAATAAACTTATTGCATACATTGATTGTTTGTTTGTCTTAGTTCATCTAGTAACATACTGGGTAAAGTAATAAATTGTATCTTTCTCACTTGTTATCACACACTAAGCCAAACCATGAAATAATTAACACGTTAAAACATACTTGAGACAAGGCCTGACTAGGATTTCATCACCTAGCAATAACCTTACCCCTTCCCAACTATCCTACTTAGATTTCACCATCAAGGGGAGAACCAACTCAGCTCTCTAGTTGAGTATAAACTTTGAACTTGGTATATTTAGGCTAAGCACCTGACACTCTTACCACTGTGAGACCGTGAAGTGAGGGGGTAGGCCCTAATACTAAGCCACACACCAAAGTTCAACATAGATTTTCTTCTTGAGCACCTAAATAACCTAAAACCAACATTAGATTACCTCTTTAGTACTCATTCTACAAGCCAAATTCCCTCTTCACACTTTTTAAGACATAAGCCAAAAGCGATCTAAAAAGAATTCTAGGATTTAATGCACTTTTGGTATATGCATTGTTTGCCTTGAATTCTTTTCTTTTGATTTATCTTTGTTTGAGGTGTGAGTTTCATCATATTTCCTATCTTCTCATATGGTATTTACTAGACAATAGATGAGGAACCAAACCAATCAACCACCACCTTCCTCTTCCTCCATGGAATACAATTCTAATGATGAGGGTTCAACTCATCCTTATCCCCCTCCTACCAGAATCCCATTTGTTTCTAAAGGTGATGTAGACTTTGTTGCCTTCCTTGATAACAATTGGGTTGCTCTTCAACACTACCTTAAAAACTTACCCAATAGTACCTCTATTGCTTTGGTTCCTTCTATGGATCCTCCTTATGGTATGCCTCCCCACCTTATGGTAGGTGCCACCTCAACCCAACCCTTATTGACCCAAGCCTCCTCCTCTTCCAACATTCCATCTACTACCACCACCCAAACCCAATCCAATATTCCAACCTCTAACTAAACCTCCTACCACACCCCATACTTCACATATAGGTTCAACTTTACCTCTAGTTACCTATGCTCCACCTACCATGGGGTTGTCTTCTTCCCATATTTCCACCCTTCCCTTTGTCCCAACCAACCCATCAACTTCTACCCCATTTCAGAACTTTGTGCTCTCTATACCTCAAACACTTCCACCCATTAACACTAGAGTTACCACTCAACTTCAACCCACCACCTCAACCATACCTTTAACTCAACCCACCTCTATCCCTCAACAAGTGCCCATGACAACCTATCAATAAGTCTCTAATCCAAAAGGGTACATAGCACCTTCCACCCAACCATTCATATCAATTCACCCCTATGTGACACCATCTCAGCCTTTTATGACCACTACCAATATGTGGCTTATTCAATACCTTCTATCACTTATCCAAACATAACTGCCACCCATCTTCAATAAAATGTGCACCCTAATTATGCAGCTTCCCAACCCCAACCAAACTTGATCAAGATGTTAATGGACAAAATAACCAACTTGGATTCATCCATCTCTGGGCCTCATAACCTTTTATCCTATGATCAAATTTGTAATGAACCCATTCATCCGTTCATCCCTATCCATGATTATCCTCTTCAGTGGGAATTACCCACGTTCTCCAAATTTCAAGGTAAGGAGGACCCCCAATAGCATTTGAGAGCATTCCATCATTATTGCTATTTAATCACATACGATGATGCTCTCCTTCTTCAAACCTTCCCATGTCCTTATTTGGACCCACCCTTGATTGGTATAGTGCTCTTACCTAGCATTCCATCTTTTCTTTTTCTCAACTAGCTCAAACCTTTTTAGAACACTTTTCAGTAAATATATATATAAATATTTATATCACTAACCTCTATTCCATTAAGTAATTCAATGATGAGTCAATTGTTGATTATTTTTCTAGATGGAGAGGTCTTATCAACCAACTTTATTTTCCATTACCCCAACCTGAATTGATTGAAATTTTTTCTCAGGGTCATGCCAAACATATCACCCTCACTCTTCAAGTTCAAACTTTCTAAACTTTTGATGAGGCATTCACCATGGGACACAAACTTGAAAACTGGGCCATTGATGAAGGGAAATCGAAATTATGAAACAAAAATTCTAGTTTTAAATCTAATGACCCTTCCTCTACCAAAACCACTGACCAACCTAATGCCAAATCAAAATCATCTGAAAACTCAGTTGTTCTAAAAATCACTCCACCTCCAACTGTTAACCAATCACCTCGAACCAATTCTTCAAACTCTCCTTAGCAAAAAAAACTGAAACCAAAACCAAGCTCAAAGGTTTCTATTACTAACCTCTATTCCATTAAGCAATTCGATGATGAGTCAATTATTGATTTTTTTTCTAGATGGAGAGGTCTTATCAACGAACTTTATTTTCCATTACCCCAACCCAAATTGATTGAACTTTTTTCTAGAGGTTGTGCCAAACACATTGCCCCCACTCTTCAAGTTCAAACTTTCTAAACTTTTGATGAGGCATTCACCATGGCACGAAAACTTGAAAACTGGGCCATTGATCAAGGGAAATTGAAATTATAGAACAAAAATTATGGTTTTAAATCCAATGGCCCTTCCTCTACCAAAACCACTGACCAACCCAATGCCAAAGCAAAAGCCTCTACAAACTCAATTGTTCTAAAAATTGTTCCACCTCCAACTATTAACCAGTCACCTTGAACCAATTCTTAAAACCCTAATCAACAAAAAAATTGAAACCAAAACTGAGCTCCTCCAAGACAATATACTCCCATTAGAGAATTGTATAGTTTTGGATAAATTTCTCAAACCCAACCTCATCCAACTTCCATAAATTAAACCACCTCAATAATTTGATTCTTCTCACCCCATACCTAGGTGGTATAATGAAATGACCATTGTGCCTTCCACCATGTTGTAGGACATGATATTAATAGATGTAATACCTTCAAAAGTCTTGTCCAAATTTTGATCCATGGTGGAGAACTTGAATTTGATAATCCCAATGCACCTCCTAATCAGTCCTTTGACATCTTTTATAAGCCTTTTCCCAATCACGCTCCTTCAATCTAACACCATGACAATAAACCCGAATCATCTCACTCTCATGAGGCACATACAAACAATGTCATCAATAATGAGCCCAGTATTGAAGAGACCATTACCTCAATCTCCCAAATAGAAATAGTGAACTCACCTTCTATTCTTTCAAATACCCAAACAAAGGAATCAACCCCCCTCTCCCTTTATTTTATGACACCTTGTCTTTAACTACCTCTCCTTTGGTGGAAGCACTGAAGGAGACAACTATTGCTTTAACAACCCATTTTTCTCCCCCCATTCAAGTGGAAGAACTACCCTCCATTCCTTTGGATACCCAAACAAGGGAAGTAACCATGTCTATTATTTCACTTGAGGATGCCACACCAACCTCCTTTATCATTGAACCCTCCACTCTTCCTTCAGAAACCATCCCAAGGGTGGAGATTCCCTCATCTATCTAGCCATCAATTTTGAAACCTTCCATCCAAAACAATAATTACGAAGCCATTTCTTCTTCTCCACCTATGGGATTAAGATTTTAAACCAATAACCAAGGAACTAAACCCATATACAAACCCTTTTCTAGACTAGTCCAAAGTTTAGAATTCACTTCCCAACCTAATTTTGATAGAGCCACATTTTAGCATCATCTTGGACTACCTCACTGAGGTAAAATCAAAATACTTAACTTCACTAGAATCCACCCTTAAGCCCATCATGACACCTTTACCAAACACTTCTTCAAAAACCATAAGTGAACCATCCCAACCACCCCCATCTAACATTACCAAATTACCTTATGCCTCTTTCACCAAACCAGTCAAGAACCTAGGGATTTTCCCCATGCCTAGTCACACTCATCCTCCTTTGAGGTTGGATTTAACTCCATCTAGTCCACCAAAGGCAAATCTAACTAAACTACCTAAGAAGGTAGAGTTACCCAAACCACTACCTTGAACTAGACCCATACCACCTCATTCTCACTTACCTTCCATCTTAAGACCCCATCCTTCTACCATACCAATTACCTATTCTTCCTCTAAGAAGCCATCCCCTTTTTCTCCACCAATATATAGAACAACATAATACTTGGCTATGTACAATAACTATAACAAATTTTTTTTTTAATAGTGAAAGCATGCTTATCACTTTATTAAATAGATTATATAAAAAAATTAAAAATTAAATGATTTTTTATTTTATATATAGTTATGTTAGACTTGGGTTAGTGGGGGATTTTAATTTTCTTGAGATGATAATAATGATGATTGGGTTTAAATTGTATAAGGTAGTGGACCGTAATGTTAGTGAGACAATAATCATTAATGATCAATTTTTTATTGGAATATAATGGTTTGTACTTATGACCCAATCTCTATATAGGTAAAACATACGACTCAAAACACCATAGTACAAGAGTTATAATAAAAATATATATAAAAAAGTCGACTAAACATGACAAAATAACTACACAATTAGAAATTGATATAATCTCAGTATTTTTTAAAGAATACAAAGTCGGCTTATTCCTACCAATATTATCTATTGCATGTACAAGGGAGTTGAATTGAAACTTGTTACACTACTACTTCAACTCATACCACAAATCACACACTATAGGGATATTGTCATAAAACCTAGGTGCACCCCATATCCCAATCCCTGGAGTCATGGTTATAATTTCTTTCAGGGGTTTGAATGTTTTTAATGCCATAGTTTCTTGAATCCCATATGCATTTGAACTTAAAATCTCAAAAGGGTTGGAACTTGGCTTGACTTGTGGACTAGTGACATTCATTTTCTCTTGAATTTTATCCTTCCCTTTAACATTAAGATAAGGAATTTTCTTATTTTTTTTGCTAACCATCTAAAAATCATCTTTTTTCTCTTTTTCAGTAATAACGACCAAAAGAGAATCTTCAGCTAAATGGACATGGGTATGACACAACAAACACCTAAAATTTAATTTTAATTTTTATTTGATTATCATAAAACAATTTCAACCTTAAATTCAAGGTTTATTTCATTGATTGTATATTAAAAAAAATCTTCTTACTTGAAAGTGTCTTTTGACAAATTGTAAATATACTTTAGACATATAATAAAATTTGTAACCTTTTTTTTAACCATGGACAACGATATAAAAAAGAGTATATTTTTTTAAATAAATATATCTAAGATATCTATACTAGTTCACAATAAATTATTGGCTAAAACTTTACACCTTATAATATAAATACTAATTGTATATATATATTTTTTTTTGATATTATGAATAATGTTTTTGATCAAAATAAAAACCGAACTTGGGACATAACATGGGGCCCAATCCCCAGGTTAGTCAAGAGAAATTATAAGTACAAAGAAATACCATCTCAAAAATTTACCCTAAATGAAACAAAAGAGATTAAAAAAATCGATATAAAAGGAAGTAACATGCAAATAAGAGAAAGCAATTGAGGAAGTCTATCTACACTTCACAAAAATAAAGTCATTGGAGCTGCAGAAAAAACCAAGTGAAGGGAGAAGGATCTATCCACATGTAAATCTAAACTTCTTTCTCTCTATGAGAGAGGATCTTCAATGTCCATGGCAAACCAACCTCAAGCACATTCACTGAATCCCTCTTAAAATGTTCAACCTCTATGAAACACCTTTTATATTTTGCTATGAATTCCAAATTAAATTTGGTAATGCAGAAAAGCATCAAAACTAAAATGATATAACTTAGAGATGTCGAGGGGAGACTTTCTTCCCAAAAACCAACCCAAAAGTAGGCTCTTCAATAACATAATATTGTTTTTACTCATGGGCAATCTAAGAACCAATGATTCTTATAGAATTATATGTCACATAATGATTTCTATGTCTTCATCACCTAATCAAAATTAAGATGTACCTATATTTTATCTTATTAGTTACTCATTTTAAAATCAAATGGAATTATATGTCAAGTAATAATTCTTATATCTTCACCACCAAATCAAAATGAAGATGTACTTATATTTACTATTGGAATGCTTCACGTTATTAGAACACTTTTTGAGCATGGACATGTAATTATATTTGTTTTATTAATTACTCATTTAAAAATTTAAATAGAATGGATGGAAGATTTTTACAACTAGGAGATCAAAGGGTTTATGTGATTAACAACAATAAGAAAAGTGTTTCAAATAAAAACAACTATTTGATACAAGGACTAGTATCCTCTTACTTTTTTGTGGCTAGATCTTTTATTAAATCTCTCGAGTAAATAAAAATAATTGTTTGACACGAGCTATCTTCTTACCTTTTTATTGTTGCTTTCTATTAAAAAATTTCCTATAAATTTTGATTTAAATTTTTTTATAGTTTTCTATTTCTCAAACAAAACCATTAGATTGTCAACTTTCAAATCCCTAGAAGATATGTTCCTTGACAAGCAAGAAGAAAACCCATAAATGACATGTTCTATGCTAAGCAAGAAAAATCCTCTACTTGAGAGAGGCTACAATATATCAATAAGTTATAAGTGTGTTGCCAAACACCCTGGTTTGAAATTTTGGTGAAGACTTATATTTAGGAGTTCAATAACTTAATATCAAAACAAACAAATGACATGTTCTATGTTAAGCAAGGAAAAAAAACTTCTAATAAAAAAAGTTATAATAAATCAATAAATTGTAAGTGCCTTACCAAACCCCTGGATCACTAAGATCAAAACCCACAAATAACATTATTTTATTGATGAAACCCTGCATTTACAAATGGTGAACATGAGGAAACTCTACCTCCCAGTGTTAGCACCTCAATCGAGCTCTTCTCGGATGAGGAGATCAAACAGGGTATAAAGAAATTAGCAAATGGTAAAGCACAAGACATTGACGGGCTGCAAGCTGAATTCTTAAAGTGGGGCGTTGAACACCTTGCTCCGCACATCAAAAGAATTTTTAATGAAGTCACGCAATGGGGATTTCCAGTGGAGTGGACGACTAGTGTCATTATCCCTCTCTTCAAGAGTGGGGATATCAATAATCCCTATAACTATCATACTATCATGGTCAACCCTCTTCTTGGAAAGTTATTTGGGAGCTTGATCGAACGTAGAATCAGCAGTTGGGCAGAAAAAAAAAGGGAAAAGAGCAGAGGGACAAGGTGGTTTTAGACCAAAGCACTCTACCATTGATCACTGTATTACTCTTAGGCATTTGATTGAAAAAGCTTGGAACACCCAAGGTGGGGAAGCTTACTGTTGTTTTGTGGATTTTAAAAAAGCTTTTGACACAGTACCCAGAGACAAACTCTAGAAAAGGATGGAAGAACTAGGGGTTCCCGATGAGTTTAGAGCAGCTGTCCACAAACTCTATGAGCGTGTCAAAGCAAAAATTAGAACTAGAGAAGGCATGTCCGAATGCTTCGACAGCAACATAGGGGTCAAGCAGGGGTGCCCACTCTCCCCCACTTTGTTTGGCCTTTACATTGACAAACTTGAGGAATGGATAAATAAAACTGAAGGAGGTGGCATTCAATGGACTAGTGTTGTAATAAAGCTACTTTTATATGCAGATGATGTTATTCTTATAGCAAAAACTGCCCATGGTTTGAGGGATCATTTGAAGGCTTTAGAGCTATTTTGCCAAGATGTTGGGATGCAAGTGAACATTAGCAAGACTAAAGTCATGATCTTCTCTCTAAAAAGGAAACAACAACTAACTAATTTTATGTTCGAAGGTAGCCCGTTGGAAATCGTCGAAGAATACAAGTATTTTGGTATTGTTTTTCATAACAGACTCAGTTGGGAAACCTGCAAGGCAAAAAGGATTCAAGGAGGGTGGAGAGCTTCTTACCTTCTCCAAAACAGATGCAGGAAAGCAGAACTTTGGGACTGGAAAACCAAGAAAACCCTTTTTGGTTTGTTGGTCACACCGGTTGTCCTCTACGGTTGTGAGGTTTGGGAAAGCAGCATGTCAAATCACAGATGGAGACAATTGGAAAGAATTCAAAAACATCTTATCACCAGTAGTCTTAAAGTTAAAGCAACTGTTCCATATGAGATCCTCCTGGGGGAAGCCGGTACTTTCCCAATGGAAGCTGTGGCGATTTCACGGGTACTAAGCTACATAAAAAAGGTTGAAAACATGGGGAATCACCGATGGCCCAAAATGGTGGTGAACGAGGTGCTAGATCGGAGGAAGAAGACGTGGATGAAGCAAAACATCAAATGGCTGGGAAAATGGAACATTAAGTTACATGAGTGCCCTAACTCCAAAGAGGAAATAAAAAAGTTTGTATTAGAAAAATTCAGGACTGCCATGTGGACAAATCAGATGGGACGTAAAAAAATGCATTATATCAAAGAGTTTAATCCCACTTGAGAGCACGGGGATAAAGCATACCTAAGTGCCGAACTTAAAGGTAATGTTAGGATCCTAATGGCACAATTGAGGACCGGTTCACACCATCTTAGGTGTGAAACGAGAAGATGGACGGTTCCCAAGGAAAGATGGGAAGATAGGACTTGCATTTTTTGCAATGATAGAGTGGTTGAAACTGAACGACACTTCATTAGGAAGTGCGATGCGTACAAGGATATTCGTATGCAGCAGGATAACAGCGTGAATGTGGGCAGTTTTAGTGAATTATTTGAGGAGAGGCTACACAACACAGCCTCGCTGTTGATAAAGATTCATAAGAAGCGAGATGACTTCGAAAAGAATATGAAAAATCTCTAATGATCTTGACACTTGGTCCCATAGACTATTTGGTCTCGTGAACGTTATTAAAACTCATTTCAAATTCATTGCTGTGAGACATCAGACCCATGAACCACATACAACTTTTATGTATTCTATTGGTCTCCACAAGTTGGAGCTCTTATCGGTATGGTATTTATGGTCATCTACATTACCACCGATTCCACTCCCATCAACCACAATGGCCACAGCGAGGCGGACAATAATTCTAGTAACAATATTGCTCTTGTCTGTGCTTGGGCTTTCTTCAACACAACAGCTTTCTGCCAATGATTTTCCTCCAGGATTTATTTTTGGTGTTGGCTCTTCAGCTTATCAGGTCACTTTCTTTTCACTACTGTACGATTCATACATACTGTAAAATTTAAGCCTAACAATCAATTCTTGCAGTATGAAGGGGCTGCGGCAGAAGACGGTCGAAAACCTAGCATTTGGGACACCTTTGCTCATATTGAAGGTTTACATCAGAGGTTCTTATAGACTAGACCCACCTGTTTGATTTTCTTTTTTTAACTCTTTTATGTAGTTGCAGGGAATACCATGGATGGAAGCGATGGAGATGTTGCTGTGGACCAATACCATCGTTACAAGGTGACCTATGATTTTAACTATTTATCATAACAAATTGAAACTTTCATACTAAATTTACAATATGTATGTTTCTGTAGGAAGATGTTGGCCTAATGTCTGCGATGGGTGTAGATGGCTACAGAATGTCCATCTCATGGTCAAGGCTCATTCCTGGTACACAGTGCACTTGTTTCATTTTTCTTTCCTGTTGAAATAATAAAATCCGGCTTTGATAGGCATTCATAAGGGCCAAAAAAGAAAAAAGAAAAAGCTATGCTATTTATATTACTCTCTTTGTGAACCTTTAATATGCAGATGGCAATGGACCCATCAATCCAAAAGGCCTTGATTACTATAATAACCTCATCAACGAGCTTGTTTCCCGTGGTATGAGCATGATTCTATTAATTCATAGAGATCTGTTTGTGCATATGTGAGGAATCGGGATGAAAACCTTGACATGCTGCTTGTCTGTCTCAGGCATCCAGCCACATGTTACATTGTATCACATGGATCTGCCTCAAGCTTTGGAAGATGCATATGGGGGTTTCATTAGTCCACGAATTGTGTAAAGTCTTTGTTTCTGGTTCAACCCTTTGTGCATTGCCAAAAACTGCAAAACAAAAAAGTAGTGGGTATATATTGTTTAAAGTGTTTTTGCCACAGTTGTCATGGCGAATGTAAGTGGACAGCTTTGGACTGTACGATGGGTAAATTAAAGAAGGCTGGCTTTCAATCCAGAGTGCTAACAATAAAACATCTTTTGAATCTTCTTATTCTCTTCATTCTTCTATTTGTGCACGTCAAAACAGAAATTATCTGTTTTTTTTTAATCTGATGCTGTAATTGTACTGATTGCTTGCAGGGAAGATTTTGTGGCTTTTGCAGACATATGCTTCAGAGAATTTGGGGATAGAGTGAAGTACTGGGTAACATTCAATGAGCCCAATATATTTGCATTTGGAGGATATGACAATGGTCAACTTGCTCCTCAACGTTGCTCATACCCTTTTGGAAATTGTACTGCTGGAAACTCCACTGTTGAGCCATATATTGTTGCCCACAATGTATTGATAGCACATGGAACTGCTGTGGAGCTGTACAGGAGTGGATATCAGGTGCCGTTCTCTACTCTTTGGCTTGACAAGCTACTCCGTGCACACGGTGCTTTTGCATACTGTTATTTTTTCTATTGGATGCAGTTCGATCCTTAACCTCTTTTGCTTTTTGTAGAACATTGTGTATTCTTATCAATATTTTCTCAATTGAGTATATTCTAGTGCTCTTTTATAAATGCAGTCAAAGCAAAAAGGCTGGATCGGTTTGGTTGTTCTTATAAATTGGCTCATACCCCTTACCAATAAATCCACAGATATAGCTGCGACTCAAAGATACCATGATTTTGGAGTGGGATGGTAGGTTTGAGTCTCTTTTGAAATTCAAACTTTTTCCAGGAATAGATTCCATCAAGCACTCTCAAGTGGCACTAAGTCGCCGCCTTAATGGTGACTTCTTCCACCGTTCTGGTTAGGAGGGTTTATTCTTTCAAAGTAGTTTAATGAAAACAAATTGATAACAAGACTCCATATAGATGAGCTCATGGTTGACTTAAAATGGACAGGTTCTTAGACCCAATTGTTCATGGAGACTATCCTACAGGCATGAGGAAGATAGTAGGTTCTCGATTGCCCGTATTTACACCAGAGCAAGTTCAAAAACTACAGGGATCATTAGATTTTATTGGTATCAATCACTATTTTACTCTCTATTGTTATGATGTTCCAAGAAAAGAGGGCTCTAATCTAAGAGACTATCTTCAAGATTCGTCTTTTAACTCTACAGGTATAGGGTTTACGTCTCACAAACATGCTCAAAACAAAAATATAACTTTTCCTGAATAATTTTCCAAATTGACAGTAGAAAATCCAAGAAGAATAATGCCATTACCTTCAAAGCCCAAAAAAATAAAATGTGCTATTTAATTAATGATCTCTAGATGCAATGTAACATACTACATTTTTAGGTTAAAATACTCGAAGCTTTTTGTGGCTGATGTGTGTACAGGTATGCGAGATGGAGTTCCCTTGAGCAATGTTGTAAGTTCTAAGAATTATGGGACCTATTAATCTAGTCCATTTACTTACTTTTCTGTTATAAATTCTTTCTATCATCATGCTCTAAAGTCAAAATTTCAATTTATCATAAAACTTGGGGCAGACATCTCTGTTTGGTGCACCCGTTTTACCACAGTCAATGCAGGCAGTTCTGGAATATGTCAAGAGCAAATATCATAATACTCCCGTGATCGTATATGAAAATGGTGAGAGCTCTTTTCTTTTCAGTCCTTTTGCACGCAAAGCTTTATCTTAGATTTAGAGTTTCTGATCACTTGAGAGATTTATCTGTAAGTAGAGATTTATCTTTAATGTTGGTTTGTTTCTCAATAGGATTTGCAGAACCCAATGATGCTTCTCTTCCACTTCCTAAAGCTTTAAACGACCAACACAGGACTGACTTCCATCTAGGCGTGCTTAAATATATACTTGCAGCAATAAGGTACAAAAACATCACCCCATCTCTTCCATTCACATAATACTGTTTCCTGAGCTACTTTTGTTGCAAAACTTATGAATGGATTGAGGGACATTCTAAGATGATAAGTTAAGTTTATTTTATGTGTGACAGGAACGGATCAGACACACGTGGGTACTTCATATGGACTTTGCTAGATGATTTTGAACTTTTGAGCAGTTACACATGGCGTTTTGGTCTTCATTATGTAGACTTCAATGACAGATTGAAACGGTACCCCAAGCTTTCTGCTCAATGGTACGAGACATTTCTGCACGGAGGGCAAAATAAGAAATCAACTTCTAATACACCAATTTTACTCAATACCTTAAATATCACTAACATCTCCTTAGAATGAGGATTTTTGAAGAAGTGAGTAACATTTGTAACACATTTCCAGCATGAAATAAACCAAAAACAAACATATTTTTTTTGGTGGTCTCATTTACACTGAAGCCCATGTTCATCTATGAGTTGCAATGGCATAATACAATTTGTAATAATATATTCCAAGTTTACCATGTCATTGGTTGGAGTATGTAAATATGGTTTGCATATCATTTGTTGAAGTCTATTAATGTGGTTTACATGTCATTTGTTGTGGTAACAAATTCCAAGTTTAATAACAAATTTCAAGTTTAAGGGAAGCATTATTATAGTTTTACCAGTAACTTCTCAAAAATTGCCTTTCTTCTTGATTGGGTTCAAGACATTGGTTTAGAGGAAGATGTAGAACATTGGAATGTACTGCAGAGCTATTTTGAGGGCATGGAATGTATTGTTGGAAAAAAATACAGCACTATTGGTTGTGTAGGAGAGAGAATAACAAAAAATCTACAGGCCCAGGTGGGCAGCAAATAGATAAGAACCAAGGAAATAAAGCAGGGGAGAGAGAATGTGGAGGAATGAACACACACACACACACACATATATATATCTAAAAACTTTGAAATTGTTTACATATGCAGTATGAAGGGGCTGCGGCAGAAGACGGTTGAAAACCTAGCATTTGGGACACCTTTGCTTCTTATAGACTAGACCCACCTGTTTGATTTTCTTTTTTTAACTCTTTTATGTAGTTGCAGGGAATACCATGGATGGAGGCGATGGAGATGTTGCTGTGGACCAATACCATCGTTACAAGGTGACCTATGATTTTAACTATTTATCATAACAAATTGAAACTTTCATACTAAATTTACAATATGTATGTTTCTGTTGGAAGATGTTGGCCTAATGTCAGCGATGGGTGTGTCAAGGCTCATTCCTGGTACACAGTGCACTTGTTTCATTGTTCTTTCCTGTTGAAATAATAAAATCCGGCTTTGATAGGCATTCATAAGGGCCAAAAAGAAAAAAGAAAAAGCTATGCTATTTATATTACTCTCTTTGTGAACCTTTCATATGCAGATGGCAATGGACCCATCAATCCAAAAGGCCTTGATTACTATAATAACCTCATCAACGAGCTTGTTTCCCGTGGTATGAGCATGATTCTATTAATTCATAGAGATCTGTTTGTGCATATGTGAGGAATCGGGATGAAAACCTTGACATGCTGCTTGTCTGTCACAGGCATCCAGCCACATGTTACATTGTATCACATGGATCTGCCTCAAGCTTTGGAAGATGCATATGGTGGTTTCATTAGTCCACGAATTGTGTAAAGTCTTTGTTTCTGGTTCAACCCTTTGTGCATTGCCAAAAACTGCAAAACAAAAAAGTAGTGGGTATATATTGTTTAAGGTGTTTTTGCCACAGTTGTCATGGCGAATGTAAGTGGACAGCTTTGGACTGTACGATGGGTAAATTCAAGAAGGCTGGCTTTCAATCCAGAGTGCTAACAATAAAACATCTTTTGAATCTTCTTATTCTCTTCATTCTTCTATTTGTGCACGTCAAAACAGAAATTATCTGTTTTTTTTTAATCTGATGCTGTAATTGTAATGATTGCTTGCAGGGAAGATTTTGTGGCTTTTGCAGACATATGCTTCAGATAATTAGGGGATAGAGTGAAGTACTGGGTAACATTCAATGAGCCCAATATATTTGCATTTGGAGGATATGACAATGGTCAACTTGCTCCTCAACGTTGCTCATACCCTTTTGGAAATTGTACTGCTGGAAACTCCACTGTTGAGCCATATATTGTTGCCCACAATGTATTGATAGCACATGGAACTGCTGTGGAGCTGTACAGGAGTGGATATCAGGTGCCGTTCTCTACTCTTTGGCTTGACAAGCTACTCCGTGCACACGGTGCTTTTGCATACTGTTATTTTTTTTATTGGATGCAGTTTGATCCTTAACCTCTTTTGCTTTTTGTAGAACATTGTGTATTCTTATCAATATTTTCTCAATTGAGTATATTCTAGTGCTCTTTTATGAATGCAGTCAAAGCAAAAAGGCTGGATCGGTTTGGTTGTTCTTATAAATTGGCTCATACCCCTTACCAATAAATCCACAGATATAACTGCGACTCAAAGATACCATGATTTTGGAGTGGGATGGTAGGTTTGAGTCTCTTTTGAAATTCAAACTTTTTCCAGGAATAGATTCCATCAAGCACTCTCAAGTGGCACTAAGTCGCCGCCTTAATGGTGACTTCTTCCACTGTTTTGGTTAGGAGGGTTTATTCTTTCAAAGTAGTTTAATGAAAACAAATTGATAACAAGACTCCAAATAGATGTGCTCATGGTTGACTTAAAATGGACAGGTTCTTAGACCCAATTGTTCATGGAGACTATCCTACAGGCATGAGGAAGATAGTAGGTTCTCGATTGCCCGTATTTACATGAGCAAGTTCAAAAAATACAGGGATCATTAGATTTTATTGGTATCAGTCACTATTTTACTCTCTATTGTTATGATGTTCCAAGAAAAGAGGGCTCTAATCTAAGATACTATCTTCAAGATTCGTCTTTTAACTATTCAGGTATAGGGTTTATGTCTCACAAACATGCTCAAAACAAAAATATAACTTTTCCTGAATAATTTTCTAAATTGACAGTAGAAAATCCAAGAAGAATAATGCCATTACCTTCAAAGCCCAAAAAAATAAAATGTGCTATTTAATTAATGATCTCTAGATGCAATGTAACATACTACATTTTTAGGTTAAAATACTCGAAGCTTTTTGTGGCTGATGTGTGTACAGGTATGCGAGATGGAGTTCCCTTGAGCAATGTTGTAAGTTCTAAGAATTATGGGACCTATTAATCTAGTCCATTTACTTACTTTTCTGTTATAAATTCTTTCTATCATCATGCTCTAAAGTCAAAAGTTTTATTTATCATAAAACTTGGGGCAGACATCTCTGTTTGGTGCACCCGTTTTACCACAATCAATGCAGGCAGTTCTGGAATATGTCAAGAGCAAATATCATAATACTCCCGTGATCGTATATGAAAATGGTGAGAGCTCTTTTCTTTTCAGTCCTTTTGCACGCGAAGCTTTATCTTAGATTTAGAGTTTCTGATCACTTGAGAGATTTATCTGTAAGTAGAGATTTATCTTTAATGCTGGTTTTTTTCTTAATAGGATTTGCAGAACACAATGATGCTTCTCTTCCACTTCCTAAAGCTTTAAACGACCAACACAGGATTGACTTCCGTCTAGGCGTGCTTAAATATATACTTGCAGCAATAAGGTACAAAAACATCACCCCATCTCTTCCATTCACATAATACTGTTTCCTGAGCTACTATTGTTGCAAATCTTACGAATGGATTGAGGGAGATTCTAAGATGATAAGTTAAGTTTCTTTTATTTGTGACAGGAACGGATCAGACACACGTGGGTACTTCATATGGACTTTGCTAGATGATTTTGAACTTTTGAGCGGTTACACATGGCGTTTTGGTCTTCATTATGTAGACTTCAATGACAAATTGAAACGGTACCCCAAGCTTTCTGCTCAATGGTACAAGACATTTCTGCACGGAGGGCAAAATAAGAAATCAACTTCTAATACACCAATTTTACTCAATACCTTAAATATCACTGACATCTCCTTAGAATGCGGATTTTTGAAGAAGCGAGTAACATTTGTAACACATTTCTAGCATGAAATAAACCAAAAACAAACAGATTTTTTTTGGTGGTCACATTTACACTGAAGCCCATGTTCATCTATGAGTTGCAATGGCATAATACAATTTGTAATAATATATTCCAAGTTTACCATGTCATTGGTTGGAGTATGTAAATATGGTTTGCATATCATTTGTTGAAGTCTATTAATGTGGTTTACATGTCATTTGTTGTGGTAACAAATTCCAAGTTTAATAACAAATTCCAAGTTTAAGGGAAGCATTATTATAGTTTTACCAGTAACTTCTCAAAAATTGCCTTTCTTCTTGATTGGGTTCAAGACATTGGTTTAGAGGAAGATGTAGAACATTGGAATGTATTGTAGAGCTATTTTGAGGGCATGGAATGTATTGTTGGAAAAAAATACAGCACTATTGGTTGTGTAGGAGAGAGAGAATAACAAAAAATCTACAGGACTAGGTGGGCAGCAAATAGATAACAACCAAGGAAATAAAGCAAGGGAGAGAGAATGTGGAGGAATATACACACACACATATATATATATCTAAAAACTTTGAAATTGTCTACATATACAATTGCTGCTATTTTCAAAAATAACTTAAAAATCAACTTTTAAAAGAAAAAAAAAACTTTCCTTTCCTGTTGCTCTGTTTTTCCTTTGTTTTGTTGTGTGGTCATATCCTTAGCTACGGACTGTTGTCTCCTTTTAAGCTACTGCTCTGTTTTGTTCCTTTCTACGGATTGTTGCTGCTCCAACTATCTTTGGCGGCACATTCTCTTCTTTTTGCTCACAAACCCATGTTTTGTTTCTTGCTCTGTGTTTTCTTTTTTCCACGTCGCTGCTTTTCTATAGGGTGCTGCTGTGTTTTTATTGTCTTCTACTTCAAAACATTCTCCTTCTTTCCTTTTTGTCTTTTCTGACCGCTATTTCACCTACTCTACAGCGCTCCCCCTCAACGAATCAAAATGGCTCCAATTTTAAAATTTGAAAAAAATTGCATTTAATGACAACTGCTGTCATGGTTCGTAGGTGGTTGTGGAAAGTCAAAAATAACAATATTTTAACAATTTGTAACACATTTCCAGCATGAAATAAACCAAAAACAAACATATTTTTTTTGGGTGGTCTCATTTCCACTTAAGCCCATGTTCATCTATGAGTTGCAATGGCATAATACAATTTGCAATAATATATTCCAAGTTTACCATGTCGTTGGTTGGAGTATGTAAATATGGTTGGCATATCATTTGTTGAAGTCTATTAATGTGGTTTACATGTCATTTGTTGTGGTAACAAATCCTAAGTTTAAGGGAAGTATTATTATAGTTTTACTAGTAACTTCTCAAAAATTGCCTTTCTTTTTGATTGGGTTCAGGGCATTGGTTTAAAAGAAGATGTAGAACATTGGAATGTATTGCAGAGTTATTATGAGAGCATGGTGATGGTGATAGCATTGAGAGTGATAATGAAATTGTGGTTGATAATATTTTTGATCTTATTAGTGGGGCAAACATTAATGACATTGTGCAAACCCTTCAATGTGTTGTTGCGCTCGTGCTTTTGGAGGCTAAGAAGTTACCTTCAATCTGGTGAGGTTGGAGGCCATGGAGGAGGTGCAAAAATCACTTGCACCCTATCATGTGAGCCTTATCTTGTTAACTACTCTTTACTGGCGACATGATTTAGGGGTGTCTACTAAAAATGACAACAAAAAATATAATTTCATGTATTTAAAATAGTCCATGGATATCTAGCATAGACACCATCAACATAAAGTCATAAAGACACACACCAATAAAAAATAGAGATTGTATTAACTATATATAATATACAATTTATGTGTGCAACTAGTAATGGGTGTGCTAGAACAAGACTCTCTAAAAGACATCTCCACTAACTTAGGAGATGATTATAAGTTCTATTACTTTCCAAAAAAATACAAAGTGTTCTTACATAGGAAAAGTAAAATGTGAGAGAGATTATTATGGGTGGATTAAAAGGTGGGATCATTCTCTAAGTTATCCTTTACTCTTTTCACACATGTAAGGATACTAACACATTAATTATGCATTTAATAATTGTATATACTAATAAATTATATGTTGGTAATAATTTACATAAGGTGGATTTTACATCAAGTTTGAATATGACACTCCATCAATGTCTATTTAACATATTGTCAATGACGAAATAGATTTTGTAGCCATATATAATTGAAAAATTATGGTAAGATTCTTATAAATTTATCAAAAGTATAACTTTTAGAAAACGTTTGAAAATTAATTTCATGGCATACCCCCTCAAAAGTATATAGTTTTTGATTAAATGCCTTTCTAGATTCCAAAAATAATAGTGATGTTTAGCATATTTACTGTTATAAATTAAATTGTGATTTTTGCTTTTGACCAAATTATTTCCAAGGAGCCTTAAGGATATGCTTTGATGTGATTTTATGACTTACCTCTCCAATCTGTGAAAGCATTCAAACCTCTTGCAGATCAGGTTTTGGCACAATTTTCTATTAACATTATCTAAAAGGTTTCCTATGCTCAAATTGCAAAGATCAAACAAGGAACCAATAAATCAATCAATGAATATGTCTTGAGATATAAGACAATGTTAGCCAAAATGACCAATCCTATGTTGTACAAAGAGTTGTAAGACATATTCAAGCAAAGTTTGCTTACTCCTTAACACAAGTCCATTGTTTTCAAAAACTTTCAATATTTCGATGACTTATGCGATGTTGTACGAGACAATGGAATGACGCTTATGTCATTGAATAAGCTCAAGTATGTAGCAAACACACTAGTTGCATCTACATCTAGTACATAATTTACAATTAAACCAAGTTATAAGGTAAGACTTCCTAAGCCAAAAAAAGAAACAACCAACATGATTAACATGATTGCATAATAGCCTAATCAACTTGTCCTATCTAATGCACCAAAGAGACACTTTACACATTTACCTGAGCCTCCTGCTTCATTGCTCCCACGATTGTTAGAGTGTCATCTTATATCTCTCCCTCCTATAGAGATTGATGTAAATAGACCTCTACCCAAAGGATATGATGCAAATGCTCATTGTGACTATCACCAAGGTCTTAGGCATTATACAAAAATATGTTTTACCTTACAGCATAAGATCTAGGACCTCAATGGTGACCAACATATTAAATTTAATGGTCCTCTAAAAGAATCAAGTTCACAACTTGGTGATCACCATAAACAAAAAATATTTAATGATCTTTTGTAAGACCATTCTAAGAAGGAACTAGAAGTTCAAATGGCATATAATGCATATCCTCCTCCATCATATTATGGACACCCATTAGATGGGGTTATTGGTACTCACACGTGACATATACGTCTTATGGTTCAAAAACATGCCATTTCATTTGATAATAGTGAAATTAAGGATGATGACTCTAATCTTCATTTTCTATTCATTCGAACATACCTTGATAAACACCCCATATGTAGTGTTATGATTAATAATGGTGCAAGCGAAAATGTTTGCACCATGACATTATTTACAAATTTATGTTATGCTAATCACAATTTACACCCCTTTATTAGATTAGTCAAATCATTCGATGGGACCTCCGAGAAGATTCTTGACGAGATTGATCTACCTTTATAGGTTGGTCCTTCACATATGGTTCCTATATTAGTTATACCTTATACAAGCATTTTTCACATGTTATTTGGACGACCTTTGATACATACTCTTTGAGTAGTACCTTTTTACAATGCATGGGTGTATTATATACATTCATGCCAATTGGGTAATTATAATTTTTGGTAATCTATATGAGCAACATCTTGAATAAGAGAAATTCATACCCAAGTAGTTAATTATCAATCTTGTTAAGGCTAATCCACCATAAAAGGGTAAGCAACAAGAAATCTCCTTTATTAAGTGGTCAATACTTGAGAGACCCTTATATTAGAGACAAATGGTAGGTACCACATAATCCTTGTCTTCTATGCACCATATTTAGATATCTAGAGCACCTAAACATGCTCCTACTATTGATATTTCAAAGAAACCATAGAGTATACATAGATGGGTTCCCAAAACCCTTATTCCTTCTATTGGTACTTCACGACCTCAAAGTCCTACTATATATATGTCGAGCATCACATAAACTATAGTGACATATATTTCACCTATACATGCTCCTTAACATTACTATCAGTTTCTTACATTATATTTTGAGTGTGGAGATACCAATGATCATCCTTTGGATGAGATCATAGGATGATCTTGTCTCTTCTAAAAATACCAAAAAAATAAAAAATATTAAAAAATCCAAAAATATTTTTGGCACCTACATGTTTTATTGGCTCCTTAGCATCTATGTGTTAGTCCCATGTTGAGGGCTACCATATCATTTACTCCTAAATACACATATATATGCATACAAAGATACATGGTACACTTATGGTGTTGGGCTTTCCCTCTACTCATGTCACCAAGATGTCGGGGGCATCCATCTTCTACAATCTTGATACACATGTTATATGATTTGATGATCACTCTACACTATCATGTTTGAGCTTACACATGTACTTACACATGCCTTATCCATGATTATACATTACACAAGGTACTTCATATGCTATGTACTTGATATTTTTTGCTAACACATTTGATCCATGGCCCACTATGACATGTTTATGATGGTTGCTTATGATTTTCCTTTACACACTTCCTTGAGTGTTTTTCCTTGCTATTATTTTTCTTTTTTAAGCATTTGAATATGCTCCATTATATGCAGCCTCTGTTTCTACGTTTATCTTCTTGGACATTTGAATGCCATTCCTTGCTTTGTGAATATTTGACTAAGTCATGTTCATTCTTTTTGTAGCATTTGAATATACTCCTTGATTGCAATCTCTTTGGACCATTTATTTTTTACTTGCTTTTAAGTGCTCATATCTGTGTGCTTGTTTGCTTGTTGAGCTTGTACTATTACTATCTAGATGTTGCCACAATATTTATCATGCATCTTATGCCTACATGTGATCACATTAGTTGTATGTGCTTCAATGATACATTTAACTAGACATGTTTCCTTTTATTTTCTACATGGTTACATTCGTAGATTTATAGTCGTCTTACCCTTTTGAGGTGAGGTAACTTCAAGTTACTATTTTTTTCTCACCTCAAAGGGGGGACATATTAGTGGGGGCATGCTTTGGAAGCATGTTCTCCACACTTTGCATACTTTTTAGATATCAGTGTGGCATGCCATATGGACATAGCTTCCATACATTTATAATTTTTAGATTACAGTGGAGGCACATTTTGGAATTTTATACTCCACATTTATTTAGTATTCGATACACTAGTTTATATATTCAGTGAGGGCATGTCATATGGACATGGATTCCATACATTCAAAGTTTCCACATTACTATGGGGGCATGTTTTGGAAGCATGTACTCTACATTTATTTAGTATTCGATACTTACACCAATTTGTAAATTCAGTGGGGGCATGTCATATGGGCATGGCTTCTACACGTTCACATTTTTTAGATTTAGTGGGGGAATGCTTTGGAAATATGTTCTTCATATTCATTCAGTATGGTACTTATAATTCACATATTTAATGGAGGAATATTTTAGAAGCATGTTCTTCAGACCTACTTAGTGTTTAACATCTCTAGTTTATAGTGAGGGCATGTTTTGGAAACATGTCATCCACATTGGTACTTATACCAATTTCATATTTCTCTGTCTATAATGGAATCATGTCCTTCACACTTACACAATTATTTGAATTGGCCAAAAACACATAGTTATGTGATTTTAAATTATAGTTGTGGTATAATTATATACATGGTACCATTATTATACATAGTTTCAATATGAGACATATATAAGGTGCACATGTTATGAAACATGTGCCTAATATTACAAAATCCAAATCAATTTTAGATTCCAAAATAATTTTACATACTGATATCCACAAAATTTTACAAAGTTTATCGAACTAATATACTACAATAGTTGGTTCACTTTTTGGTATAGTTGAGATGATTAAATCACACAATCTTTCCAAGTTTTTAGGTTGGACTTGATCATCCAACCTCACTAGGTTATAAGTATCATTGGGTTGCATGATTGAGCTAATCTCAACCGACAGGTGGAAACTCACTTTTTCTCTAAAGTTGGTGGCATGTGCCTTCAAATCTCTCTCTCTGTCCCTCTATATCTCCTTGGATACATGCACTTCAAATATTTTATCTATATTTATCCTAATCTTAGTTTCAGAGCCTTACAAAGATACATCTTTTGTAAAAAATAACTTGTCAATAATCAAGGTGGTTACATTAACACATAGGTATACTCCTAAACCTTGCTCTTTCAATTTAAATCTATTTCAAGTAATTTTAACCCAGATTATATGCACTGCTTATACACTGTAACATGCTCTTGGTTGCAAGTCCATCACTAATAAAACACTCAAATTCAACTCAAACAAAGACGAGGTGTGCATACACACCCAGATACTTATTCATTTCCTTTAAACTAATAATTTCATTACTAGATTAAATGGGAGGTAAATGTAAATGATTTTTTGTGAATTTATAGCACCTCAATTATGTCCACTTGGAAAATTCAGACCTTGGTTGTTTCTCTTAGTTATACACATGCCTTATGCAAGCATTAAATTTACTCTATCTTGTGCCCCTTGACCTATCTCTTAGTTTTAACAGCCTTATATTAATGACCTAAACATCCCTTCTTGCCAATTTTTAAAAAAAATCTAATTATCTTACACCTTTTCAAGTTGTGAGCATACTATACCTACCATATGCAAAGGAAAATGCAACTGATCTATAAATCAATCCTAGCTCAGAGAAGATAAATTCTACTTACACTTTCAATTGTTGATACATTAGATATTCAAGGTCATGATCAAGATGGATCTACTAGACCCAGCCAAGGGATATCTTACAACAATAAAATCAATAGAGAGGGTTCTAAATCCCTCAGTCAAGTAAAACTATACAATAACTCTAACTAGTTCCTATATTTTCATATTCACAAAAGTATATAAAAAGTAAAGTCTAATTTAGTGCTCACCCAAGTTTTTGGTATAAAATGGGGGTTAGTAAACATAAAAATAAACATGCACAAGAGAATCCTAATTAAGTATGTATATGTAAAACCCTAATGCATGGCGAGAGCAATATATTTAAAATCTATTACTCATGTTACTTCTATCTACTAAAGTAGAGGAATAAAGTTAGAGATAATTAACTTGAAGATGAATCCGTTGAGACTCAATCTCTCCCTTAGCCAAATGTTCTTCACAAGAGGTTGTTGTGGTTTATAAGGATCACTAAGAAATGTCAAAGCATCCAAGACTTTCCTATAAGACAATATTCTTCTCCAAGTAGAAATCTTAAGCTATAACTCCTCAAATAGAATGGTAGAAGAGAAAATTGTAAATAAGTGAAAATGAATAATTAACTCTTTATCTCTCTCAAAAATGACAAAATGAACGTGTATATATAGCTATATCTAACCCTAAACCTTTATGAAAGTTTAGCTTACAAGGTCGACCTAATCGACTCTGTATTGTTATTGACAAAATCAAATTAGGTCTTGGTCTAGGTCAGCTAGCGGCTGAAATAGAACCAAAATAAGTTTTATCAATTAGAGTAAAGGGTTGATAGGGGCGACAATGTATTTTAAACCATTAGAAATGGATTTCAGGCTAGGAAAGGGCTAATGAAGGTGAAAAATGACTAGAGGAGATTTTATAGGAGGAGTAAAATCTTAAGAGAGTGTTTTTAAGAGAAGGTTGGATTGATATCAAGTGGTATTAAAAGAACAACAATTTTAAAAATTACCAATGGTCTACCCAACCCTTTCTCGATGCACCCCTTAAGACGTGTACTTAGAGAGATTGAGACTCGATAGGTTATTACAAGAGAGAAAGCATCAATAATTGATAAAATTTAAAAATATTATGTGTATACATATTCTTCACTTAAATCTCATCATATGTCACTCAGGTATAATAGGGGATGGTGCTTCAAGAAAAGAACAATACAACACACAGTGTTGAAGCTAAAAAAATGTATTATTTTAAAGCATACAATAAGTGAAAGCAAAATAAATGAAATGAAAATAATTGAAAATAAAATTAATGTATACATACCTTGACTTACCTTTATTGTTGGATGGTTTTTTATTTTGTTTATAGTTTTGATCATGGAGGGCATAGAGACTACTTTTGACAAACCCAAGAATACAAAATTAAAGAGAAAAAATAAAAAAAATGCAATGAAGCCAAGATAAATGACGTGGTGTAGATGAGGCATACTTGGAAATTTGGGAAGCTTGGGTGACAAATGCTAAGTTAGGGTCAAATGACCAAGTCAAAATTTAGATTAAATCATGTAACCAACAATTCAAGGCTACTAAAGACTGAAAACTCAAATAAGTAAACCTTAAGTAAGAAATATAAACTTACCAAGTTAAACCAAGGATACATGTCAAAAATAGTAATCAAACATCAATGTGAAATGAATAACAATCCTTACATAGACAAAGATGGGAAAGAAAATGGTAAAACAACATTGAAGAGTGAGCAGTAACAAGCCTTACTCAATCAACAATGGAAAAATTACATAAAAAAGAAAACAACATTGGTGAGTGAGAAGTAAAAAGCCAACCTCACTCAACAATAAAAAAAAATGAAAGTAGAAATGAACTCAGGTGTCCAAAAAAATAGATACAACAATGAAAAATAATAAAAGAAACCAAAACAATTCTAAAAATGTAAAGTCATGGTGTAAATAAAGTAATCCATAGTTTCTCAAGCATATTGTTTTGTTCTAAGGATATATAGAATTGAAACAAAATAGTGCTAGCATGTTTTTAAGATGTGAAAAAGGGAAGAGATAGAATAAATGGGAAAATAGACTTAGAATCACATTTCCCTATCAAGGGGAGAAATGAAATAGGTGGAGGGAAAAATAAAAGAAAAACCAAGGTAGAGAAACTCTTTTCGAAGTCAAGACACTTAAATTAAGTTTGTTAAAATAAGAGGACTTTTGACATTAAAGAATCTGAATAATTTCTCCTAGCTATGTAAATCTTGGGTTAATAAATAGAGTATGTCCATCAACCCATGAAGGCTATATGAATGAAAAGGTAAAATGAACCTACCTTCCAACAACATGTTCCCCATTTCTGAGGACCCCTTATAGATCAGTCAGTCTACTATGAAGATTAGGTACTTACATGAGAAAGTATGTAGCACCATCGAGTTTATTGAATTCTCCTATTCTAATCTACTAGCCTACCACACCACAATGGATCTCATCTCCATTATGAGGCCAACTATGGAGTTTTAGATTTGATTGGAGATAAAAGATGTGTTATTAATCACATCTTTTGGTGTGATTTTAAATTTTGACTTTGTATGTTGCCTTTTGTATCATTGCCTTTTGTTTTAAATGATTTGGATTTTAAATTTTGATGTCTTTCTCTATTCCTCTTCCATATGGATTTAGAAAACCAAACATGAGTGCTAAAGATGACTATCATTTGAAGACTTTGGACTTGTGTCACATCCCAATTTCTCTCTAAGATAAATAACTTATTTAATCCATGGATTATTATGGTTGATTAGTTGATTAAGATTGATGACATATACTAATTATGAGATAGTTGTGTTGATTAATTTACATGATTAGATGTTATGATTTACCACTACTTTTATATTATGTACCTTTTGATCATATTTGATTATTTTATAGTATTATTTTATGGATATAATGATGTTTCATGCTAAATACCTTCATTGGCATGAGGTGGATGCAAGAAATATTCTTCTATCAGTTCATGATGGAGGGAGAGTATCATCAAAGAGGATGGTTATATGGAGACATTGGGGGTCGACAGAGAACAAATTCAAAAACCCTTGCACACACCACTTCATATATCATGTTTCGTAATTAATTGATTGATATGAATAACATAGCATGTTTTGTGTACTTTTATTCTAGGTGTTTATTAATATGTTTTCTAGTATGATTTTGATTGTTGGTAATGAATGTGCTATTTTGTTGAGTAATTTCATTAGTTTAGTGAACATGTTAGCTTATCATAGATGATGCATTTGTTTGACATAATAGTTGACTAAATGAATAAATTTGTATATGTAATGATCGTTAAAAAGTATAAACGGATTCTGTTATTATTTATAGATTTAGATAATAATAATAATTAAAGATTATTATTATTATATATGTTAAATCTATATGTCAAAAGATATAAATAATATTGTTTAAAAATGTCTTATATTTGATTAACTGCTAACCTAAGATTTGATTTTTAAAAATATATATGAATATATTGTTATTAATAATTGATTTATTTTAATAAATCATTATATTTCTATATCTGTTAGTGAATAACATAAAAATGTAAAACTATAACCTAAGAGTATTAACATGCAATATAATCTTTGTTTTATTTTGTTTGGTCAAGGGTCATTGCATGGGAATACATTGTCCATCGACTAGTTTGAAGACTTTGCATGGAATAAATGTTGGGGACTTTTTGATTAAAGTTTGTTGGTCGATAATTGTTTGTTATCATGTGATTTTTAAAAAGAATTTAAAATGATTAATTATGGATTTAGGAGAAGGATCAAGATGATTAGGTTACTAATCATTTGTTGACTTTGGTCAAGATGCATTTTTAAAAAAATATGGAGTTCACTGTGTGTCTGAATGGTGGTGAATGAGAAAATTAACGAATGGTTATATTGAGTTATCTGGGCATGAATTTATGTAGTCAATTGGATTACTATGCATGCAGGAGAAGGAAATGGCAAGGAGGTTGAGAAAAATAAATAAAAATAAAGGAGAGGTAGGGATGTGGGGGATGACACTACACAAAGATAATATATTCATAATAATAGAGGTGATATTAATGAGGAAGGAATATTTGTTGGCTCCTTAGCATTCTTTTAGGTTGGTTATGTTTTCAATTATTATGTGGACAATATTGAAATGTTTTTCAAATTAGTAGTCACTAGGTATTCTTTATTATTATTATAGAGAAAATATGGGTGTATAAAGGGCCCTATAGAAGGCATGGCCTCCACAAAACCCTATATCCATTTAGGATGACTTGAGTAGGTTGGGGTAGAGTCTTGGGTTTTGGCCATTGTTGATAGTGACTTTTAAAAAATATGTCTTAATCCCCTATTTCTAATTCAAATAGCATTAGTTAGCCATAAAGGATTATTATGATTTATGTGTATATATAATGTGGTTTGATTCGAACCAGTTGATATATATTCTTTTTTGGAGATAGGGAATAAACCTAGGTTAGTAAGTATATATGACTATGTAGATCTATTTGGATTTTAAATGGGGTTTTAATATGAGGGTTTTCTTGTATTAAATTGGAATATATATATATATATATTCCAATTTAATACAAGAAAACCCTCATATTAAAACCCCATTTAAAATCCAAATAGATCTACATAGTCATATATATATATATATATATATATATATATATATATATATATATACTTGGATAGATTTTATAAAGTACACACACACACACGTATCTTTGGAAATACAGGGGTTTGTAAATAGGAAGTATTAAGATGCTAGCTATAGGAAATCTGAAGAGATGGATTAGACTTATTTGGGGTTTGAATGGAAATAATTTGAAACATTTTTAAAACAATTTCACCCATTTATGAGTTTTGTGTTTTATCAGCCCCTGTCTAAAGACTAAAACACTTATTTAAATTCTTATTTGAGTTTATCATAATGATATGGGTACAACCATATATAAGACTACCTAGGTTTGGGTATATGAATGTGTTGGGTGAATATTTTGTCGTCAACTAACTGATGACAAAATGGGTATATCAACTACAACATAGGGAGATTTACACCATGAAAAGTATGGGTTTACCAGATCTGGATGAAGTAAATCTCTCCTCTCATCAAGAGGAGGTTCCCTATAAATATTTATGTGCTGGATATATGTATATAATTAAGCAAAAAATAACACATGGGATGGTATAACAACATCTACCTCTCTTTTTCCATAGTTAATGTATGAAGAACAAAAGAGGGATATTCTGGTCTTTAGCTAACAACACTCCTCTTTTTTCAGGAATGGTATCAAACAGAGAGCAGACAATCACCTGAAGTAACAAAGTCCACAAAAAATAATTACGCAAGCACAAAGTCTTTCGTAGTCTCCTTCACCGATCTGGAACAGGCGTAACCGTAGAGTGAAACGAAGCAGAAAGTCTTCGCCTGAAACTACAAAAGATAACTGAATCTCAAAGATAAAAGTAGTTCAAAGTCTATCCTCTACCTTTTAGAAGTGCTCTCAGATAATATTAATACACCCACTTTGCTTATTAGATCAGATAAACAAGAGATTATCAGGAAAAAGAACATAAGAAACTGTTTCCTAGACAACACAGATAACTTCAACACAAAGTATGAAATAAACCTGCTTCTCATTCATTTAATCAAAATATGATTTACAAGTTTGAGCACAAAGTCTTAAAAATTGCTTCAATTTTAGCAGAGTGTTTGCTCTTAATTTTTCCAAGATCCTTTTACAAATGAGGTCTCCACTATATATAGGGAGAAAATCCTAAAAAACTAGAAAATAATAAAATACAAAAATATCTCAGTCAAAGATGACTCATCTTTGACTTTGAGATATTTTTCTAAAATATTTACATGTAATTACATTTTACAAAATTGCATGCACTTTTCACAAAACAAAAGTGTATAAGGAAAGAAGAAGAAAGAAGGGAAAAAAATTCAGTTCTTGCTGCCATATTTCTTTAGATGAGCATTGTACATAGCAATAGATACCTGAATTCCTAAACTGTCTGGCGTAATCGTGTTCTTGGAGATGATTCTAGCTCTGATTAATGCATCCTTCAATGTTGTGATGGCCTTAGCATGACCAGTTAACCTGGATTTTAGATTTTTCAAAGTTAACTGAGTGTCTAGAATATTATCCACATAAGACATTGAGAAGGATTTCTCTTCAAAATCTCTTTGAATCATTTCTTTGAAACTGTGGATCATTTCTCCTACTGAGAGGAATTGATTTTCCTTGGAGGTTAGATTGCACGGCAGTTCTAGTTTATTGAGCAGACTTACGTCACTCTTCTCACCAGCATCCCTAAAAGCTTTGAGATCCTCAATTAAATCTTTGAGTACCTGGATCCTAAAAATTAGTGACTCCTTGATCTCAACATAAGAGTCCTTACTGGAGATGACACCGATAGATATCAAGGTGCTTTTCTTCAAATCTTTCATCTCCTTCTATTTGGCAAGATATTTTTCTAAACTATTAATCTCCTGAGAGATAAGAGAGACAAAGTCATCTAACTCTACCCTTAATTTCTTCATCTTGTCTGTCTTTTCTGCAACCTCTAATAGCAAGGAAACTCCCTGAGTATGCATTTTTTCAACGTAGTCCTCCAGAGCTTTTCCCTTTAAGTCTTATCTGCCTTTTGGATGATAGGGTCATCTATGGAGAAGGCCTCCGGAGTTGCTGCTTTAGGGGGAAGAGTGAACCTTCTTATTACTGTCGTTAGTTGTTCTATCTTGGCCTTGTAATAATCTTTCATCTCCTTCTCTTGATCGAATTTCTGGACCATGATGTCCAAAGCATACTGAAGGTCGCTTTTCGCACCTTCGTGAGTAACTTTACCAAGTTCAACATGACAGATGGAATAACTACTCATTTCAAAACCCTCAAGGGTTGTGTCCTGTGGAGGCTTGGCAATTTCCAAAAAAAATTGTCCTTTTTTCTCGACCAATTTTGAGAGGATTCTTGGCCTTTTCAGAGTCTTAACTTTCACTGGCACTATTTTTCCAAAGTTGAAGTCATCTGGAGAGATGTCCAACTTCTTTCTTTTGGAGGTGAATGCTGACATCCAGGGTGGGAGAGAAGTACCTATCGTGGCAATGGTTCCTTCGGCTGGCATTATCATGACAGCTTCTACATTGCTAGTGGTGACAGTAGTCATAGTGGGAGTAACAGGCAAAACTGTACCAACTACTGATTCTGGCTCTTGGGCAAAACTTTCCCCCAAATTGAAAGAGGGAGATGACAAACTGGGAATGGACCCAGAGGAGCGAGGAGAACCTCTAGAAGTGCCCTGAGGATCACCAAATATGACTGTGAAAGGAGAGGCAACTCTAGAAGAGGGAACACTGATCAGAGAGATAGGAGAAGAGGGTGCCACAGGAGACTGAGGTGGAGAAGGAGAGATGCTCTTGAGCGGCTGTGCTTCTTCTTGTGAAGGTAGAGGTTTAGTACTTGGCCATCCTGTCGACTGGTCATCTGTTTCTATTGGCTAAGCTGCCTGTGTCTGAGGGCTCTGTTCTTCAGTTCCTTTAGCTGTTGCTTCAGGCTCTTCAGTAGTCTTTGGTTTCTTAGACACAAATATGATTCTAAGCTTGTGAGGCCTAGAAGGGGAAGGTGCATCACCTTTGTTCTTGGTTTTGTTCTCTACCTTCTTATTCATCTCTACTTGGTATTCAGCCTTTGATTCCATGATAAATTCTTTCAATTTGATTCCTCTAGCTGCTAACCAATCATTGGTGTTAGCCAATATTGATTCAAATCTTTTTCTCAGAGAAGTTAGTTCCTTCTGAGACCACTGAGTTGGAAGAAGAGGGGAGCCAACAACCTTTTCACCCAGGGATCTGCTATTGATGATGTTCTCATCATCGACCAGATTGGAGGGCATCTCTACAAACCCCAGATATTCAATTTGTTCTAGGGTCAGCCTGCAATAATCTATCTTTCTGATTTCTTCAGCCATCCTCAGGTCGATCCAGATATCTTCAATCATGGGTTCATGGAACTGAGTTTTTTGCCTAATTTTGTCCTTAACTCCCCTGTAGTCAAATTTATCTCTTCTCTTGAACTGCTTTAGGGTGACCATCTGCATTTTTGTTTCCATGACTTTGGCTTTGGCTGCTGTTGTAATGGAATATCTACCAATTTCGATTAGAAATTTGAAACCTAGTTTCTTCAGCTCCATTTATCTGGTATGCATGATAATTAATAATCGGCAAAGTTCCATTAGTACCAACTTATCTGAAGGGAACCTAGAGAGCATATAGGGGTAGCCTTGGAAAAAGCCAACCTGAAGATAGCGGAAGGTGGAAAATTGGAAGAACATGCAGCCGTAGTCATTGACCACTGTCCAAGCCTCATCTGATACTTTCTTCTACTCAAGCTGAGGGTCGAAGAGGCATAGAAATATGGCAAAGAAGGCATCATTTATTCTTTTGAAATGACGGGTTGACCCTTGAAGTGTCAACTGGAGATAATATGAATATACTGGGGTCGTCTTTCTATCTCCTTCGATTGTCAAACCCAGAAAAGTTCGCATTGCGACAGCTATGTACACAAGGTATGAAGTCATATAAAACTTGGAAGAAGTCTGTACCTTGGTTAGCTGCTCATGGAGAGCGTTACTGATCTGTTCTCCCTAAAAGATGACCTGCTTGCCTTGGAGGATGATTTTAATGAATGGGTACATCCATTCATGGAACAGTGAGGAAGATGGGAGGCCTCGTACTCTGCTGAGAAGGGTGATCAAGTCACCAACTTCCTCAATGAAGTCACTCCTCAAAAAGTTTCATGGCCATCTGGATAGGTTGGTTCTGGGGGTCTTCAGCCATTTGTAGTTCATCACTTTCTTTGCCCTCTCGGAGTCTTTGTCGTATTCCTTCTAGGCATCCCCAAAGTTAATCTTGGTTACTTCGGTGGCTGAAGGGCACATGAAGACTTTGTCAATGAATTTGGGATCCAACTGAATCATCACATTACCGCTGGCATCTGAGACTGACCTGGTCTCTTTGTTGTAGAAGCGGGCACATTAGAGAATGAACTCTGTATGATGTGCTGCCACTGGAAAGGCAGCCACCAGGTGGATGTTACTCTCGATGATCCACTTTATCTCAGTGCTTGGATTTGTCGCCTTTGTTTGAGTTATGAACTCAGCCATGTCCACGTGTCCAATTTTGGTGTCTCAAATGTCGTCGACATTGGAGATGACCGAGGTGAGCGAGAAGACACCCTGGTATTTGTATTTCATAGTCTTTGCCTTTTTTAGAGATGCTTCAGACATGGGAACTAGCTTTAATCGAATAGGTGTTAATGAGTAAGAGTTCTCTAAGAGTACTGCAGTCATGATCATGAAATTAGGAGAGAGTAGATGAATTAGAGAAAATGCATTTTAAGTGATCATGGTCAATGGAGGTCACTTAAAAAGGCTAGATCAAAAAAAGGGGCAGAAAATGAGGAAAAAAGGGAAAGAAAGGGAAAAGATGAAAATTCCCTCAGAGTTAGAAAAATCTGGAGGAGGGATGCACGGGCGACGAAAATCACCGCCCCTGCATCTAGAAGTAAAAGAGTGTAAGGGCAGTGAAATTTGCCGCCCCTGCAGGGATGGCCTGCACGGGTAGTAAAATTTGCCGCCCCTGCAGGGATGGCCTGCACGGGGGAGGAAATGTGTAGGGGCAGTGAAATTTGCTGGCCCTACATGTTGGGTGAGAAAATGGCAGGGGCAGCAAATTTTTCCACCCCTGTAGGGATGACTAAGGATGGGGAGACGTGTGGGCAGCAAAATTCATTATCGATGCGCATAAAGACTACGTGGGTGGCAAAATTTGTTGCCTGTGTAAGGAGAAAGGGTTCAGGGATGGAGACGTGGGCGGCAATTTTTTTGCCGCCCACATGGGTTTTTGGGGGGAAACTCACGGGTGAGAGCAGACAACGAAAAAATCGCTACCTGAAGAGGTTCTAAAGAGGGAAAACTGTGGACAAGGCGGAGGAGAGGGGGAAAAAAATAAAACTAAAAACACCTAAAAAACAATAAAAATGAACTAACAAAGCTAATAGAAGAAAGAAGCTACCGCCCACATGGGTTTTTGGGAGGAAACTCACGGGTGAGAGGAGACAACAAAAAAATCGCCACCCGAAAAGGTTCCCAAGAGGGAAAACTGTGGACAAGGCGGAGGAGAGGGGGAAAAAAAAAAAACTAAAAACACCTAAAAAACAATAAAAATGAACTAACAAAGCTAATAGAAGAAAGAAGCTAATAAAAGGACAAGAAAAACTAATGCAAGACCTACCTGGAAAGCCACGCGCACACAAGCTTAAATCTGCCAAATTGCACTTGTACTCATCTGCTAGGTCATCCAGACGCAAAAAGCAAGAGGAGAGGAAGAAGTAATGAGAAGAAATGGGGTTCAAATCAGTTTAAATGGGGTGAAAAACAACCCCAACAACCTGCCGCACATGGCAATAAATGTCACGCATGAAAATTGAGGTATGCTTGGGCGGCAAAATTTGCCGCCCTTGCAAGAAAAATGCAGGGGCGGAAAAATTTGCCGCCCTTGCAAGAAAAATGCAAGGGCGGCAAAAATTTTCGTCCTTACATTACAAAGGTCAAAATGCATTGGAGGCAAAATTTGCTGCCTATGCACGAAAATGGAAGAAAAGACCAACTCTGGAAGAGGTAGTCTAGTGGAGAGACTTTCTTGGTCACAACGAGATCGTAACTACTCTCACGTTTTTAGGCCAAGATGAGAACGAATTCAAAACCCGTCTCAAAAAAAAACTTAGAGAGATAAAAGATGAAACATACAAGTTTCGTAGGTGGTTGTTCCCAAAAATAGGCTAAGCTGATTTTGAAAACAATAGGTAGCTCCTGTTAGGGAACTTTTGTTAATCAAATTGATTAGCGAGAGTAGAAACCAGTCTCTAAGTGCCTTCATCCAAGCCATTGGGCTACGGAGTCAAGCTAAAAATGAAATAAAAATAGACAAAATGTAAAAATTATATATGTATATATATATATATATATACAAATGGACTTATCCAAGCCTCAAGGATTGAATAGCTTCAGATGCTGCCCGCCATAAGGTAGTGTGAATGGTGTTCCATCTTGGTACTCCAGCAAGAAACTAGCTTCACCACAGAGCTGTCAAATGGTGAACGGGCCTCTCCACAGGGAGTCAAATTTGTCGTGTATCCCTTTTAGTTCTCGCCTCTTGTCTCACAACAAGACTTGATCTCTGACTCAGAACTTGCGAACTTTAGCTTTTTTATCAAAGAGTGCCTTCACCCAGTTTTGATGCTCCGTAATTCGATCTACTACCATGGCCCGACATTCATTCAACTCATTCAGACACATGATTCTTTTGTCGATTGAGCTTTCGAAGGTTGAGCCTTTGATTGCTTTAGTTAACTTGAGCACTGGTAGTTCAAGAGTGATAGAGATTTTTGCATTCAATCCATATAGAAGCTAGAAAGGTGACATACCTATAGCCCTTTTGGGTGTTATCTTATCTGCCCATAAAGCATCATACAATGCTTTATGCCATGTTCTCTGATTATCGTCTACCAACTTCTTGATAATAGTGACCAAGTTCTTGTTACTCGATTCTGCTTGGCCATTTTCTTGAGGGAAATAATCTGAAGTGTGGGATAGGGTAATCTCATAATAGAAACAAAATTGAGTAATTTCATGTGATGAAAAATAAGCTGCATTATCTGTTACAATCTTTAGTGGGACCCCAAACCTGGAGATAATATTTTCTTTGAAAAAACTGCACACCACTTCAGACGTAGCATGCTTGGTTGGGATGGCCTCCACCCACTTAGTGAAGTAATCCATTACTGTGAGGACATAATCATGCCCGGTACTAGAATATGGGTTGACCACGCTAATGAAGTCAATACCCCAATGCTGAAATGGTTCTTCGATTACTACTAGCTTGAGAGGCAAAGCAGGCAGCTTAGGCTTTCCAATGAATTGCTGACATAATTTGCACCTATGCACCCATTTGTAGGCATCTTGGAACAACGTCAGCCAATAATACCTTGCTCATAGAATTTTGTGCACTGTCACCGGTGTAAAAAAATGTCTTCCACATGCCAAATTGTGGAAAGATTCTAAAAGTCTTTCTTGTTGCGCCTTGTCAACACAACGAAGAAATGCCCCGTCCATGTTTCTCTTTTAAAGACCATTGTCCCAAAGGACATAACTAATTGCTTTTAACTTAACATTCTTTTTCTCTTTAAAAGAAAGGTGAGCAGGACACTCACCATATGTCAGAAAATAAACAATGTCAGAATACCACTCATTAGTAGTTGCAACAAAGAGGATCGTAGGGATGCCTTCGATCACTACTTCTTCACTTTCTACTTTACCTGGAATGTTGTTGGTGATCAACTGGCAAAGACCCTTTTCCCATACGATCTTGGTTGGTTTGATGTCCAAATCAAACTCCTGAGTCTTGGCAATCCAGTTACCTCTCTTCGTACTGAACTCTTGCTGAGTCAAAATGGATTTTACTATTGTGTCTGGTACGAGAACTTCAGTGTGAGAGTTCAAGATATAAAACTTGAAATGCTTGAACACTTTGACCACTACGTATGCATGCTTCTCCATAAGGGAATATTTTAGCTCATGATCCTTAAGTGGACAATTCATGAAAGAGATAGGAGATTCTACACCTTCTAGATTTTGTTGGTCCAAAATGGCCGATAGTGTATGTTCGGAGGCATAACTATATATTTTGAGATTTTTAGTATAATCTGGACAAACCAAGACTGGTGCACGGGAGATTGCTTCCTTAATTTTTTTAAACGCTGATTTGCCCTTAGCAGTCCACCTAAATGTAGCATTGCCCTTCATCATGTTGACAATGTGACGGGTTTTCTCAACAAACTCAGGAATAAACCTTTAGAGAAAATTCACCTTTCCAAAGAAAGAGTGAACTACGGTCTCGCTGGTAGGCAGAGTAAGTTCCTAGATGGACTTGACTCTCCTTGAATTAATTTTAATACCTTCACGGGACACAATGTGTTCGAGAAGTTTTCCTTTAGTTACTCCAAAAATAGATTTCTTTGGGTTTAAAGAAATACCATTCTGACGACAGCGTTTTAGAATCCTTTGCAAATGGTGATCATGCTCAAAACGATGTTTTGAAAACACTATCAGATCATCCAGGTATATTATAATGAATTTTCTCATCTCATCTTTGAAAGCGAGATCCATCGCCCTTTGAAACGTGACGCCTGCATTTATCAGATAATAAAGCATTCTTTGATAAGCGAATGTGCCCCAAGGTGTGGTGAATGATGTCTTATGCTAATCTCCTTTTTTAACTTCGACCTGATTGTACTCCAAAAAATCATCCAGCATTGATAAAATTTCTGAACCTGTTACCATCTATAGAACTTGATCCATGATAGGAAGGGGGTAGTTATCTTTTAAAGACAACTGATTTAAGTTTCTGAAATCCACACAGATTTGAATTTCACCATTCTTTTTCTTGACAGGCACTATATTGGCAATCCATGTTGAGTGATGGATTGGGAAAATTATTCGGGCGTTAAGCATCTTTTGTATCTCAGCTAAAATGGTACCTGAGATTTTCAGGTTATATTGCCTAGATTTTTGCTTGTAAGATATAGAGTTGGCCTTTAGAGAAATGTTGTGACGAATGTCATTTGGCTTGAGTGATTTCAGATCATCGTAGGAATAGGCCAATACATCTATATATTGGTGAAGTAAACTAGCAAGCTTAAATCTCTCCTCGGGAGTGCAACATTTCCCAATGTTTACCATTTTAGGATCTTGCTTGGTTCCCATGTTTACCTGATCAAAATCTTGAGAGGAGTTAGAAATCGTTTGCTATTATTTAATAAACTTGTCATGGTTATCAAACTTCTCTAGTAAAACTAGGCCTTTAGAAATCTTATTCCCCTTAAGTTGTAAGAAATCCTCACCTGTATTCATATTTGACTCGAGAGTTGCTTCACATTCTCAAAGTTCACTACCTTCAAAACGTAGTTGTTCAAAACTGTCCTTTTGCTCTAAGCAGGCGATGATTTGATCATCATTGTTAAATACCTGCCAATAGCTGGCATTATCAAATACACTTGGCTAAAAGACCAGCTCAATAGTGTACTTGTCTCCCTTAAATTCTGGGTGAGGGATTAAGAGGGTAGCAGAGACAGTCAATGCATCCGCTCGGTCATTGAATTCCCTTGGAACGATGGACATGTTGAAAGCATTAAAATTTTCAATCTGATCTCAGACCAAATTATGATAGTGGCGCAACCTTTCATTTTTCATCTGATAAAGGTTCCTCACTTGATAGAATATCAACTCAGCGTCCCCTTTAGCATGGAGTAGCCTAATGCCTTTTTCTTTGGCAGCCTGTAGTCTGAGCAACAGGGACTCGTACTCAGTCGTGTTATTGGTATTGTTAAACTGCAATTTGTAAGATAGAGGAATAATGTCTCTCTGAGGAGATATCAACACAACCCCAGCTCTCGAACTAGTAGAAGAGCAGCTGCCATCAAATTCTAAGGTCCATACCTCGTTAGACACTGCCTTTTCTTTGAAAACTCCTTCGTTTGGGGGGAGAGGTTTTTCCATGTGTTCATTTTGATTTATTGATTCTCTTGCTATGTCAGTTGAACACAATCTCAAGTTATCACTCATAAGAGTTTCATCAGATGCCCCATGAAACTCATCCGTAGACAATAAATAGTTGCCCATGCCTGAAGACTCAAATAAAATTTGAGCTTTTGGTGCCGACGATCGGGTATCTACATACCTTGCTTCTTTTTTAGGAAGTAACTTCTTCATGACACCTTGGATTGGGATTCTTGCTTCTGACAAGTCTATACTTAGCTCACCTCCCACATCTTTACAAAAATTCCACCCAAGCAGGATGCCGTAAGATGTTGGAACATCGGCCACTAAAACCGTCATTTTTATTCGCTTTTCTAGAAAAGCCGCGAAGGCATATTGAGTGTCTTTTATTTGACCAAAGAGAGGAACTTGCTTATTTTCCATGAAAAAACACCTCCCAAAAGTTTTGGTCAAGGTCAGGCTAAGAGAATCCGCCACCTTTGCGGGCATGACGTTATCTGAGGCTTTAGATTCTATAATGCAATTACTCAGTTTATAACCATTTATAAGTAGGGAAACATAGAAAGGTTCTATTTTCCCAGGAGCAACAGGAGGAGTCACAACAAGATTGTTTTGGGCTGATTTGTCTTTAGGGGGATCATGAACGGCCTTCAAAAAATCTTGTCCTACGGGGACGGCTTTGTTTTTTACGTATTCTGCTAACCTATCAAACTGTTCTAGGTTAGCCCTCAAATATTCAACCTCTGTCATTTGAATTTAAGTTTTTCTAGCATGATCAATTATATCAAAAAATTGAAAAGAACTTGAGATAGAGGAAGAGAGTCCATCATCTAAAATTTTAGTAGGTACAACACTGGTCTGAATAACAGAAGTGGAAACTATGGCGTGGTTGGAGGAACTTACTTTTTTATGAATTACCTGATCTTTTGATTGTGGAGGCAATGGAGTCCCACATTTGGTGATGGAAACCGTTGGTCAGGGTTCTTCCTCTACCTTTCCTTTGTCAGTCTATGAAGCTGACTGATTCTGAGATCTGGTAAAAATAGCGTAAGATCCATTCAAACCCTCCCCTTTACTCCTAGCGTCGTCTTGATAATCCAAAAAATTGATATTGGAGTCGCTAGCTAATTCTTCTTCTTGTTCATCGAAGAGATTAGCATCTTCTTGTTGGTCCAACTGAGATTGGAATGAATTGTTGTGTTTAGCCTCTAGGTAACTGATCGCTGAATTGGCAAGTGCTGCTTCAATGGCCAATCTCCTTGGAGGGGGAGGTAGGCGATGATTTGATTACCCTTAGTTTTGGGTAGCATTACCCTGATATTGCTAATTTTGGATCATTCTCCTGGGCATATCCTGATAGGTAGGAGCAGACGTACCTTGGGCTATTTGCCTCTTCAAAGCTATCAGTTTATTTGTCAATTTTTGCACCACAGGGTCTGTAGTGCTTGAAGAAGAACTTTTAGCAGATGAAGAGAATTTATTTTTACTAGGGTCTTTTCTGATCTTACCTGTCAGAATAAGATCATCTTCGATCTCAGTAGCCAAATTTTGAGCCAATGCTAAATTTATAGGGCCAGCTCGCCTCAATAGGAAACTTACTTTGGGAAGCTGCGAGTTGATGAAAAAGCATTTGAGATTCTCAAGTGTGCACTGAGCAACAGTTGGGATCCAGTTTCTCAACTTATTGAATTTAGCTATGAAATCTCTCATGGGTTTCTGAGATTTTTTTTCATCTGTGTTAGCTAAGCTAACAAAGCGTGTGCATCTTCAGCAAGTTTAAATCTGGCTTCGAATTTAGATTTAAACGTATCCCAGTTAGTTATTGACCTGGCTTATAGGTGATAAAACCAATCCGTGGCAGCTCCTTGTAGGGTTTCCACGAAAAGTCTCACTACTACATCTTCAAATTTGACACCAATTACGCTACATGCTATGGAGAAAGCGACAATATGCTTGTTGGAATGAACCTTCTAATCACCAAAAAACTTAAGCAATTTTTTCTTAGAACTACGAGGTAGTTCATGTAAAGGTGTAGTCAAATTAAGAGGACCAAAGGAATTTTCCCACAGACCTTGAGCCATAATGATAAGAGGATTAAATGGCGAGATAACAAACCTTGGTGGAGTATTTATAGGTAGGGCAAGATTAATAGCAAGAAAAGAGGCTCTACCTTGTGTTGGTGACTCGATCAGGTCAAGAGGAAGACTTCTAGATTGTTGAAGAAAAGGCGGTGGAGGGAACAGATCAAAGTTGCTCTGTTGCGCCAACTTAAACATGGGGTCAAAAACACTCTTAGATCTTTGGCTTCTGGTGTAGCGTGGAGTTGCCAGATTTCAAATGAAAAAGGGACTGAAATTGCTTCAAGTTGAAGCTTGAGGCTTCAAGATGCTCATTCGTAATCCCCAGCAGAGTCACCAAAAAATTGTTGGGTGAATATTTCATCGTCAACTAACTGATGACAAAATGGGTATATCAACCACAACATAGGGAGATTTACACCATAAAAAGTATGGGTTTACCAAATCTAGATGAAGTAAATCTCTCCTCTCATCAAGGGGAGGTTTCCTATAAATATTTATGCACTGAATATCTATATATAATTAAGCAGAAAATAACACATGGAATGGTATAACAACATCTACCTCTCTTTTTTCAAAGATAATGTATGAAGAACAAAAGAGGGATATCCTGGTCTTTAGCTAACAACACTCCTTTTTTTCAAAAGTGGTATCAAACAGAGAGCAGAAGATCACCTGAAGTAACAAAGTCCACAAAAAACAATTATGCAAGCACAAAGTCTTCCATAGTCTCCTTCACCGATCTGGAATAGGCGTAACCATAGAGTGAAACGAAGCACAAAGTCTTTGCATGAAACTACAAAAGATAACTGAATCTCAAAGATAAAAGTATCTCAAAGTCTATCCTCTACCTTTTAGAAGAGCTCTCAGATAATATTAATACACCCACTTTGCTTATTAGATCAGATAAACAAGAGATTATCAGGAAAGAGAACATAAGAAATTGTTTTCTAGATAACACAGATAACTTCAACACAAAGTCTGAAATAAATCTGCTTCTCATTCATTTAATCAAAACATGATTTATAAGTTTGAGCACAAAGTCTCAAAAATTGCTTCAATTTCAGCAGAGTGTTTGCTCTTAATTTTTCCAAGATCCTTTTACAAATGAGGTCTCCACTATATATAGGGAGAAAATCCTCAAAAACTAGAAAATAATAAAATACAAAATAATCTCAGTCAAAGATGACTCATCTTTGACTTTGAGATATTTTTCTGAAATATTTACATGTAACTACATTTTACAAAATTGCATGCACTTTTCACAAAATAAAAGTGCATAAGGAAAGAAGAAAGAAGGGAAAAAAATTCAATTTTTGCTGCCAGATTTCTTTAGATGAGCATTGTACATAGCAATAAATGCTTGAATTCCTAAACTGTCTAGCACATCCGTGTTCTTGGAGATGATTTTAGCTTTGATTAATGCATCCTTCAATGCTGTGATGGCCTTAGCATGACCAGTTAACCTGAATTTAAGATTTTTCAAAGTTAACTGAGTGTCTAGATTATTATCCATAGAAGACATTGAGAAATATTTCTCTTCAAAATCTCTTTGAATCATCTCTTTGAAACTATGGATCATTTCTCCTGCTGAGAGGAATTGATTTTCCTTGGAGGTTAGATTGTAAGACAGTTCTTCTAGTTTATTGAGCAGACTTACATCGCTCTTCTCACCAGCATCCCTGAAAGCTTTGAGATCCTTAATTAAATCTTTGAGTACCTGGATCTTGAAAATCAGTGACTCCTTGATCTCAACATAAGAGTCCTTGTTGGAGATGACACCAATAGATATCAAGGTGCTTTTCTTCAGATCCTTTATCTCTTTCCATTTGGCAAGATATTTTTCTGAACTATTAATCTCTCGAGAGATAAGAGAGACAAAGTCATCTAACTCTGCCTTTAATTTCTTGATCTTGTCCATCTTTTCTGCAACCTCTGATAGCAAGGAAACTCCCTAAGTATGCATTTTTTCAACGTAGTCCTCCAGAACTTTTCCCTTTAAGTAAGTCTTCTCTAACTTTTGAATGATAGGGTCATCTACGGAGAAGGCCTTTGGAGTTTCCGCTTCAGGGGGAAGAGTGAACCTTCTTATTACTGCCGTTAGCTGCTCTGTCTTGGCCTTGTAATAATCTTTCATCTCCTTCTCTCAGTCAAATTTCTAGACCATGATGTCCATAACAGAGTGAAGGTCGCTTTTCGCATCTTCATGAGTAACTTTACCAAGTTCAACATGAGAGATGGAATAGTTGCTCATTTCAAAACCCTCAAGGGTTGCGTCCTATGGAGACTTGGCAATTTCAGAAATTTTTGTCCTTTTTTCTTGACCAATTTTGAGAGGATTCTTGGCCTCTTCAGAGTCTTAGCTTTTACCGGCACTATTTTACCAAAGTCGAAGTCATCTGGAGAGATGTCTAACTTCTTTCTTTTGGAGGTGAATGCTGACATCCAAGGCAAGAGAGAAGTACCTGTCGTGGCAATGGTTCCTTTAGCTGACATTACCGTGGCAGCATCTACACTGCTAGTGGTGACATGAGTCACAGTGGGAGTAACAGGGAAAACTGTACCAACTACTGATTTTGGCTCTTGAACAGAACTTTCCCCTAGATTGAAAGAGGGAGATGACAAACTGGAAATAGATCCAAAGGAATGAGGATAACCTTCAAAAGCACCCTGAGGATTGCCAAATATGACTTTGGAAGGAGAGGCAACTCCAAAAGAGGGAACACTGATCGGAGAGATAGGAGAAGAGGGTGCCACAGGAGACTGAGGTGGAGAAGGAGAGATGCTCTTGAGTAGTTGTGCTTCTTCCTGTGAAGGCAGAGGTTTAGTGCTTGGCTGTCCTGTCAGCCAGTCATCTATTTCCATTGGCTGAGCTACCTATGTCTGAGGGCTCTATTCTTCAATTTCTTTAGCTACCGCTTCAGGTTTTCAATAGTATTTGGTTTCTTAGACACAAAGATGATTATAGGCTTGTGAGGCCTAGAAGGGGAAGGTGCATCACCTTTGTTCTTGGTTCTGTTCTCTACCTTCTTCTTCATCTCTCCTTGGTATTCAGCCTCTGATTTTGTGATAAAATCTTTCAGTTTAATTCCTCTGGCTACTAACCAATCATTGGTGTTTGCCAATATTGGTTCAAATCTTTGTCTCAGAGAAGTTAGTTCCTTCTGAGACCACTGAGTTGGAGGAAGAAGGGAGCCAGCAACCTTTTCAGCTAGGTATCTGCTATTGACGATGTTTTCATCATCGACCAGATTGGAGGGAATCTCTGTAAGCCCCAGATATTCAATTTGCTCTAGGGTCAGCTTGTAATAATCCATCTTTTTGATTTCTTTGATCGTCCTCAGGTTGATGCAGATATCTTCAATCATGGGTTCATAGAACTGAGTTTTTCACCTGATTTTGTCTTTAACTCCCCTGTAGTCAAATTTATCTCTTCTCTTAAACTGCTTTAGGGTGACCATCTGCATTTTTATTTCCATGACTTTGACTTTGACTGCTATTGTAATGGAATATCTACCAATTTCGATTGGAAACCTGAAACCTAGTTTCTTCAGCTCTATTTGTTTAGTATGCACGACAATCAGTTGTCGACAAAGTTCCATTAGTACCAACTTATCTGAAGGGAACCTGGGGAGCATATAGGCGTAGCCTTGGAAAAAGCCAACCCAAACATAGCAAAAGGTGGGAAATTGGAGGAACATGTAGTCGTAGTCATTGACCACTGTCTAAGCCTCGTCTAATACTCTCTTTTGCTCAAGCTGAGGGTCGAAGAGGCATAAAAATATGGCAAAGAAGGCATCATTTATCCTTTGAAAATGATGGGTTGACCCTTGAAGTGTCAACTGAGGATAATATGAATATACTAGGGTCATCTTTCTATCCCTTTCAGTTGTCAAATCCAAAAAAAGTCACATTGCGGCAACTATGTACACAAGGTATGAAGTCATATAAAACTTGGAAGAAGTCTATACCTTGGTTAGCTGCTCATAGAGAGTGTTGCTGATCTGCTCTCTCCAAAAGATGACCTGCTTGCCTTGGAGGATGATTTTAATGAATGGGTACATCTATTCATGGAACAGTGAGGAAGACGGGAGGCCTCATACTCTGCTAAGAAGGGTGATCAAGTCACCAATTTCTTCAATAAAGCACTCCTTAGAAAGTTCTGTGGCCATTTGGATAGGTTGGTTCTGGGGGTCTTCAGCCATTTGTAGTTCATCACTTTCTTTGCCCTCTCGGGGTCTTTGTCGTATTCCTTCTGGGCATCCACGAAGTCAATCTTGGTTACTTCAGTGGCTGGAGGGCACATGAAGACTTTGTCGATGAATTTGAGATCCAGCCAAATCACCACATTGTCGCTGGCATCTGAGACTAACCTGGTCTCTTTGTTGTAGAAGCGGGCACATTAGAGAATGAACTTTGTATGATGTGCTACCACTAAAAAAGTGGCCACTAGGTGGATGTTACTCTCGATGATCCTCTTTATCTTGGTGCTCGGGTTTGTTGCCTTTGTTCGAGTTATGAACTTGGCCATGTCCACGTGTCCAATTTCGGTGTCCCAAATGTCATCGACATTGGAGGTGATTGAAGTGAGCGAAAAGATGCCCTGATATTTGTATTTCATGGTCTTCACCTTTTTTGGAGATGCTTCAGACATGGGAACTGGCTTTAATCGAATAGGTGTTGATGAGCAAGAGTTCTCTGAGAGTACTACAGTCATGATCAAAAAATTAGGGGAGAGTGGATGAATTGGGAAAAATGCATTTTAAGTGATCATGGTCAATGGAGGTCACTTAAAAAGGCCAAGTTGAAAAAAGGGGCAGAAAAAGAGGAAGAAAGGGAAATGACAATGAAACCCGTGGGTGAGAGGAGACAATGAAAAAATTGCCGCCCGAAGAGGTTCCCAAGAGAGAAAACCGTGGACAAGGCAGAGGAGAGGGGGAAAAAAATAAAACTAAAAACACCTAAAAGATAATAAAAATGAACTAACAAAGCTAATAGAGGAAAGAAGCTAATAAAGGAAGGACAAGAAAAACCAATGCAAGACCTACCTGGAAAGCCGCATGCGCACAAGCTTAAATCTACCAAATCACACTTGTACTCATCCGCTAGGTCATCCAGACGTGAAAAGCAGAAGGAGAGGAGGAAACAATGAGAAGAAATGGGTTTCAAATCAGTTTATATGGGGTGAAAAACAACCCCATCAACCCACCGTGTGTAGTAATAAATGCTGTGCATGAAAATCAAGGCATGTTTGGGCGGCAAAATGTGCCGCCCTTGCATGTTTCAGTGAGTTCGAATGTAGGGGTGGAAAAATTTTCTGCCCTTGTAGGTCAAGATGCAGGGGTGGAAAAATTTTCCGCTCTTGCAAGAAAAATGCAGTGGCAGAAAAATTTTCCGCCCTTACATTACAAAGGTCAAAATGCATTGGCGGTAAAATTTATCGCCCGTGCACGAAAATGGAAGAAAAGACCAACTCTGGAAGAGGCAGTCTGGTGGAGGGACTTTTTTGGTCGCAACGAGATCGTAACTACTCTCACGTTCCTAGGCTAAGATGAGAATGAATTCAAAACCCATCTCAAAAATAAACTTAGAGAGACAAAAGACGAAACAGACAAGTTTCGTAGGTGGTTGTTTCCAAAAATGGGCTAAGCTGATTTTAGAAATAACATAATGTATGACTATTATAAACAAAATCATAGACAGAGGTATAAATGAAATGAGGGAATGTGGAATGTTTAACATAAGTACATGTGAATTGAACATGACTACATATTATTTATTATATAGACTTGTATGAAATGTGAAAGAGATGTATTCTTAGTCTATAGATAGATGGGGTATATGGGTTCCTACAATGTGTTTTTCATAGTGTATTTTGACCAAGACTCTCTGCGTGTGGGGGGTGTCTACACACACACACACACACACACACTCGACTATGTTATTGTAATTGTTTTAATGTGGCTGTGTATAAAGTTTTATACTTAAACTAGACTTTTATACAAGTATGTAAACAATAGAGTATAGTCAACTTTGACTGAGTGTTTGAATTTGTATGAAATGTCAAAATTGGATGATTACATTATGCATTTTTTTATAAAAGAAAATGGTCAATTGGTATTGTGTATGGTTAATTGATGCTTTGGATAAAACCCATATAGCGTAAAAGCGATTATGTTTAGTTATATTTGCACTTATAAAATTGGCAAATCATGAATGAGTGTTTTAATTTTAAATGGTTATTGTTCATGGATAAATGAGAACTAAATTTGAATTATAGAAATTGTGTGAATTATGGGGCCTTTGTTATGAATTGCTTGTATACTTCATATATACAGAACACTCTAAGGCAAAAGAGAGTGGATTTCACCTTAGTAGTGTATTGTATAAACGAATTATGTGAAATGTATTATATAAATGCATTAATATATACATTTATATATTATACATTCAATTGTGTTATATTTGTTATAGCTATGAATAATGGATGCTTGATCATATATGGTGTTTACAAAAGCATTAGAATGTTTAAATATAAATAATTCATTATATTTATGAGTGTAAATAAAAAACATAATTGTATATTATGGACTAGCTGTAATTATATGTGGAATATGAACCATTTATTAGCCATGATTATAATATTATTTTATTGAGATATAATAATTTAAGTTGCTTAATGGATAAAGCAACTGATGGTCTAGATACTCATTACCTGGATGGTATGATATATTGAGGACTTTTTTTATTTATTTGTAATTATTGGTAATAAACTTGATGATTGGATCCTTTTCACTTCATTTGACGGACTAAATGAATGTTTACGATATTTCTATATTAAGCATAATTTTGATTGGCTAAAGATAAATATTAAGATTGAATCTTTTGATTTTCAATTATTATTATTATTTATACTAAATCTTGCATTCATGATCCTAATTAAGTAGTGTATAGATTTCAATGGCTTAATTAACACCATCAATGCAAGATAAGGAGTAATATAATCAAGTGGTGTCTGTGAATCTTACTGATCTTAGAGATAATTTATGATTGAAAAACTTTGGTCAAAGTAATGTGTATTTCATATGTTGATATATTTTTCATATTTGTACGATATCATATTAGAATGGATTTTTTAATGTATACATTATGCATTAGATATATTCGACACATAGGTTTGGGTTTATTACTCTAGATTCTCACACCATCATTATCTAGTTGTCTATGAAGGGAGGGCCATCCCCTTATTTGGGAGATATTACATTGGATCCATGGTCTGTGTTTGGTATGAAAAAATGCTCAGATAATTCTCTCTCTCCCAGCTAGAGTACTATACTTGAGACTACACTTGAGATTACATATTGATACTTGAGTCATGGAGATAATGGAGATGCACTACAAAGAGATAAATTTCATAGCTCTCACTGCTCTCAAAGTTGTCACAAATCAAAACTAAGAAGCTTAATGAATTCAAGCTCACTGAATGAATAATAAAAAGGGAGAGAGGCATTTATAGGTTATAAAGATAGTGAAACCCCACATTCGAGTGAATGTGGGACTAATATTCTTGAATAACCTCTAGAGCCTTAAGTAACCTAAGATAGTCATGTAGCTAAAACCCATAGGAAAAAGGCCTACACAAACACCTCTTATAATCACAACTTAGGTAGGTGATGATACAAAAAAAGGGTCCCAACAACAAGGCTTGATGAGGTACCCATGTACAATGCAATCTCTCATAAAGTAGAAAAAAGGAGAAAACTAAGTGGGAAAAAATTCCCCCCAAAAGAGAGACATAAAAGAAGAGGAGACTAAAAAACCTCCCAAATAATGATGTTGAAGTAATCAATACTCCAAGTACAGCTCATAAGATGACAAAGGTCGATGACAAGATCCTTTGCTTGAAGATTGTAGAAGCTCCATCTACATCAAATAAGGTTTCTTTCCTTTGGTAAAGGAAGAACACAATGTGTGTACTGAAAGTTTGCCCATTCCACAATGGAAGATGAAGGTAATAGTAAGAAGATCTATAAATGTGGCCCAAATCATATTTGTGACATAAGTCTGGCAAGAATGTGTGCATAATCTAAAAGTAATACCACTTAAGTGAACCAATTATAAGAATGACATGGAACATTCACTGAAGGAATGTCCATGTGAAGAGTGGAACATGACTCAGCAACTGAAGAAGGAAAGTCCATAAGAAGTGATGAGTCATCAATGCTCACAATAGGTGTACTCATACTGTAAACAATGAAGTCCTCTAAAATGTAAGTCTGTGAAGGCTTTAAAAGAGCAACAATCAACACAAGAACATAAGTAGAATCTATAATAGGACAATTGAGGTCTAGAAAAATCTTGTCCTATAGTGAGGACTTGATAGAAGGAAGAGCACTACCCACCATGGATGTCTCATCACAAGAAACAAAAGCAGGAGGTGAGAGTATAATTGTCTCTAAAGAGATGATTGGTAGTGGAGGAGGTGTGATGTAAGTGTTAGCTGAATATCCAAAAAGACTTTGAAGAGTGATCCAAATAGTAGAGGGACACTCTGTGTGCTCTACATGGTGGTGTAAATCCCATGAAACATGCAACAACAAGTGACCATGGACACAATCACAAGAGTTAGCCCAATCAATGTATTGACTTGGGTCAATTAGAGCATGAATCTATCCATATAAGAATGGAATAAGTTCTCATTCCTTGAGTGAATGTTCTATGTACATACACCGTGAAGCATAGTTAGTCTTATCAAGAAGAATCACTAGAGATGAAACAACTCTCTTCATCAGGGATCTCTCAAATGGAGTCAACATGACCACAACTAAGAGTAATAGTGAATGCTCTTGAGATGGACTTTGAACTATGCCAAAAATGAGTCCAATCAAATTAGAGAAATTTTTGCATGAGTGATAATGCACACTCAAATGGATGTCAAACTCTACTGATAATGCATCTAGGAATACAAGAGCAATCTGTTCAAATAGTCACTAAATGGGCATAGGTAACAATTACAAAAATTGAATGTGTACATGAAAGAATGTATGGCCCACAAAAATATCCCCAAGACAATCAAACGTGACCCCCCTATGTTTGAAATAACAAAACATGCTCAAGGAATGAGCAATTTATGCTTATGATCCATTACCAATGCATGATCTAAGTATGGATGTCAGATTTAACAAAAATGGGTCCACATAAATAAGATCAAATAGTACAATACACATGAAATGCAAACAAGCCAAGTATGATAATGTTAGACTCTATCGACAATGCGTTCATGGAGAAGTAAATGTGTGAACTAGTCAGGTAGTGCCACCCAACCCCCCCACGCACCTACCTTCCCCTCACCCTCCCCCTCCACCCCCCCAAATATTTAGGCACTTTATAATTTAGTGCATTTTATAATGTAAATGGGATAGATATGTGAAAAATTGAAAAACACACACATTTACAAAAGATGGCATTTAATTTCAAGCTACCTTTTGCAAGATATTAATAAAATAATTTATTGTAAATAACACATTTTTAATAAAAAATACACTAAATGATTAAAATAGTACCCTTGGGTGAGGTGAAAGGTGCCTTCCAACCACTTGTTGGAACTGGCTTGGAGTCTAGAATAAGGTGGTTTGGTATTTTAAGGGGGATTTGAGCTCCTGCCAATATGGACCTCAACTTCATCTTAGACAAACTGAGATACAAGTTTTAAAAGACTCAAAAATTGCTCTTTTTAAAAATATTTTCAAAAGACTTTATTTTTCAGCATACTAAATGATGTTGTAGAGTTTTAATAAAGTCATTTAAAATCAGAAAACATTTAAAAACTAATTACCAACTTGAATAAGATGTTGGATGTGGGCCCACAAAGGGGAAAGGAGTCAAAATGTGTGACACCAAGTTGTAATAAGCCCAATTTCGAGCACAATAGTTTAGACACCACACTTTTCCAACCAAAGAGAGGATGCCAAGGTGGAAAAAAAAGAGACCCAAAGCTCCTCAGAATGAGAAGATCTGATGCAAGAGCAGAATAATAGCACCAAGCTATTGGGAAAGGATGTCATGATACTGAAGAAAGCACCAAAGTGGCTGAAAAAGATCCTCTTCTCCCTTAGCACAGATCTAATCTGCCTAAGCCTTCCAATGCAACAATAAATGATCTTTACACACACTGAAGACGATGCTATAATGATCAAAATAATGGGATCATACCAAAGTCAAATACAGATCTCCATGCAAAAGTGCAAAGTACAAAATAAAATTCCACAATAAATTTCAACACCTTATGCATTTCACTTCCACATCTCAATGCCTCATTCTGCAGACAAAAAAAATTTCTCTATGAGGATGAATAAATCAGATCCAGAGTAGATTTCCAACACCTTCAGCAGAAAAGAGATGCCAAGTTTGAGTGGATGATGCCAAAAAACACAAAAGGATGATGCCATTGATGGAAAAAAAATTCTAGAAATAGTAAAAGGGATGCTAATCTCAAATTTTTAATGCCTATATCATCCAATGCACTAAAATGCCCAAATCCATGCATCGGTTCTCAGATATATTCAAACACTGGTAAATGCAGGGATCTTCCAATGTAGACCATAGAAAAAGGTGATGCCACTCTCAGTGCCAACCAAAAGGCAAATCAGATATGAACACCCAGATTCTCAACAAGGAGGGTTTGAGAAGATCTAATGCCCAACCAATAGAGAAAACAAATTTGAAAAATTAGTGCAAATTTCAAGAAAAGAACACCTCTGCTAAAATGGCCATACAACTAGATGTAGATATGTTTTTCTAACAATATTTGACATAGTAGCAAGTTTGAGATGCCAAACTCAACAAGAGAGTGAAAATCTGGTCAATGCCTTTACACTCAGATAGAAAGTAGATCCAACACCTTCTTCAAATGTCTCAAATATGCAACCAATGCAAAAGACAAACATATCAGCAATAACTTGGATTTTTTTTTGCAAAGAAAAAACCCCTACAATTGTTTTTGCTTGCTTAGGCGACTGAGGGATTTTAACAAATCCCAAAGTTTTTGATATTTTTAATTCAAAACAACCTCAAAATTTCATAAACCCTCTAAAAAATTGCTTGGAATTGATGGAGGATACAAAATAGAAAACTACTCAAGATTTCAATAATGAACAATAGAAATTAATGATGTTTGATACAAGATACCTGGATCTTTGATACCATGAAAGAGTTATCTAGAATCAGACGTCCAAGATCGGTGATTGTAGAGAAAACACACACGACTATTGAATCAAGAAATATAGAAGAGAGTAGAAACTAAATACAATGTATTCAATAATGGAGATGAACTACTTTTACAAAGAGATGAAGTTCATAGCTCTCACAGCTCTCAAAGTTGTCACAACTCACAACTAAGAAGCTTAATGAATCTAGGCTTACTGAATGAAGAATATAAAGAGAGAGAGGTATTTATAGGTTAGACAGATAGTGAAACCTCACATTCCAGTGAATGTGGTACTAATCTTCCTAAATAACCTCTAGAGCCCTAAGCAAGATAATGTAGTTGTGTAGCCAAAACCTGTAGGAAAAAGGCCTACACCAACAAACTCTTGAGTTGTGGATACTCTGCTCAAAGGAGATTTATATCATTTCTTATCATATGAGATATTATTTTGTATTATTGACATTGAATCATTTATACATTGTACTTATACAGTAAAGGCTGTATTATTGTATCCATTATGGTTGAATTTGTATTATATCATTTATTTTGAGATGTAGTATTTATGATTATTCAGTATTGTTCATGAGTTCTATATCTATTCATGGTGATACTTAGTAAAGTGGATTATATATAATCTCTAAAGGTTAACTAAATTAATGCAACTAATTGAATTCACTAGTTAGAATTTTTTGTGGTGAAATCTCTATGTTGAATATGTGTATTTAATTTAAAAAATATTACAATAGTCTGGTAAAACTCATTGGCGTTGTTACATTGTGGTATTAGAGTTGAGGCTCAAAATCTTCAAATTAATGTGTCTGATAATGAAAACTTATTCTCCTAATAAATAAGAAAAATATGGTGCATTCTAGAGTAGGAGGTGATGGTTTTTTTAATACCAAACCCCTTGTGGATCTAAATTCCTTTGTAGTTGAGTAAGCTACAAAGTTAGATCAAATCATCGCAACCATGAAAGAGACTAGGGACCAAATCACGATCCTAAAACAATAAGTGCATGGCCATAAAGAGGAAAATGCTCAAGAAGAAATTGAAGAACATCCTAATGACTAGGAACATCTTCAAGAGCAGAGACATGATGATGTGTCATAAGATGTGAGAGCTCAAGTACCTGTAGATTTAACACATGAAATGAAAAAGGTGAATCTACCAAGTTTAATGGAACTATATTAGGGGATGGAGCTAAAGTTTGACTAACATAAATGGAGAAGCATTTTGAGATTTGAAATTATTCCAAAGTCATGAAAGAAGTCTTGGGAGATTATCAACCTGATGGTGAAACAACAACTTGGTGGGAAAATATGAAGCTCAAGATGAACCTGGATTCAACCACCACCACTTGGGAATAATTTGTGACACTGTTTAGTTCATGATGGCTTCCAAAATTATAGTTCAACCAAAGGCTTATGGATTTTTATAATCTCAAGCAAGGGGATTTATTAGTGAATGAATACTAAGATCAATTCACCAAGCTTCTTAAGTATGTACCTTAGTATCATGCAAATGAGAGGTTCAAAATTAGGAAATTTATCATGGGATTAAAACCCCAAATAGGAAGTGAAGTAGATGTGCATGGACCATCTATCATGGATAAGATGTTTGAGAAGGTGATCAAGTAAGAAAATAAATTGAAATATCTTGCCCAAGTCAGAGATAAGTTCAAAAAGAAATTTGGAAATTCTAAACCAACTTTAAATAAAAAGAATTGGAAGCAGAGGAGTGGAGATTTTGTAGACACTCAAAAACCACCCCTTGACTAGTATTCAATGTCACCTCACTTTGGACCTATTCCTAACCCAAGTTAGCTAATTTACCTAGTCAATTCACCCTAGTCAACTAATAAAACCTATACACCCTTCTTTAATAAACACTTTTAAACATATTGATTTTGATCAATTTCAAAACTTTTACTTCTAGGGGTTGATCGTCAATGGTTAGCCTAACCGTCGATAGTTAGGTCTTCACCCCTGCAAAACAAAAATCATCCAGTTGTAGGATATGTGTGCATGGATAATATGGAAACTTTCACATACACACCTCATAACCTTCTTTCCCTTCAAATTGGCATATTTATCCTTAACAAACTTGGCAACTTTCTCTCTCCTCACTTAGCAAGTTTGTGCTATAAATATAGAACTTTTGGGAGAGTTATGGAGGGAGAAATTTGCATCTAGACTCTTTTGTTTTATTTATGAAAGCATCTAAGACTGTGAAGCTCTATCCACATGAATTTTGAAGGCATGATTACTGTTATGTTGTCTGACTTTCTTTAGGTTTCAACTATCATCCACTTGGCATCATATATGTATCTCTCCTTTGTTTTTAGTGTTTTTTCCCTTTATCAAAATTTACTTTTATGATCTGTTCACCTGCACACCAATACATATCCTCAAAACCCCTATCTCACCCTCTACTAATCAACCACATCCCTTACTTCCCTTTTATCCTCTTACCCATTTTCCCATAGGTAACCGTAGATGGTTACTATAACCATCACTGGTTTTAGCAACTGTCACTAGCCACCAATCATCACTGATCACCTTGACCCTGATCATCATCGATCACTATCAGGGAAAAATAATACTTTGTTATTTTATTCTTCTCCATACCCTACCAAACCTTATTTTGGATTTTGACATGTCTACAAACCCTATTTTGATCCTTTGGACCTAACCTTGACATAATTGTGCATGGTATTGACCCGCCATGCTACATCTTCTATTGAACATGTATGTTGTTTATTTTTTTGTATAATCATTTATGTTCTTATCAGTTTATCATTATTTACTTTCATTTCCAGAACATTTTTGTTATTAAGGGAACATATTGACAATGATCTAAGGGAGATTTCACTTCTTGGATCTAGCATTGCTAGGTAGTATACCCTCCATACTTGTCTAACAAATAATTCGGTTTAGTGCAGTCTTATTGTAGGTAATCCTTCCTTGACAAAAAAGAGTTCTCACATTCATCTAGATCAATGTATGAATTCTACCAGGTACCCATCTACATACCCTACTATTCATTTTCTTTTATCTACTTTCAAAACTAAGAAATGAAGAAAATAAATTGAAATATTTTGGCATGCTCGATGGGACCCAGTTCCATTTCTTCCCTAATTGTTTTCTCATTGAATGAAATCATTTATTTTGGGGCTTAAAAATTAACCATTTGCATTCATCAATTGCTTGCTAATTTTAGTTCATCTAGTAACTTAGAGGCAAAGTAATCTTATTGTAGCATTCACACTTGTTATCACACAAAAAATTAAACCACAAAATAATTTACACATCAAAACAATACTTGAAACAAGGACTGACTGGGATTTCATCACCTGGAAGCAACCTTACCCCCTCTTGACTATCCCACTTGGATTTCACCACCAAGGAGAGAACTAACTTAGCTCTTTGGTTAAGTATAAACTCTGGACTTATTATATCTTAGCTAAGCACCTGACACCCTTATCACTTTAGGATCATGAAGTGAGGGGGTAGGCCCCAACACCAAGCCACGTACTGAATTTTAACACAGATCTTCCTTCTAAGCACCTAAACAACTTGAAACCATCCATAGAATTCCTCTTTAGTGCCCATTTTGTAATCCAACTTCCCTTATCACAATCTTTAAGGCATAAGCCAAAAGTGATTTAAAAGTAATCCTAAGGTTAAAACACACTTCTTAGTGTATGTATTAATTGCTTTGAAATTCTTTTAGGTTTACTCTCTGTTTGAGGTGTGTCATAATAACATTCCCTATTTTCTCATATGGTTTTAACTAGACAATAAGTGAGAAATAAAAACAACTAACCACCACCTTCTTCTTCATCCATGGATTATACCTCAAATGTTGACAAATATCCTCACACTTCACCTCACCATTCTCCTCCACCACCTTCTCCTCCCAGAATCCTAATCATATCTGAAAGAGATCTAGACTTTACTTTCTTTCTTAACAATAATTCAATTACTTTACAACATTACCTCAACACCTTGCCTCAATGTACCCCCTAATTTGGTTCCTTCTTCTGATCCTTCTCTTGGCATGCCATCCCACCTTATGGTAGGTACCACTTCAACCCAACCATTGACTCAGGCCTCTTCCAACACCCCATCCACCCAAAATCAAACCAACCTTCCACCTCCCAACCAAACACCTCCTATCACACCCCATGTGGGTTTAACCTTGCCATTAGTCACATATGACCCATCTACTATGGCATTATCTTCCACTCTAGCTTCTATCTTACCTTTGGTTGCAACCAATCCCTTGGCCATAGTTTTAGTTCAAAACCTAGTGCTCTCCATACCTCAAAACCTTCCCCCAATCAGCACTAGGATAACTACACAACCTCAACCTTCCCAACTTCTTCCTACCTCAACCATACCAACCACATCCTTTTCTCAACAAGTGCCTGTGATAGCTTACTAGTATGTCCCTAACCCACAAGGGTACATACGACCCTCCACCCACCCTTTTATAATAATTATCTCTTATGTGCCACCATCTCAACCCCTTACCACCACCTATTAATATGTGGCTTCTTCAGCACCATCTTTTACCTATTCATACATAGCTGCAAGCCAACCTCAACATAATGTGCCCCTCAATTATGCAGCTTCTTAACCTCAACCCAATCTAATCAAAATGCTAATGGATAAAATGACTAGTTTGGAGTCATCCATCTCTACTTCAACCAATATTTTGTCTTATGACCAAATTTTTAACGATCCTATCCACCCCTCCGTGCCCATTCATGCTTACCCTTCTCAATGGGAATTGCCCAAATTTTATAAATTCCAAGGTAAGGAGGATCCTCAGTAGCACTTAGGCATTCTATCATGCTTGCCACTTGATCACTTATGATGATGCTCTCTTCCTTTGAACCTTTCTCATGTCATTATCTGAGGCCACCCTTTATTGGTATAGTGCCCTTCCCACTCATTCTATCTTTTCTTTCTCTCAATTGGTACAAACCTTTTTGAAACACTTTTCTGTAAGCATATCTAAAAATTCCATCACTAACCTATACTCCATCAAATAATTTGAAGATAAATCCATTATTGATTTTGTTATCATATGGAGGGACATCATTAATCAACTCACCTTCCCATTACTCCAATCGAAATTAATCAAATTATTCTCTTAGGGGTGTGCCAAACACATTGTTCCAACTCTCCAAGTCTAAACCTTTGGGACCTTTGATGAAGCATTCACCATGGCATATAAATTAGAAAACTATGATATTGATGAAGGGAAGTTGAAGCTTCAAAATAAAAATTCTAGTTTCAAATCCACTGAATCATCCTCCACTAAGACCACAAACCCAACCAATTCTAAATAAAAATCATCATCACACTCGGTTGTTCTCAAAACCGCATCACCTCCAACCGTCAACCAAATGCCTCAAAGCAAAAATTCTTCCAATCACCAAAAATGTACCCAAAACTAGGCTCCTTCAAAACCATTTAACCCAATTGGGGAATCCTATGCATTAGTTTTGGATAAACTAATTAAAGCCAATCTAATCCAATTTCCACCCATCAAGCCCCCTCAACAATTCAGTACTTCTCATCTTATTCTCAGGTGGTATAATGAGAATGATCATTATGATTATCATTGGGTCATTGGACATGATATTGATAGATTTAATACCTTTAAAAGTATTGTCCAAGACCTAATTGATAAAGGGGAGATTGTGTTTGATAACCCAAATGCTCTTTCCAATCAATCTCTTGATATTTTATGAAAACCTTTTCCAAATCATTCACCTTCAACCCAACATCATGAAAATAAGCATGAGTCCTCCAAATCACATGAGGAACATGTAATTAATGTCATCAAGAATGTACCCATTGTTGAATAAGTCATCATCTCTATCACCCAAATAGAGGAAGCCAACCCACCATCCATTCCTTCAAAAAACCCAATGGAGGAATTAATTACCCCTTCCTCTTTCGTAGATGAAACCATCATTCCATCTACCCCTCCTATCATAGAAATACACAAGGAGATAACCATTCCATTGACCGCCATTTTATCCACTCCTCTAATCCAATTAGAAAAACCACCTACTTCTTTGGATAACCAAACCAAGGAAGAAACTATACCTACCCTTCCACTTGAAACTGTTACCCTTACTGCTTCTATTATAGAACCATCTTTACCTCCCTTGGAAACTATTTCTAGAGAGACAATACCCTTATCTACCTAATCATCACCTTGGGAACCTTCCACCAAAGATAACAACATTGAAACTACTCCTTCTTCCCTAAAAGGCTTATGCTTTGAAACTAATGATCAGTGAACCAGACCCATTTATAAAACTTTTTCCCAACTAGTTCAAAGTTTGGAATTTACCTCCCAACCTAACTTTGATAGAGCCACCTTTTGGCATCATCTTAGACTCCCATATCAAAATAAAACTGAACCTTCCACTTCACTTGAGTTGACTCCCAAGCCTATTGTTACAACTCCACCAACTACCCCTCCTAAAGTCACCAAGGAACCATCTCAATTACCCCCACCTGAAATTGTCAAGTTACCCTATGCCTCTATTATCAAGCCAATCATAAACTTATGGCTCCTTCCCATACATAATCCTACTCACCCTCCTTTGAGATTGGACTTAACCTCATCAAACCAACCAAAGCTAAATCCAATTCAATCCATTAAGAATGCAATATTGCCTAGACCACAACCTCAAGGAAGGACCATACTAACTCCTTCACCTTTACCCTATATTTTAGGACCACATCCTTCTACCATTCCCATTACCTACTCTTCCTCCAAGAAACCATCTCCCCTTTCTCCACCTATAAGAACCCAATCCTTTGGTTCATCATCATTTCTTACCAACCTTTTTCCATCCACTTTCCCATCCATTAAACCCTCATCATCTAGACCTCCAATCTCTAAACTAGTTGTAACTAAGACAACTCTTAATAAACCACCAACCAAATTCACTCCACCAACCACACCTCCCATCAAAAAATCTTTGCCCTATAGGATCCCTACACCTAAAGTCCATACTCTACCACCTCCAAGATCTTTATTAGAATCTTATACAACCATTTTATAAAGAATATTGGAAGCTTCTACCATTAGCTTACCACCAATCAAGCCTTTTGACCCCATTCACCAAAACCCAACTTGGTTCAATGACAATCTGATTTGTCTTCATCATAGGACCCCTAGACATGATATGGAGAACTGTAAAGCTCTCTAATCAATTGTTCATGGCCTTTTGGAGGAAGATGATCTATTAGATGAACCTTATTTAAGCCCCTTACCTCTTTTACCACCTATCCAATCTACGTACCAATCATATAGTTCTCTACTCCCACCCATGAGTGAAGTAGAGGAATCGAAGCAAGTAACCACTTCCCTTATCCATACCATTCATATGGTGGCTCAGTCTTAATCCCAAAAAAAGGATAAGGGTAAAGCCACCTAGCAAAATGAAAAAGTCAAGGCCAAGGCAACCATTCCATGGTCCTACCCTTCAACTCCTCAACCAACTAACCTAACCTAAACAACTATACCTTCACCTTCACCCTCACAAACATCCAAGCCAAAAGTCTCCATTTTAGGAGCTCCTTCTTTTTATAACACATCTCCATTCATCCAACACTTGGTGTTAAAACAACTTCACCAAACACCAATCAAAATGAGTCTTTATGACTTAATTATCACCTCACCCTAACACTATCAAGCTTTAATCAAAATGCTACATTCTATAGAGGTTCAACCAAATGATCCCCAACCTCTTACATCTTTGATTAGAGCCATCCAACATACTACCATGGTCACCTTTCAAGAATAAAAAATTCTACCATATCATAATGAAGACCCTGATCCCCCTCTTTTTATCACCACATCCATTAATCAAACACATGTCAAAAGAGTTATGATTGATTGGGGAACAAGTATCAATATCATTTCCTCCCACACTTATGATCAAATCCAACTAGCTAAAAACATCATATTTGAAAGCTCGATAGTTCTCTAATCATTTAATGATACCTTGGCTACCACTCTGGGAATAGTTGTTCTCCACATCTGTTTGGGGCCTTAAATTATTCCTAAACTATTTTATGTTATAGAGGGAAAATTTCAATATAATGTTTTACTTGGTCGCCCTTGGATCCATGCTATGGGTTGTGTCCCTTCTACCCTTCACTGATGTGTCAATTTTGAACATGAGGGATAAGTCATTACAATCAAATCTGATCCGAGTCCCTTTACTTCTTGTAATATGACATATCAACCCAAGACATTCTCATTCCACCTTCACCCTCTTCACAACCAACCTCTAGCCAAACCACCACATCAACCAACCCACAAACACTTATATCTTCAAAAATGATGAAGCATCTACTAGTTCAACCATCCCTTCATCTCAAATCTTGGTTAAACACCCCTTGCAATCCACATTTTAACATCTCACACTAGGGGAATATCAATTTTTAGCTTTGGACACTTTCCCTTCTCCACATGAACTTGGGAACCTTCAAAATGATCCATCTTATGATCCCAATATCAGTGCCCTTATCTCCTTTGGTCTTCTTAATAATATAATAAATTTTATCTATGAGGGACTTGATAAACCACTCATTGTTCCCACTGTCATGCCTTATATCTGGCCATTCACTTCTGACTTTTCTTATTTTAGCAACCTAACCTTTGCCCAAATGTACATTTATCAGTGTGCTTGGAAGGGGTTTGGTTTTAGCCTCTATGAACAAGGACCTAATGAGCTTCTTGTCATCAAAACTAAAAAACCTCTTGATTTATTTAGCTTGGGGTACGTTCCCTTAGAAGAGACCACATCACCAAAACCAATTCTCACCACTACTAATGAGCCTCTACCTTCACCACCCCACTTTTATAATTTGAATAACCTCTACCCTCACTAACCCCACTTTTCCAATTTGAAGAACCTCTAACCTCACCAACCCCATTTTTCCAATTTGAAGAACCTCTACCCTCACCAACCCCATCTTTCCAATTTGAAGACATCGACATCATTCCACCTAATTTTTTTTTAATCAATACTATCAATTTGGGTCCCCTAACTTATCAATGAGAATTAAAAACCAAAACCATTCCTCTCATCCACCTTGAAATGATTACACATGACTCACCCACCATTAACACCATCCAATGTCAAGATAACAATTTTATTCTTACCTACCTAAGTGTGGGGGACTCTTCTTTTTAAAATGCCCTCCCTCTTAAAAAACAAATAATGCTAAATAAATCAACCACATATGTCAATTTGGGAAATCAAGAATACCCTCATATCATCAATATTAGATAATCCTTAACCCTCGAGGAACAATGAGACTATCAATCTTTTCTCCATGACCATAACATAACATTTTCTTGGTATTATCAAGATATGCCTAGTATTGACCCTTCCAGCACTCTTCATAACATCATAACCCATCCTAACATTAAGCCAATTTGACAAACACTTCATCGTATGCACCCTCACATAACTCTTCTCATCAAAGAATAAATTTAATGCCTTCTATCCATCAACTTCATTCAACCCATTGACAACCCACAATGGGTCTCTAATATTATTCCTATTACCAAACCCACTAAGGGAGTTCATCTTTGTGTGGATTTCTATGACCTTAACCTCACATGCCCCAAAGATGAATTTCACCTACCTAACATACACCAACTTGTTGATCTCACTACTAGCCATTAAATGTTATCCCTTATAGATGTTTTTTTAGGATACAACCAAATCCTGATCGCCCCTCAAGATCAACATTAAACATCCTTCATCACCCTATGAGGAACTCTCTACTATCATGTCATGCCTTTTGGCCTAAAGAATGTAGGGGCAACCTATCAATGGTCCATGACCTACATCTGTCATGACCTCATTCATAAAATAGTTGAGGACTATATTCATGATCTGCTTGATAAATCCAAGCATCGTCAAGATCACCTGGTTTTTTTCGATATCATCTTTGAAAGACTTATCCATTATCATGTCAGGATTAACCCAAATAAATTCATCTTTGGGGTCTTATCAAGAAAACTTTTAGGCTTTATTATTTCCCTCCATGGAATAGAAAGTGACCCCACAAAAGTCTGAGCCATTATAAAAATGCCCCCTACTAACCTAAAATAACTTGATAGCCTACAAGGCAAACTTTAGTCAATTTATCACTTTATCTCTCAGCAATCTAATAATTGTCAACCTTTTCACCACATCCTTAAGAAAGATACCTCCTTTAAATGGACCAAATAATGTCAACAAGTCTTTGATGCAATCAAGGAGTATCTTCTCTCTCCACCAGTCTTTATTCCCCCAAAGGAGGATTAGCCCTTTTATTTATACAGATCTACCATTTATCATTCCTTGACAGTCATGCTCACTCATCATGATCACCAACATAAGGAGTAGGCCATTTATTACATCAATCATACCCTTATTGACTATGAAACTTGATACACACACCTTGAAAAACTTTGCCTTGCCTTAGTTGCCTCTAAACTACGTCACTACCTTCTCAACCACAAAACTTATATCATTACTAACACTAACCCCCTCAAGTACATGCACTTCAAGCCATATCAAAACCAATATATGGCTAAGTGGCTCATGCTTTTAGCTAAGTTTGATCTTGATTTTATTCTAAAAAATTCCATTAAAGGATAGGTCATTGCAAACTAACTAGTTGAAGCTCCTCTCCCTGATAATCAAACTCCCTCTCTTACCTTTCCAAATGCATCTATAGCCACTCTTTGTTTAGAAGAAACCACCTATCAAATGACTATGTATTTTGATGAATCTAAATGTCAAAATTGTGGGGGTTCTAACATAATACTCATTCCCCTTAATGGGGAACCTCTTCCCCTTTCTTTCAAACTCAATTTTAAATGCACTAATAATATAGCCAAATATGAAGCCTTGATCATCGGTCTCTAAACTGCGCTAGCTCTGAGAATCAAAATAATTAACATCTTTGGAGACTCTCAACTCATTATCAACCATGTCACAGGAGCCTATCAATACAAAAATGATATCCTTCTAAAGTATAAACAACTTGTTTATATACTTTTAGCATCATTTGAACACTACACTATCCAATTGGTCCCTCATTCTACCAAAAAAATTGTAAACACAATGGCTTCCCTTGCATCCCAAATTCCATCTCAATCTACTAAGTCTAAACTATTTATCACCATCCATCACTTAATCAAACCATATTACCTCAAATATAATCTCCCTACCATTTATTTGATAGAAACATCACCTACAGACATTTAGTAGGATTAAATCTTCAACTACCTTAATGTCGGTGTCCTCCCTTCTGATATTTCAGGAATAGATCATAAAGCTTTCATACAAGGTACATCTTACTACATCATACTAGGGGGAATTATTTACAAGAAAGGCTTTGATGGTCTCTTCCTTCATTGACTTTATAATCATGAGGCTTTCTATGCCATTAAATGAACCCATAATGACATCTGTGGTGGGCATTTCAATGGTCTGGTTGTTGCCAAACACATTCTTTGTTTAGGCTACTACTGGCCCACACTCAATCAAGATTATTGTGACTATGTCAAGAAATGCATCAAATGACAACAACATGATAATCTTCATCATTCACCTCCTTATGGTCTTTAGTTATCAACTAACTATTGACCCTTCTCATAATGGGGTCTTGATCTTATTAGAGAAATCAATCCACATTCCTCTCAATGACATCAATATATCATCACCACCATGAAATATTTCACCAAATGGGTGAAATCCATCCCACTAATCTCAGTCAAAGCCAAAAAAATCATTGATTTCATTAACCACCACATCATTTGCCACTTTAGTGTTCCTCACAAAATCATCACTGATAATGGAAATTTTTTGAAGAATAAAAAAGTCCAAGAGATTTGCAATGCTTTTGGTATCAACCTAAGCTTTTAATCACCTTATCATCCACAAGCTAATGACCAGGCTGAGTATTCCAACAAAACCCTCATCAAAATTCTCACTAAGGTATTCAGTGATTCAGGCAAGGATTGGCACCTCCATATCCCATTTATTTTATGAGTTTACTACACTAGTATTCAAAGCTATGGGTGCTACACCTTTCTCTCTCATATTTGGAGCTGAGGCAGTTCTACCTCTTGAGGTTTAAATTCCATCTCTCTACATATCCTTGCATGAGATTCTTTTTGAAAGTGACTATCATCAAAAATGCTTAGCACACTTAGAAATTCTTGATGAATGTCACCTTACTGCCCTTAATCATTTTTGCATTTATTAAAAGCATATCAAATGAGCATATAAAACACATCTAAAATTATAGGATTTCAACATTGGAGATCTCATCCTCAAGGCAAACTAGCATGTCACTAACATAAAGAGGACCAAGAAGGGTAAGTTTACTTTTAACTGGTTAGGACCTTAAATATAACCCATAAGTATGGATCAAATGTTTATCGCTTGTCCTCTTTCAAGGGTAAGCTAGAACCTGAACCCATTAATGATTTGTATTTACATCTATTTCATGGTTAAAATAAAGATCAAACCCAATTTCATGTCTAACTTAAGCTCATTCCATTGGATCATTAACCTTCTTCCACCTCATTTCCTTTCTGCACCTTTTGGGATTGATTGATTATATAAAACCATGTGATTCCTCCATCATAGTCATAGTCCAATCCTAAGTATGGGTACCCTAGATATACCCATAGAATGGTTCTCATGGATACTTTTTGTCTTTTAATAGATGGAATCCCATGGTCAATTGTTTCTCAAAACCCCTTCCTCTAATAAACCTTTTATGCCTAGGTCTTGCTTCTACATGGGTAGACATTTTGAACTTGACTAGACTTGTCCATATCTAATTTTAGTTTAAAACATATCCATATATCAAAATAAATGGTAGATTTCTCCCTTGAAGTATAATCACCCCATAAAATCAAAATTTTCTTAAAAATAGACTTCTCCCTTGAAGGACAACTATACATAGTAAAATCTTAGACTACTCCCTTGAAGGATGGTGTAATGAAATTACTTTAATAATAAAGTAGAATAGCAAAAATATATCCAAATATGACTGAAATATATCAAAATATATGATAATAGACAAGCTACTTTGAGGGGGAAACATCCACAAGCTTCAACAAGAGCAAAATTCACAATATTATGATAAATAATTATCCTCTACCTCCTATATATAGTCTATCTAGGCCATGGTTACTCCATAGGCTAACCTACTAACCAAATGAATGCATAGAGAAATGTGATATATAATTAAAGAGGGATAAGTAAGCCACATTTCATATATTCCTATCCTCATACATGTGATAAGTTAGGGCCGTAGCATGCCCTTCCCCTTCAAACCAACATTGTCCTCAACGTTGAACAACTCTGGATGTTGTTTCAGAAAATCTTCACCTTCCCAAGTTACATCTTCACTACTTAGGTTATTCCACTTGATTAGATATTCCTTAATATCTCTAGTTCTTAGCCTCTTAATACAAGTTTGGAGGATCTTCTTTGGTTCCAAAATGAGTCATCCTTCTTCATCTAGTTCTGGGAGTTTTGTCTGGGCTGAAATTTGTTAAGGTGTGGAGCTAAAAGCTTCAACTATTTGCAGACACAAGGAAGGATGCTGAAGAACCAAAGGCATCAATGTTAGCATCATGATCGATTTCAGTCAAATGCAGTGGAGAAGGAGACCGGTGACGGCAGACAGTCGACTAACGTCGGCAGCACCAGACAAGCAGGGACCGACGTCAGTCGCCTGTGTATTTCCAAAACTGCTGTTGACGAATAGTCAGTTAAGTGAAGCGAGTGTTTGCATGTCAAATGACTAATTATAGTCATGAGCTGCGTGTCTAATTATTGTAACTAGAGTTCTATTTTTGTAAGCATGGGATCCTATTTAAAGACCCATAAGGCATGTATTGTAATAATGCAAGAAGGCAAGTAAAAGCATTGAAGCTAGCAAGGTCAAGGAGATCAGCTGAAGCATTCAAGGAGGGATAATAACTCAGGCTTTAGAGTTGTTGTGTTGAGCAAGAGAGAGAGGGAAGAAGGTCTTGAGGTGTGGCAAGCCTTTGAGGTGGAGGAAGAAGTGGCATCTTCCTTATTGTATTTTCTTCTAGTAGTATTTAATACAAAGAGTGTGTATTGTCTCTCAAATTCTTTGCTATCTCAAGTTTCTAGTTACTTTATCATTCTGGTATAATTATGTGTTTAATTGCTTATAAGAAAGTAATCAATTGTGCTTCCATTGGATAAGGGGTCACCTAACAGTTAGTATCAGAGCATATTGATTGTTGTAGGTGTTTCTTCTCCTGACAAGTGGTATCAGAGCTACGATTTGCAAGAAGCAGGGTATTGTTTTTTGATTACAGGTCATTCACAGGGTTTTTTGATTGAGTGGGAGTTCAGCAATGGCAGAAGAAAGTAGGCTACGAATGGAGAAATTTAACGGCAAGAATTATCAACATTAGAGGATGCAGATTGAGGACTATCTGTATCAGAAGGATTTGTACTTACCATTGGGTGGGGTTGCATGCAAGCCCACAGATATGAAGGATGAAGAATGGAACATTCTTGATCGGAAGGCTCTTGATTCCATAAGGTTGAGCCTTGCATCATCTGTGATTTCCAGCTTATCACAGTGCAAGACAACAGAAGAGTTGATAAAGTCCTTGGCGAATTTATACGAAAAGCCCTCAGCTTCTAATAAGGTATATCTTATGAAGCAACTATTTAATTTCCAAATGCAGGAAGGTGGATTGGTACATACTCATCTCAGTGATTTCCATGGTTTGGTAAACCAACTAGCTTCAGTCAATATTGTTTTTGATGATGAGGTAAAGGCTCTCTTGATTTTATGTTCTTTGCCTAAAAGTTGGGACGGTTTGGTTATGGCAGTAAGTAATTCTGCATCTGCTTCTAAAATCTTAAAAGTTGATGATGTTGTGAGTGTGATCTTGAATGAGGAAATATGCAGGAGAAGCACAAGTGAATCATCATGGAATGCTCTAAGTGCAGAAAGCAGGGGATGGCAAAGGGAGAAGGTTGAGCAAGGGAAATCAAGGTCGGGAAGGAGATTCGAGTCCAAAGGTATTACCTGCTGGTTTTGTGGAAGGAAAGGACATATGAAGGAGTGTTGGTTGAGAGATAAAGAGAACCAACATGCAGGTATGGAAGAAGCAAAGGATGCAAATATTGTGATGCAGGACGCTCTCATACTTTCTTCAGATAGTCAGGTAGGATCATGGATTTTAGATTCTGGTTCATCTTTTCATGCATCCCCAAACAGAGATTTGTTCTATGAGTATGAACAGGGAGACTTTGGAGTGCTCTATTTAGGGGATGGTATGCCTTGTCAGATAGTTGGCAAAGGGAAAGTGTAGCTGAGATTGCAGATTGACAACACATGGGTGTTGAAAGAGGTCATGCATGTTCCAATTCTGAAGCAGAGTCTAATTTCTGTAGGAAGGTTGGGAGATGAGGGAGGCATAATAACCCTCACAGTGGACTCTTAGAAGATTACCAAGGGAGCACTTGTTCTAGCAAGAGGTAAGAAAGTAGATACTCTTTATCTATCTACTTGTATTACTGATTCTACTTCTGGTGTAGATTCAAAGATGTGGCCTAATAGGCTTGGTCACATGAATAAGAAGGGAATGGAAGTTCTTGATTCAAAAGGTATGTGTTCAAATTCGGAAAGCATAGATAGAGTTCATTGTAGACAGAGGGAATTTGATGCTTTTGATAGGAACAAAGAAGCCTTGGTGTTTATGGAGGAGATGAAGGACAGAGATCAGTCACAAGGGCTGAATAAATCTGAGCAGGGCAGCATGGATAGAGGTTTGATCCAAGAAGAGATCACGGATGAAAATTTCATCACTTACAGGAACACACAGACACTGATGTCAGTCGCCTGGAACTGACGTCGGTCATCCAGATACCGACATCAATCATGTGCAGACCAGCAGGGTCGGTAGGTCAGGCAGGAGAAGTCTGACGTCAGTCATAAGGACCAACATCGGGAGGGGGGACACCAACATTAGCCAGGGAAATGATGTCGGTAGTCAGAGTCAGTGCAGGGAATCGACATCGGTCGGGAGCAGATTGGGAGATGGCCGAGATCGGTCACTGGAACGGATGTTGGGTGGACAACAAGCTGTCAAGGAGTCTCAAACACCCATATGGAGGTTAGAAATGGTAAGTGAACCTCATATTCATTTTTCACCTTCTTTATATTGCTTACTGATAGTCATGAACTAGGAAGATGAAAGAAGCAATGTAGGTAGAATCCAAAAATAGTGGGAGCCTGGCATGGATGAGGAGTGTGAGTCATTGTAGAACCAAATAGGTATTTGTTGGTAGAGTTGTCAGCTGGAAGAAAGCACTGGATAGAGGGATGGATTCCTGTATTAGATAAGAGAGTGGATGGACACATGAGACGGAAGGCTATGGTATATGGTCTTGAGTAGGCTACAGAACAATGGAGGTTTGACCATTGTATTTTATCTTTACCAGGTTGGATAATATTAGCTACATTATCCTGTTACTGTATTGTGTTACTTGTTGCAGGGTTTCATATACAGGGAGTTTTTTTAGCTAAGGGTAGAGTTGGTTCACAAGTATGTCATGGACAATTTGGGAGAAATAGACTTCTCCCTTGAAGGACAACTATACATAGTAAAATCTTAGACTACTCCCTTGAAGGATGGTGTAATGAAATTACTTCAATAATAAAGTAGAATAGCAAAAATATATCCAAATATGACTGAAATATATCAGAATATATGATAATAGACAAGCTACTTTGAGGGGGCAACATCCACAAGCTTCAACAAGAGCAAAATTCACAATATTATGATAAATAATTATCCTCTACCTCCTATATATAGTCTATCTAGGCCATGGTTACTCCATAGGCTAACCTACTAACCAAATGAGTGCATAGAGAAATGTGATATAGAATTAAAGAGGGATAAGTAAGCCACATTTCATATATTCCTATCCTCATACATGTGATAAGTTAGGGCCGTAGCATGCCCTTCCCCTTCAAACCAACATTGTCCTCAACGTTGAACAACTCTGGATGTTGTTTCAGAAAATCTTCACCTTCCCAAGTTACATCTTCACTACTTAGGTTATTCCAATTGATTAGATATTCCTTAATATCTCTAGTTCTCAGCCTCTTAATACAAGTTTGGAGGATCTTCTTTGGTTCCAAAATGAGTCATCCTTCTTCATCTAGTTCTGGGAGTTTTGTCTGGGCTGAAATTGTCTGTCCAATGACCTTCATCAAACTTGAAACATGAAATTCTGGGTGTATGTGAGATGAATGAGGTAACTCGAGCTTATAATCCACACACAATTTTCTATAGAACTTGATAAAGGCCATAATACTTAGGAGCAAGTTTGTTGTCCTTTTTCTGTTGCTTCAAGGACATATTCTTATAAGGCTACAAATGAACAAATACCTAGTCACCCACCTCTAAATTTCTCTCACTACGGTGTTGATCTACTTGTTGCTTCATCCTATTTTGTGCCAAGGCTTAATTCTCTCTCAAACTAGCCAACACCTCTTGTTGATGCTGAATGTGCTCCTCCACATTTCAAACCTTGGTTTACACTTTTAATAAAGAAGTGATCGAAGGTGGATGGTAACCATATAGTGTTAGAAATGGAGACATTTCAGAAGAGGAATGGAAAGATGTGTTATACCACCATTCTGTAAGTGGTATCCATTTAACCCAATGTTCATGTTTATCTGATACAAAACAATGGAGATACCCCTCTAAACATTTGTTAACTACTTCTATTTGTCCATCAGATTAGGGGTGGTAAGATGAGCTATGAGCTAGTTGAGTACCCAAATAGTAAAATAGTTTAGTCCAAAAATTACTACTAAAAATAAGATCATGATCACTTACAATTATTTTGGGGGTTCCATGTAATTTGACAACTGCTTCCAAAAAAATAGTTGTTAATATACTTGCTAAAAATGGGTGTGAGAGAGCACAGTAATGGGCATATTTTGTAAGCCTATCCACAATGACCAAGATAACATTCTTACCTTCATAACAAGGCAACCCCATGATGAAATCCATGGAAACCTCCTCCCACCTTTGACTAGGAATTGGTAATGGTTGTAATAGACCCGGGGTCTTAATTGTCTCACCTTTATTCTATTGGCATATCAAGCATTCTACCAAAAACTTTTGTACATCTCCCTTGAGTCCTTCACAAAATAATTCTTTCTTAATTTTATGATAAGCTTTCAAAAACCCTGAGTGTCCCCCAATTGGAGATGTATGCAACTCCACAAGAATCTTATGCTTAAGCTCAGAATTTTTGCACAAGTATAACCTACCCTTATACCATAGGACATTACCTTTCCATTCAAATTTTTTAGAGGCTAAATTACCTTGTTAGAGATTTTAAATTAGAACCTGTGTATCCTTGTCTTGCTTCCATTCTAATCTAGCTTCATCCACCCAATCTGCTTGTAATATAAATATTGCACAAAGTAATGCTTCTGTGGATGTATCTCATCTGGATAATGCATTTGCTACTACATTATCTTTACCTTTATTATAGATGATTTAAAAATCATAACCCAACATTTTGGTTATCCACTTTTGTTGTTCCTCAGATGATAGTCTTTGCTCTAAAAAGTATTTGAGACTATCATGATCAGTTTTCACCTTAAAGTGTCTACCCATCAGATAGGGTCTCCATTGTTTAACTACATGAAGAATAGCCATCATTTCTTTCTCATAAATAGGTTTTTGTAGATTCTTACCTTTGAATTAATGACTCTCAAATGTAATGGGTCTTCCTTCCTGTATTAGTACCACTCCCAACCCAGATCTAGAAGCATCACATTCAACAGTGAATGTCTTTGAGAAGTCTGGAGTAGCCAAAACTAGAGTGGTGCACATAGCTAATTTTAGTTTATCAAATACTTTGGTGGTGGCATCATTCCAATGGAAGGCATCCTTATTTAGCAATGTAGTGAGTGGAGTTGCTATGCTACCATAACCTTTCACAAATCTTTGGTAGTAACCTGTTAGTCCTATGAACCCTCTAAGGTTTTTGAGAGTTTTTGGCATGGGCCATTCCATCATAGCTTTGATCTTCAGGGGATCAACTTTGACACCTTCATGGGAAAAAATGTGACCTAGGTACTCTACTTATTGTACTCTGAAAGAACATTTGGATGGCTTCACATAAAGCTCATGCTTCTCCAAAACTATCAACACCTATTTCACATGTTGCAGATGTGCTTCCCATGTCTGACTATAATTCAATATGTCATCAAATAAAACCAACAGAAAATTCCTTAAAAAAGGCCTAAAAATAGCATTCATCAAGCTCTAAAAATTAGATGGTGCATTTGTAAGACCAAAGTGCATTACCAAAAACTCATAATGGCCCTCATGCATTCTAAAAGTAGTTTATGAATATCTTCATCCTTGATTCTAATTTGATGGTACCCTGAGTGAAGGTCTAATTTTGTGAAATAATTAGCACCATGCAACTCATCAAGTAAATTATCAATTACTAGAATAGGAAACTTATCTTTGATGGTGTACTTGTTGAGTTCCCTATAATTTAGGCACATCCTCCATGTGTCATCCTTCTTTCACACCATGACCACTAGTGATAAATATGCACTTTAGCTAAGCTTGATGATCCCTACCTCCAACATCTCATGGACCATTTTTTTGATTTCACTCTTTTGTGCATATGGATATCTATATGGTCTGATATTTGGTGGTTGACTCCCTAGAAGTAGTTAAATGGCATGATAATGTTCTCTTATTGGTGGTAGTCCTTTGGCATGGCCCCAAAAATAGATGGGTGGTCATCAAGAATCATCTGTAGATCAGGATGTGTAGATGCTTGTGTGGGTTGAAATTCTATGCAACATAATCATGTAATAATTCCCTCTATCCCATTTTTTAGTATCTTGGTCATTTGATGTGAACTAACCAATTATGGAGATTTTGCCTATAATCCACGTAGTTCAATTTTCCTACCTTCAGAATGAAAGCGCATAAATAGTTCTTGGAAGTTCATCTCAATGGTACCCAAGGTTGTGAGCCATTAAAATCCCAAAATAATGTCTGTGTTACCCATGAGAATAGAAAACATAGGAGAATCAAGATTGTACTCACCCATAACAAGCTTAAAACTATGGCACTTGCTTGAACAATTAATTGTGCCACCATCTGCAATCATGACTTGAAATTCTAGTGTTGGGTAGATGAAATAGTTCAATCGAGTGGCCAACTTATGGTTGATGAAGTTATGTGTGCTCCCTAAATCAATCAACACTATCACCTTATATTTCTTGAGAAACCCACCACCTTAAGAGTTTATGGAGTGCTAATACCTGCAAGTGCATGACAAGAGATTATAGGTTGGAAATTTTTAGGTACCTCTTCTATCTCTTCCTCATCATCATTGAAGGCATCATCTTCTTCTTCATCTTCATTAGATCCCTTAATGTAAAATAAATTATTCTTAGCATATGTATGTATTTTGCTCCACTTGTTGTCACAACTGAAACATAATCCTTTTGCATGCTTCTCATTAATTTGCTGTGGGGTCAATCTGGTAGGTGGAGGAAATGTTGGTGTCGATATGCTACAATCTTTGAAGTGAGTGAATGGCTGCTTCTTGTTGGCTATAAATTTTTCCTCAGCTTTGCGTGCCATGATAATAGAATCAAAAATCTTAAGTGGATTAAACATGCGTACCTCATGTTGAATGTGGTCCTTGAGTCCACCCAAAAATAGGTCATTAAAGTTCTCTTCGAAAATTGTCTCCACCCATAAGGATAGGTTTTGAAAATGATGAATATAATCCTTCATGGAGTTAGTCTATCAAAATTTTGCTAGTTGGATGAAGTAATTCTCTATCACACTATTGCCATAGTGTAATTGTAGCTCCTCTATAAAAATTGACCAAGTGACATTGAGAGTCATCTTTTTCTTTTGAGCACACAACCATCGATACCAAATGAATTGATCAGGTTCAAGATACAAGGATGCCATAGTAATATTCTATCCACTTGGGTTTGATGTAGATCAAAAGATTATCCATTTGGTTGATCCAATTGAGTGGATCTTTTCCATCAAATTTGTGCATATCTACCTTTGGTAACAGGTTCCTCTATGGCACTGTAGTTATATTTGAAGTAGATTGGTTGGGAGAACCACCCTGGTGGGGTTATGAAATAACATTAGCTAAATGATTTGATTGATTATTTTTCAAAGTCATTATGATATCTACCAAACTATCTTGTATGGATTTCATGTTAGATTGTATGCCTTGCACCTCACTCTGAATGCCTTGCACACTATAGTCAAGTTAGCTCACTTTATGATCTATGTCAGAGAACCTTGGTACAAAGGGTCTAATACATCCCCCTTCTGACTCCATCTATTCCTTGTCAAGAGTTTTACCTAGAGTTTTAGCACCCTTTCCTCAACCCCGAGTTTGTGGACCTGCCATAAAAGGGCTTTACGATGTTGACCCTGATTGGCACTTTTGACCCAACTTTGACCAAGCAATTTTGGAATTTTTTTGGCCTTAAATAAAAAAATACAAAGAATAAACCCTATCCAATTTTTTTTAATATTTCCAAAAATTTAAATAACTCAAAAAAATTCTTTGAATTGTGCACTATAGATTAATTTTATAAAAAACCCTAAAATGGAGATAAATTTTGTAAAACAAATCCAAATTATCTAAAATTTTAACTGAAGCTTAAATTAATTATTTATCACCTCTAGTAAAAACTTTTTAGAGAAATTCACAATTTTTTTATAGATATAGCCAAATTTAAAGAAAATCAGGGTTTCATCCACAAGATTGCCTAAATCGTAGCTCTGATACCACTTGTAATGAAATTACTTCAACAATAAAGTAGAATAGAAGAAATATATCCAAATATGACTGAAATATATAAGAATATATGATAATAGACAAGCCACTTCGAGGGGGAAACCTCCACAAGCTTCAATAAGAGTAGAATTCACAATATGATGATAAACAATTATCCTCTACCTCCTATATATAGTCTATCTAGGCCATGGTTACTCCATAGGCCAACCTAATAACCAAATGAATGCGTAGATAAATGTGATATAGCATCAAATAGGGATAAGTAAGTCACAATTTGGCTATTCCTATCTTCATACATGCGATAGGTTAGGGCCGTAGCAACTTCCCACATTGATCAACTACAATAACTTGAAATAAATAATAATAAGCAAAATCAATAAGTAAGTCACAACCGGATCTTATATCTACCATTTTTAGACTTCCTGTATCAATCAATCTACCTATTTATCTCAATTAATCCATAATCAACTCTTATATATGGCACAAGTAGACTTCTTCTATTGATCAATCTACCCATTACAATCAAACATACAAAAGGCATGGACTTGTCTACTAAAGTTCTTTGGTCACTTATGTAAAATCCAATGACTCCACTCCAACATTTAAACCCTTACCTATCATCCACATCCTAATCACACCTAAGGGACTATGAGCTTACTTGGCATGAAGTGGTCAAGATTCATGTTTGCTTAATAAAGCATGCTCTTATGAAACATTTGATGGGTTTGTGTTCACTAAGTTAATCCATCTATGGATTCTTATTGTTAGGTTCTCACTAACAAAATGCACCATGTTCCTTTTCTTATCCAAAATAAGTAAACATGAATGTTTCCTTTTCCCTAAAAACTATCATCTTATATCATCATATCCATTCATAAAGCATAATCCATACAATCATCCTAACATTAACATTATATTATAACTGTCCTCATAATTCAACTCAAAATTAACATCATTCACAAATGACATAGCCAACAACATTAACATCACATAACATAACATGATCATCACTAACATAATAAACCTCTTCATCAAAATTCTCATCATACTTAAAACAATAACATCATAATCAATAAGCTCATAACATTATAAAACATCATCATAAATCCATATCATTAACATCATAATCAATGATATTATAACATTAAAAACATTAATTAAATTATAACATCATCATAAACACATCATTATCATAATAAAATCACAATATCATCTTATGAGCATCATAACATCAATCAAAATCACATGCCTATACTATGCAAGATAATCATCAATATCATAAGTCTCATACATAAGCATTCATGAAAAACCATAAAATCATCTCAATGATCTGAAACATATATACACACACACACACACACACACACACACACACACACACACACACACACACACACACATACATATCTCTCACTCATAAATACATCACACATCTCAATACATAGGCCGATGACAAAATACCAAAATACATGACATAAGATCTATACTCATGAACCCAAAGCACCTGAACTAAAACCACTAGTACCAACATCTGGTGGTGTCCCCCTAGAGTACCTCCTTGTCGACCTGCTACCATTGCCCACTAACCTAGTGCTATAAGTACTAATCCACTAGCCAAAATCACTTGGTACTCACCCCACCTCTACTCATTAAGACATTGTTCTAGCACAATGCCCTCATAATAACATAACTCTTGTATGGCCACTAGATACCTAGCATATGTCACAAAACCTAGAGGTGCCACCACTACTCCACTATCTTGTCATAGAGAGTCTCTATCCTATGTCACCAAATCAAGTGAGACCCTCACATAGTCTAACTCTCCTATCACCGTGCCAATTTTTCCTTGTAACATGGCCACCTGATCATATAAAGTAGTGACTTGTGCTTGAGCATGATCTCTATGCACTATCACTCCTCCCAACTGGCCCTAAAGAGTGGCAATTTACCCCTATAATGTGGCTATCTAATCTTATGCTACTGCTTATGGGTTACCCTATGCTGGTCCTCCTATTGGGTCAACATCCATAGGCCCTTGTCCTCCATCTCCCCAACCAAAATATATTACCGCATATCTACCCTAAAACTATGATGAATAATTTATAGTAACACCAACATCATCTCTCACCCTATTTGGAAGCTCCTCATAATCTAATATCTCCTCTTGTGGCTATGGTTTAGGCAATAAAAACTCTACCTCCTCTCTCTTATACTAAGTAAAATTAGGTGGAAGCCCTACTGTACTCTAAACTATCATTGTACTCTCTCTACGAGGATGAGCTCTATCTCACCTTCTCATCTACCATATACCCATATCCAACTCTGTAATTCATATGTATGTCACATATATCCATCCCATATAGGCCAAGTCAATGTAGACATCCAATTCCTAAGACCATTTGTGTTGAAATTGTCAATCTTACTCAAATTACAATCAAATGCACATTTTAGGTCAAAATCCATAAAACACCCTAAATGGTTCAAACTTATCACTTACAAGTGCCAGTTTAGGTCAAAGTATCCCTAAATAGGGCAATGAATTTTATGGTCCAACTAACTTTGATCAGATCATTTCGAGTCAAAATGACAAATTCACCATTTAGTGCTCTGGATCACTCTTTTCTTCTAATTCAATTGTACACATCACGTACCTTTGTTATTTGGTGTTGGCAACATCCTAAATGGGGATATAGCTCCAACACATCTAACATCACCTTACAGTTACTCTCCAATCAAATTATAACCTAGTAATATGAATTTCTGACCATTTTGATTAATTATACACCAATTTCCAAAGAATTGCACTAAACTTGATTAAACTTACTTAAGCTAATTAATATAATTTAAGAGCTTAAGTAAGAATTACATAGATAGTTTTGAATATCCTATTATTGGAAATTGATTTTGAATATATGTATCACCTAGTGACATCATCTATGGGGTGGTAGCCATCAAGCCATAAGTGCATAAAATATCAAGATTATGGGTAACCCACACCTAGTTAATGCTTCTTATACCTCTTTAATGCTTATTTATCTTTGAGGATATTTATGAGTTTAATTCCAAATATTAGGATTATCCATGGCCACACATCTCAATCTTGAGATGGATGATCATGGTTGATTCTGACCAATCTAAAAAATCTATAAATAGGGAGGCCATGGATATGAATTTCAAGCTATTTTAGTGCAAATTTGTTATGCTTAAATATCTTCAAAAATCTTGAATATTGAAAATTTATAATGTTAAATTATTTCCACAACGTTTTGCATTTGATCATAGATTTTGCTTGCAAGCTTCATTGATAGGCTAGTTTAGTGATTTGGAATCGCCTAGGTTTTATGGAGTGTTCTTGAGGCATTAGAGGAGCTTACCACCATTGGTGACAAAGACAAGGATGCATGATCAAGGGAGAGCATGTTTTTGAGCCACATGGGTATGATGAATCCAATTAGGAAGGTAATATGGTGTTGCTTTCTTTCATTTGTTTCTTGCTATCTTATGTAATTCCCATAAGAATAGATAGGATTGGTTAGTTATTTATTTATGCATGTTTCATTATTTATGGACTAATGTTTGGCTAACTTGGTTTGTAATCCTCTCTACATCTTGGCATAAATTACTCAAATTAATTAGAATGCCTTGTTATTAGTCCAAAATTTGACTAGATTAGAATTAAAAGTCCATGTCAGATGCATTAGAACCATTATCCCATTTAGGATGTTACTGATAATAAATAACAAGGCATGCATCTTGTGGAAGATATTTGATAGGAAAAAGCAATCCAGAGCACCCAAGTGCAAAATTGTCATTTTAACTCAAAATGATATGCTCAAAGTTAGCTAGCCCATAAATTGTATTGCCCTATTTAGGGATACCCTTGCCAAAATCAGCACTTGAATATGTTAGTTTCACATCTTTTAGCATGTTTCAATTTTTTTGAGCCAAATTATGCATTTTGAGTGTAAATTGGTCAAAAGCCTAGTTGACAGTTATCGGTGCCCAGATTTAGGTGTCTATAGTTTGCCCCTATTTGGGAAGATGTTACAAACCATAGGCAAAATAATGTCTTCTAAAATAATGAGATATGGCCTGTATGCCAAAAAGAAGATGATGATTAAAGAACAAAGCTCCAAATGGTTTTGGGAAGCCTATGATGATGCCCTCTCGAGAGAGTGGTTGTCACATTTGTTGATGGATGGTCCCTCGAAAAGAAATAAGAAGAAAGGTGGAATTAACCTATGGTTGAGAAAATGCCTGCATGCATTGATTTAAAAAGGATGCTGATTTTTCCAAAGGTGATTATAATCAAGAATAAAAGTTAAAATAATGATTTGCCCATAGGTAGTTATAATCATTAAGCAGACCTCAATTGGCTAAAATTGATGGTGCCCCAATTAGGGATGATGAGCAAGCATAAATCAAGGATATAACCTAGAATATAGATTAAATATGAGCAGGTGGAAAGTGATGAAAGAGATGAATAGAAGAATAAGATTGATCAATGTGAATGATTCAATTGTACATACCAATGAGGAGATGCTCATCCTGATTAACAATGACATAACTAGAATGGCCATTGGATTAATTTGATCAAGGATGGGATGGAAGGATTTGCCAAGTTGCCAAGGAGAAACTTCTATAGATCCATTGATTGTAGACCTTCCTAAATCTATTTTTTTCTATAGCATGTGATGGTAGGCTTCATGATAGAACACCATAAAGACTTGGCCAAAATATGTGTAAGGACTGACTCCCAATCCATTAAACACTCAAAAAATAATACAATAATGATAAAAACCATGATAAAAATGTTTATAGATGAAATATGGATGGACTCAAGAATAATGTGCTTGAGGAATCACCCAATGAACACATATAGACTTAGTTGAGGCAACAGTACTGAAAGCAAACAAATAAGAAAATGAATAAATAAACAAACAAATAGAAATACAAATAAACAAACAATATGAAACAAACAAACAAATAGAATGCTTGAAATCAAAAGTAAAAGAAAACATCCTAACAATGATAATTCCCTAGTAAGGTGAATCGAGGATAACTGACTAGGCTTAGATATGACAAATGTTTTTAGATTTTGAAATATTTGAATGTTTTTGGAATTTTGAGGGTATCTTAACTCATTAGAGAATGAAAAGATAACTACTCACAAAATGGTGAGAGCGTTTGTCTGAGGTTGCTCATAAAATGATGAGAGTGTATGGAAAGGGGGACTAAGTAACCTCAACATGAATTGAGCATGACCCACATAGTTCTGAAATGACCTCAAGTCATAGTAATTCCATCGACACTAAAGGTGAGGAAAAACCAACTAGGTCCCAACAAGTTCTCAAATCTAGAGAATGGCTAGTCAAATGAAAACAATGATGGTAAAGTGATGCAGCAATGCATGGTAAACAAGTGTTGCCCCTAGTTTACCCATAGGAAGTTATAACTAGGATATAATGACATAGGTCTAATGCCACTAATTTTCCCACAGGTGGTTATAATTAGTAGCAAGACTAGTGAAACACTAATTTTCCCATATGTGGTTATAATCAGGGTCACATAAACAAACTTGATAGAATTAAAGATATCTTGCCATATCAACTATCTCACTAATTTCATAGACCATCATTATAAACACAAATTGGATTGATTATTGTAACTTGATCAGAATCCTCTCACAAAAAGTGCAAGAAGAACCAAAGAAACCAAGATCAAAATAGGATTGGGTAGGATGACTAAAAATAGGCTTTGGTCTAGATAGGAATGGAATGATAGGATGGATAAAATGGTAAGAGGGTTTGCTCCAAAGTGATGGGGTGAATAGAAGGATACATGATAATTGTAAAAGGATATGTAACAATGGCAATGGCAATGTGAGATGATATGGTACATGTTTTTGGCTTGGGTGTGGTTTTTGCTTCTGTTGTCCCTGTTGATGGGGAGATGCACATATTAATCAATAAATGATATAAATAGAATACTCGATCATGTTAATTGCTAGACCACAGCTCATTTAAATAGCTACTATATCAAAAATGGCCTATAGATTTGGTTACTAAGAATGATTTTGTGATTTTCATTGGTCATTGATTCTAATTCCTTCATGTATCGAGACAAGGTATCTTTATAGCCTCTACAAAGGAAAGTGCGGCTATGGATGGTAAACAAGGACAAATAATGGATGGTAGGTTTTATTATGAAATGGAATATTAGATGATGATGGAATGTATAATGGTAGGGAATCAAATGAAGATTGAGATGTTCAGTCATATGTAATGTTGTTGATGCTGGATTTGATATAATTTTGGTTGTGGCAGGGCCAAAGACTTGTTCTCTCAATATGACCACCAATATTTTTTGTTTGATCTTGATGGTAGCTACCATCTGATTAAGCTATAGATTGGAAGCTACTTTCATTTTTTCTTCATTCAATAGTGAAGAAATTTTATGCTTAGTGATTGGTGGCTCAATGAGGTTTTCACTAATGAATTTGTCTTGATTGTCATGTAACACCTTTGAGAAGGTTTCACTAATGAACATTGGCTTTTGACTTTGATTATCTTCTAGCACTTTTGAAAAAGTTTCACTAGAAGATGCTGAGTTCTGACTTTGATTGTCCCCTAGCACCTCTAAAAAGGTTTCACTAGGAGAGTGTTATTCTACTACATGAATGTTGTCTTGGCCTCCTTGCTCTTCTTCAACTACTATGTCACCAGGATGCAATTCAATAAAGTGTGATTATGTCAGTTTTAATTGACACTTACGGTAGGTGGAATGTTAATATAATGGCTATGTTGGGTGGTAATTATGGGATGGTAAAAGGTAGCACAATCTTCATAGAAGATAATAGGAGAACTTATGTTGATGTTGAAGTACTCATCCTCAAAAATTGTATAAGGATCACAAATATATTCAATTGATCTTCAAGGCAATTATAACCAATGTTGTAACAACCAATACTATAATCTATTTTTGACTCTGATTCTAAAGCAAGGGACTCTGAATCTAATTTTGTAATTGATGTTGATTTTATCTTTGATGCTAAATCCAATGTCAGTTCAAAAATGGAACCTGGATCTAATATTGATTCTTCATCTGATATGGTTGTTTTGATAATGTTCTATTGAATGCTAAATTTTTGACATGTAATGGCCTGTGATGGCATAATGGGATCAATAAAAATTGATTCATCTTGGAAGGGTTTAACATAGACTAATTTTTTTAAGTGAAGCCCCTCATAAAAAGGGAACTGCTCAAGGGATATCTCGACAAAATCATGTCTATCAAAGTGAGACTCCTCAATGAGTGGCAAAAGATCAAGAGATAACTCTACCGAGACTGGCTTGTCAAGGAGATGAGGCTCTTTAAAAATAGGTAACATATTAATAGGTAACTTATCACCATTTATCTTATCACAAATGGGTGTTCAATAATAACATTTTAGTTTTGGTTCACAATTGGTTTCAAAAGATCAATTTTCAATCCATTTTGATCCTCATAAGATGGATTTTGAAGAGGTAACGGTTCTTGTTTAGGCTCAAAAATCAACACAAAATTTCTAAAGTGGGGAACATTTGGTTTAGCAAGAACAATGGTTTGTGGCTCAATAATGGACTCTCCAAATATTAGACTATTAAAGAAGGGATAAAAAATAATTGGCTCATCAAATAGAGGTTATTCAATAATAGGTTCATCAAAAACTAGTGATAGGGCAAAAATGGTAACAACTAGATGCTTCTTAGTTTGGTCGGTTGTACAAACCAAAGGAGGAGGTCCTAAAATGGTAATGACTGGATGCTTCTTAGTTTGGTTGCTCTTGCAAACTAAAGGAGGAGATCCTAAAATGGTAACAACTAAATGCTTCTTAGTTTGGTTGTTTGTGTAAACCATAAGAGGAGGTCCTAAAATGGTGATCTTGGTACATCATGAAGTTTGATTACTTACACAAGCCAAATCATCTAATTCTTCTTGATAAACCCAATCATTCCAATCGTGATTTGGATCATAAGTTGGATCTTGACTGTGTTCTCATGACTGATTTTTGTGAGGTGGATAGAAATATGTCTCACAAACCATATTGTCACCATATGAGTCTTGACTAAAGTCATAAAAGTCATTTTGTGTGGCCATTCTATCATAAGTTGGATTATCCATGACTATACCATAAGTGGAGCTAGACATATCTGCATTTAATGAAGAAAAATCCAAAAATAGAAAGACTTAAAGCTCTACAAAATCTAAAAAATTTATGTTTTAAAATACAAAAGGTTCAGCCTTGGTTGAAAGGGTGAAGTTGCATCTCAAAACTAGTTTTTGACAAGATTTGGCATAAAACAACCTAACGTCAAATGCCCAACTTCAAGGTTTTTGAAGAAAGGTTATGTTTTCCCGAACAAAGTCACAAAAAATGATGAGGATAGGCACTTGAACAAACAAATAATCAATAGTGTTTAAAATTGGGTAATCATTTAATTGAAGCTATGTAACCCAAAAGAAAAATATCTATGTACCAACCCCACAAATTGAGGCCTAAACAGAAATCAATTAATGTTTGGATCCAAACTTGACAAGGTTAATTGAAAACGTAATGTTGAAGAACAAGATTGGAAAAAATAAGTCAGACAAAGCATAATGACATATAAACAAGGCCTAAATGGCATACATGACATGGTTTGAAACAAATGGTTTTTGATACAATAGTAAACAAGTTCTTGAAACAAATTGAGCAACCTGACGACATAAACATGCTCAAATGATGTGGTCAAATGTTATGTTTCAAGGACTCAAAGGAAAAAAAGATTTGACATGATCTGGGTTGCATAACACTACCCTTCTTAACTTAAATAAATGATTTTAACATGGCTTATGAACAAATAAATAAGTTTTAGACTCAAAGCATACCAAGAAAATAATGACCAAAATACACTAAGTATAATTATCTAAATCCTAGAAAGGGTATGGTAAAATGGGGTTGACTAAAACTAATTGGTTTTTTATTATTCTAGGGGAATCAATTAGACAATGAATTTCATGTCAAATGATGCAAAAGATAAGCATGAAAATTGGGTGATCGTAACATTGGCTAGTTGTAAAAAGGTCTAGTCTTTTTTACAACCACTACATCCTACTATTCAATCAGTATAGTGTGATGTCCAAATGTAGGTACATCCCATGTGAAACTCTAAAGGAGTCAAATTAAGTCAATGTCAGGAGGTGAAACTCTAGGTCAAAGCTTCCCTAAAGAACTCATGAGAGATAATGATGTCCCCCTCGTAAGCCAAGTTTGCATGAAAATAAGGAAAGCATAAAATAGAAAGACTTTAAGGTCATTTTCAAGATCACCCAGACTTTGGTGAGTTTTTAGGGAGTGCTTTAAGTGACATTATTTCTAAGCCTTGGACTAGGTTATTTGCAATAGAAATGATGCTTTTGATTCCAAGGGTTCCCTAGAGGGGACAAATGGAAGATCATACATGCAACATTCCTCTTTTTGCCAAACAAAAATCTAAGTAAACAACTATTTCAAACAAGAATTAACAAGTGTGCAAAATATTAAGCCCAAAAAAATATTTGGGGGTGTTCATTTAACCCCTTGGTCTTAGTTGCAAACTTGTAAAACATTCACCTAAACATCTAAATTCTTTGATAAACACCAAAACAAAGTTCCGAATTGATTTTTAAGCATGCAAAAAGTGATTTAAACATGTTTTTATCAAATTTCAAGCTTGGTCCTACAACAAAAATGTTAGCATGTTCTTTAGGTTTGAAGCTCTTTTTAGCTTGAAACAATGAACTTTGGAAAAATAGCTCTCGGTCTATGTTTTTAAAAACATAGTGACTGACGTCAGTTATTACAATCGATGATGGTTACTTTGGATAACCAATGTTGGTTACCCAACTGATGTCAGCTATCCAACTAATGTCGATTAAGCTATGGAATCGATGTTGGTATTACCTATCAACATCGATTACTATGTAAAATCATGGTAAGCAAAAAATGGAAAAATAAAGTTAGAAAATTAATTTGTAAGAGTTTTAAGTGTCCAAATGGATATTTCAGCGTTGTAAAATGATTTTATTTAGGTGTGAGATGCTATTTTAGGTTATATCCTTGAGCTTTTTTGCTTTCAAATTGCCCATGCTAGGGCCCAACATCTGAACCACATTCGAATCAAATCATCTCTATAGGGGAAAAATCATTATTTATTCTTTATCAATGATCAATATTTGCCCTACTGAGGCAAAACTATCTTATCATGATCAAATCGACTCTACTAGAGTAATTTTTATTATATTCTCTTTAGAGACCCCATTCTAGTGGTGCTTCCCTTTCTGAAGCATAATATTCTCTCTTTTCCTTTAATTCTAAGCTCTCCACATTAAAGCCCATGATGGTAATATTTAGTGTGCAAATTGTCTCAAGATTGATCAATGCCGTAAGTGCGTAGCTTGTACTCTCAAATTGGGTACATTTATAATGTGTCCCTTAAATTTATGGATCATATTTTTCCTATTCCCCTATCTCTAGGGTCTATTATACTTCTAATTATATTTTGATCAAAGTATCTCTAAATAGGGAAATGCATTTTATGGGCCAACTAACTTTGATCAAATCATTTCAATTCAAAATGACAGATTCTCCATTTAGTGCTCTAGATCACTCTTTTCTTCTAATTCATTGGTACACATCACATACCTTTATTATTTGGTGTTGGAAACATCCTAAATGGGAATACAACTCCAACACATCTAAAATCACCTTTTAGTTCCTCTCTAATCAAATTATGACCCAATAATGTGACTTTTTGACCATTTTGATTAAGTGTGCACCAATTTCCAAAGAATTTCACTAAACTTGATTAAACTTAAGCTAATTAATCCAATTTAAGAGTTTAAGTAAGAATTCCATAGATATTTTTGAATATCCCATTATTGAAAATTGATTTTGAATATTTGTATCACCTAGTGACATCATTTATGGGGTGACATCCATCAAGCCATAAGTGCATAAAATATCAAGATTATGGGTCACCCATGCCTAGTTAATGCCTCCCATGCCTCTTTAATGATTATTTATCTTGAGGATATTTATGAGTTTAATTCCAAATATTAGGATTATCCATGGCCACACATCTCAATCTTGAGATGGGCAATCATGGTTGATCCTAACCAATCTCAAAAATCTATAAATAAAGAGATCATGGATATGAATTTCAAGCTATTTTGGTGCAAAGTTATTATGCTTAAATATCTTTAAAAATCTTGAATATTGCAAAGTTATAATGTTAAATTATTTCCACAAGGTTTTGCATTTGACCATAGATTTTGCTTGAAAGCTTCATCGATAAGCTAGTTTAGTGATTTGGAATCATGAGCCTAGGTTTTATGGAGTGTTCTTGAGGCATTGGAGGATTTTACCACCATTATTGATAAAGACAAGGATGTTTGATCAAGGGAGAACATGTTTTTGAGCCAAATGGGTATGGTGAATCCATTTAGGAAGGTAACGTGGTGTTGCTTTCTTTCATTTGTTTCTTGCTATCCTTTGTAATTCCCATAGGAATAGATATGATTGGTTAATTAGTTATTTATGCATGTTTCATTATATATGGACTAATGCTTGACTAACTTACTTTGTAATCCTCTCTTTAGTCATATATGGCCTCCATACTATATCACTTGGTCCTAGACTCTCCAGAGTACCCTAAAACCACTCTATGTACCTCACACCACCACCAACCCCTATGATCACACCACCTCTCCTCCATTGAAGGAACCCAATCCTATAATATTTCGATAGATACCCATCCATAGGTAGCCCCAAAGGTCTCAACACACATATGTGCTCTTATGCCCAACAGTGAAGCATGAATCCAACACTAGTGCCATATCACCTATGAACTTTGAATCCCCATAACTCCCTAAAAATCTAAACTAATAGTACCTACCCCCATATAAACATAGTCTCTGGAAACATCAACTCTACAAGAACCCATAACAAAATGTAGGGGAATTTCCCTCTTACTAAATCAGGTAAGCCATAATAGGTCACAACTAGCTACATTATCTTTGATAAATGTCTCTCTTGACACCCTCTCATATAATGCCCTGATGCCGAAACCACCTGCATGAAACTATGCATAGGCTCTATCTCCTCTATAAAACCAACCCATATATTAATTAACCTCCTTCCCCTTTATGTGGTAGATAATATCTCCATGGATAGGTAGACATGTAATCCTATGAACATCCTCTAACAAGATGCTCATCTCACCAGTAGGTAACTAGAATGTGTTAGTTGTCAGATCCCATCTCTTGATGAGGGTAACTATCATGGTAGCATCTCTCGATAGATGCTAGTAATGATGCATCACCCAAAAACCCACTACCTCTCTATGGCACTAGTCCTTCATGGTCATTATATCTTACACCTCTACAAACATCACTAGGACTTGATCACATAACTAGATCTAATCCCAAGCCTATAGAACCATCATACCAAGCATTATGTGCCATATTATACCTATTTATCTACTAGCTATCTATCTTTGAAACATTCTTCACCTATACCCATCTAATCCTTTACAAAGTTTTTTCCCCTAATCTATAATTTACTTCTATACATTCAATCAAATCTTTAACACCATTAAATCCACTCATGTTGTTATTTAGACCATTACCTGCTACAATTAAATTACTTTCATCAACATCATGTCTTTTTAAGTTACTCTATCTATATTAGTTTACAACCATTCTATAAACTTTTACCACTTAAAACCCCCTACCATCCTAGATTTTCCTACTATCCAAACATCAAAGCACCCACCCCAAACCAATCTTATTCCATGCCCATTTTTCATTCCAATACTCATACATCATTAATATAATTATATTATAAACTTATATCCTTCCTCGATCATCGATGGATCCCTTGACCATTGATGGTCACCTTGAGGCATTTTATATCCTGTAGGTCAACCATCATCAGTTAGGTCAACCATCAATTGTCACTATTGGTGACCGTTGATGGAGGACCTTGACCAACTAACCTCCTCTCCCATCCCCTAATTTATAAACATAGCTACTTTCCCCCCATTCCTACATACCATCACTAGCCCTTACCTCTATCCTTTCAAACACACCTTCCAAAACCCTCTCATAAACCCTTAAAAATCTCACACTACAAAGCCCTAGGTCATGTTCTACTGCCCACATCTACCCCTTTATGCATTCCAATCACTTTAATCATATTAACAAACACTTACTATTCCTATCAATTTAATAATAATAGGGCCTACCTCATTTTGCAAATGGTGGCATCATCTCAGTCTATGCCTAGCCACTTGCTTGCATGCTTCTCTCATATCCATCTTAGCTCCAATCAATCACACTCTCACTCGCCAATTCTATCAAGATACCTTAGTATCTCACCACACTTCCATGTACTCACTTAGACAATACCAATTATCAAATGCCAAGTTGAAAATGAGGATAAATGTTGATCCTTTTGACTTTTTATAATAGCTTTAGGGTTTTTAACGAACTGTCGATGGTTGACCCTAACTATCATCGATCACTACCATCACTAGCTACCCCTAACCATCACTACTTGTGGTTCACCTTATTTTTTCCCAATTTTTCCACCTAGCAACACTTGCACCTAAAGTAACCCCTTCCATACCCCACCTTGACCTATTTGGGAGTCACCCTTTCCATATTAAGAACTAAATTAGGCCTAAAGTCCATGTTGGATCAAATGTCCAAGAGACTATGTAGGCAGTGTCCTCTTGCCTAGCATATTAGGAGTTAGCTCAAACACCCCCTACCCAACCAACCACTTGACCCATTTACCTTTACCCACCTAGATGTTGGTATCTATTTGCATACCTTGGGTGACCTTACTTTGTTCATCATGCTCACCTTGACCAATTTTTTACCTATTGAAATTTTGTGTTATGCACCACCTCATGCGTGACTTGACCCATTGTGTTTTTATTGGGAGCACTTCCTACCCTGGATGCCTATGAAAACACCCACCCTTTCTAGGACACATGACAAGTCTGACCTGATCAGCTATGACCAACACTGGGGACTAGTTACCTTATCACTAATCTTGGAGATCAAACTCATTTTTATCAACATGGAAATGTTAGTCCATGCATAATTTTGACTACTATAATTATTTATATTTTATGTGTATACTTTCATCTCAAAAGCCCAACCTCATGACCTTTATTATACCTTTTATCAAACCCCAACCCAATTCAACCTTTGCCTCATCAACTCTCAGTTTGAAGGGGAATACCATCCTCCCATACTAAAGGTAATCAGACCTAGATAAGTCAGTAACTCATTTTTATTCTATGACTTATTAACCTAAAGATGTACAACAAAAAGGGGCAAAATGTAGGCACTCAAAAACCACTAATTGACTAGTCTTCGATGTCACCTCACTTTGGACCTATTCTCGACTCAATTTAGCTAATTTACCTAATTAAATCACCTTAGTCACCTAATAATACCTAGACACCCTTATTTAATAAACACTTTTAAACATATTAATTTTGATCCATTTCAAACCTTTTACTTCTATGGATCGAGCTTAACCATCAATGATTAGCCTAACCATTGATGATTATGTCTCTATCCTTGCAAAACAAAAATCATCTAGCTACAAGATAGGTGTGCATGTATAAAATGGAAACTTTCCCATGCATACCTCATAGCCTTTTTTCCCTTTGAATTGGCATCTTTATCCTAACCCAACTTGGCAACTTTATATCTCTTCACTTAACAAGTTTGTGCTATAAATACAAAGCTCTTAAGAGAGTTGTGAAGGGAGAAATTTGCATCCAGACTATCTTGTTTTCTTTGTGTAGGAATCTAAGACTATGAAGATCTATCCACATGAATTTTAAAGGTATGCGTACTATTATGCTATACAACTTTATTTAGGTTTCAACTATCATACACTTGTCATCATACATGTATCTCTCCTTTATTTTTAGTGTTTTCACCCTTTATCAAAATTTATTGTTCTGACCTATTGACTTACAGACTAGTACATACCCTTAGAACCCCTATCTCACCCTCTACTAATTAGCCACATCTACTTACTTCCATTTCAACCTCTTACCCATTTTATCATAGGTAACCATAGATATTTACTATAACCATCACTAGTTATAACAACTATCACTGACCAGGACAACCATCATTGATCACCTTGATCCTCATTGGTCACTGTCAAGGAAAAATAATAGTTTATTATTTTAGCCTTCCCCTCACCCTACCAGACCTTTTTTTGGATTTTGACCTATCTAAAAACCATGTTCTAATCTTTTAGACCTAGCCTTGACATACTTGTGTATGGTATTGACCTATCATGTTACATCTTCTACCAAACATGTATGTTGTTTATTTTCTTGTATAATCATTTATGTTCTTATCAATTTATCATTGTTTATTTTCATTCCCAGAACATTTTTTTCGTTGTGGGAGTGGATTGATAGCCATCTAAGCGAGCTTTTTATTCTTGTATATAACATTGCTAGGTAGTCTACCCTCCATACCTATGCAACAAATAAGTTAGTTTAGTGTGGTCTTATTGTATGTAGTCCTTCCTCACCAAAAAAGAGTTCTCACATTCATCTAGATCAATGTGCACATTCTACCATGTACCCATCTACATACCCTAATATTCATTTTATTTTATCTACTTTTAAAACTAATAAATTAAGGAAATAAATTGAAATAGATTCTAAGGGTCAGTTAAAGAATTAGAACACCAAGTTCAACAATGGTTTAGGGAAAATGAAACCTACTAATGGTTTCAAAGGTGGTTTCATGGGAAACCCATAGATTAAGAGGAAAAGACTAGTTTGAGTTTGTTTCGTTTGTGGATGTGACCACTTTAATCAAGAATGTCCTCAGGATAAATCAAAGAATAAGGGTTTAACTTCTCAGAAAGCTACATTTCAATAGTGGATTCATGTAGATATTGACAATCGATAGGCTAAGTATCAAGCTTTGCTCATAAAAATATCAAGTATTTTTTCAATCATCCAATTTATATATTAATTGATATAGGAGTTATATAATGTTTCATTACTCCTAGAGTGATTAAAAAATTATCTGAAAAGGCTAGATTAATGGCAAATGCATGGTTAGTACAATATAGAAATGAGTTAAAGGTCAAGGTTGACAAGTGTCTATTCAAAGCATATATTAAATTACCTAAGTTTAATATAGTATTAGATATTTATGTAACACTATTGGGATTCTATGATGCAATCCTAGGAGTCAATTGTCTTGTGAGGCATAAATCTAAGGTTTAATGTTTTATGAAGAAGGTAGAGTGTCAAGATGATTTTGGAAATTAGACACAACTCCAGAGTGAGATAAAGGATTTTAAACTGAGGTAGATTTTTGTAATTAAACTTAATAAATATCAAAGGAAGGGATGCCAAGAATTTAATGTTAAGATACATGAGATGGAAAAATATAAGGAACCATCTATCAAAGATTATCCTTTTCTAATAAATTTCCATGACATATTTTTGGAAGAATTACTAGGACTACCACCTAAGCATGAGTTTTATTTCTTGATTGATATCATATCTAGATCAAAAATACAATCCAAAGTGCCATATAGAATGATAACCACTAAATTGGTTGAGCTAAAGGCACAACTTTAGGAGTTATTCTAAAAAGGTCTGATTTGATTGAGTGTGTCATAATGGGGTGCTATAATTATCTTCATCAAGAAGAAAGATGACACTCTTTACCTGTGCATAAGCTATAAGATTTTGAATAAAGTAACAATCAAGAAAAGACATCCATTACCACATATTGATGATATCTTTGACCAAGATCAAGGAGACATTCTTTTCTATGATTGATCTTAGAATAAGATATCACCACTTGAAGATCCTTGAAGAGGATATCTTGAAAATAACATTTAGGACTAGATATGGATACTATGAGTTCACAATGTTAGCATTTGGATTGATGAATGCTCTAGCAACATTCATGAATCTTATGAATAGTGTGTTCATATATTATCTAGATTGCTTTATGTTGGTCTTTCTTGATAACATCCTCATTTATTTCAAAGATGAAGAAGAGCACTTACAACATCTGGAATTGGTTTTTCAACATTTCTAGAAGCATAGATTATATGACAAGTTGTCTAAGTGTGCATTTTTACAAAATAAAGTAGAGTATTTAGGACATATTATCTCTAAATATGGTATTTTAGTAGATCCAATAAGGATAAGAGCCATTATAGAGTGGCCAACACCAAATAATGTGCACAAGGTAAGAAGTTTTATGGGATTAATAGGCTATTATAGGAAATTCATTCCAATTTTTTTAAAGATAGCTAATCCAATTACCTCTCTTCAACAAAAGAGTCAAAGTTTCATCGAGTCAGATAAGTTTGAGGTAGCCTTTCAAGAAATAAAAAGGAGGCTTACTTCAACACCAATGATAAGTGTTCCCAATCCTAATAGTCAATTCTCAGTGATCACAGATGTATCTGGTGATGGACTAAGAGTTCTTATATAGGATGGTTCAATGGTAGCCTATGAGTCAAGAAAACTAAATCCATATGAGGTGAATTATGCTCCTCATGACATAGAGCTTGTCGTAATTGTGCATGTTTTTCAACTTTGGAGGCATTATCTATTGGGAAAACCATTTGAGCTCAAGATTGATAATTTGGGACTCAAGTACATCTTCACCAAAATAAATATAAATACTCATCAAAGATGATGGTTAGAGTTATTATCTGATTATGATTTTTATATTAACTATATCAAAGGAAAGGAGAAATAGAGTAACTAATCCTCTAAGCCATAGAGTATCATTCATGGCTACTATCAAGAGTATTTTTAGAGATCAAGTGATCAAATTATCATAAGGAGACGAATTATATGATCAGGTTAGGAAATCATTATTTAAGAATGTTCAAATCTTAAATATAAGGGATTCATAATAGAGAATTATGATCTATTGAGATACACCATTAGGATATACGTACTAGATCGAGAGAATTTGAGGAGAACAATGTTATAAGAACTACACAGTGCCCCATATTTAGGACATATAGGAGTAACCAAAATTATGGATAGGATTAGACCACTCTATTTATAGAAAGTAATTAAGAGAGATGTAACATATTTTATGTCTCATTGTCTGGAATGTCAATGTGTGAAAGCTAAACATGTGCTTCTGACAGGATTGCTATATCCACACAATATATCAAAGTGAAAGTGGTAGATGATCAGTATGGACTTTGTCCAAGGTTTGACATTATCATGGAATAAGCATGACATAATCTTAGTGGTAATTGACAAACTAACCAAGGTAGCTCACTTTATGTTAGACAAGTTGACTGATGATGCACCTACTCTTGTGAAAAGATTCATAAAGGAAGTATATTAGTTGCATGGTTTTCCAATTAAGATTATTTTGGATCATGATCCAAAGATGAATTATAAAATTTGGTTGACTCTGAATTCATATCTAGGTATGCATTTAAACTTTAGCACTACATATCACCCACAAATTTATGGACAGATAGAATGAGTTAATCCAATTTTAGAAGTTACCCTTTGTATGTATTACATGGATCAATAATATAAGTGGGATGATTACATTTAATTGGTTGAGTTTCCTTACAACTCATACCAATCAACATTAAAGATGGATTCATTTAAGGCATTGTACAAAAGGAGGTGTCTAACACGAATCAGTTGGGATAGGTTAGAAGATAGGGTAGTCTTTGGACCTAAGATGTTTTCAAAAATGGAAAAGCATGTTAAGACAATAAAGTAGAGGGTGGCTGAGGCCAATGATAGATAGAAAATTTATGCTGATTTGAGGAGAATAGCTAAGTAGATTTCTTTAGGTGATAAAGTGTTTTTGTGGGTTAAGCCTAAAAAAAGCTTGATTAAATTCGATAAGTTAGTGAAACTTTCACCAAGATATGTAGGACCCTTAAAGGTTTTAGAAGAGGTCAACCCTATAGTGTATAGGCTTGAATTTCCACCATATATATCTCTTTTGCATAATGTCTTTCGTGTGTCTTATCTTAAAAAGTATATAGCTGATCCTTTACATGTGCTAGATTAGAATGCTTTGCAGGTTATGGATCCCAGGGTGGTCATGGTATAACTAATTAAAGTAATTGACACACACAAAATTCATTTGCATAATATAGAAGTGTCATAGTGCAAGGTCCTGTGGGACCAATACTTTGAGGATAGTGCCACATGGGAGGATTATGATGAGTTTTTCAAGTTATTACCATATTTGTTTGCTTGGTTTGTTACTGTATATTAGTATATTTTTTTGGTGACCAATGTTTTAAATTCATAACTTGTGTTTGAATAAATGTCATCAAGATGATGACCAACTTTAGTGGGAAAGATGTCACATCTCAATTTCTCTCTAAGATAAATAACCTATTTAACACATGGATTATTATGGTTGTTTAGATAATTAACTAATATTTGATTAAACTTGATGACATATGTTGATTATGAGACAATTTTGTTGATTAATTGACATGATTAGATGCTATGAAGTTAGTTGTGCTTTTATATTTTTTTACTTTGTGATCATGTTTGATTATTTTACAAATTGTTTTATGTATATAATGATGTTTTAATCTAACTACCTTCATTGACATGAGGTAGATGTAGGAAAAATTCTTCTCTTAATTCATGATGGAGGGAGAGTATCATTGGAGAGGATGGTTAGATGGATACATTGGGGGTTGATAGAAAATGAATTCCAAAAAACCTTGTACACACCATTTAGTATATCATGTTTTGTAATTAATTGGTTGATATGAATAGCAATTTTGTGTACTTTTATTCTAGGTGTTTGTTAATATGATTTTGATTATTGATAATGACCATGTTATTTAATTGAGTAATTTAATTAGTTTAGTTAATGTGTTAGACTATAATATGTGATGTATTTGTTTGAAATAATAGTTGACTAAATGAGTAAATTTGTATATGTAATGGTCATTAAAAAGTATAGACAAATTATATTATTATTTATTGATGATGATGATGATGATGATGATGATAATAATAATAATAATAATAATAATAATAATAATAATAATAATAATAATAATAATAATAATAATAATAAAAGATTATTGATATATGAGTCATCTTAATATTTGCCAACACTTGGATTGACTAAGAGCAATTGAGAGAGGGAGGCTAAAGAAAAAACTAAAAACCCTAAATTTTTTGGTAGGTTTAGGATGTAGACAACCCAAAGTAGAAGCTCAATTTTCTATCCAAGATGTATATATTATAGAAAAGTGGATTGGTTTCTCATCTGAGCCAGGTTTGAAAGAGGTGGAGGAAAAGCTTCAATCTGTCATGAGGATGAAACCAAAGGATTCAATAGGTGGACATCTCCCACTTGATGATCATGTTAGTAGGAGTTGCTCACCATCTTTAAAATCATCACCAACCTAGGATGGGTCACCATTGCCTATTTGGGAAGGCCCTACAAATGAAATCCATTTTAATAGGGAGATTATAAAATTTGGTGAGGATAGAGAGTTTGTTTGGGAGACTATGGGGCTCACTCAAGTCATTTTTCACTTGGAGTCATAAACTCTAATTGGCAAGTTCATAGGTAAATGACCAGTCATTAGGGAAATCAAAGCTTGGGTAACTATAAACTAGGGTAAGAATCTTGAGATTAAATTTTTACCCAAAGGGTTTTTCTCTATGATTTTCCCAAATCAAGATAGTTGTAATGTGGTTCTTCAAAAGCCCTTTTGGGCTTTTCATGGGGTGGGTCTTTGGCTCCAACCTTGGAAGCCCAAATTTGATTCAACCTTAGAACATCTAGGTAATGTTATCACTTGGGTTAGGTTTTATGGTCTTCTAGTTGAATACTGGAGTAAGGAATGTCTCACTACTTTGGGAAACTTATTGGGCTCTTGTGTTAAAATTGATCCAAAAATAGAGGGGTTTCTTAACATCCTATGCTAGGTTTAGGGTTTTTCTAAACCTTTCATAAGCTATTCCAAAAATAATTCTGATTAAGTCCCAAGGCTGAGTTTGGAGTCAAATAGTTGACATAAAAAATATCCCCTTCTGGTGTTTCAAGTGCAAAAAAACTAGGAATATTTAGAAACATTGCACATGTAAAGGTAATCAAAATCCTTCAACCTCATTCCATCATATAAGGCATTCAATCCCATCTTATTCCTCAAAATTTCATAGGAGAAACTCAGGCGTCTTCTAGTCCAAAAAGAATCAAGATCTAAGAAAAAATAAAGTAAATTTGGACTCATCAGTTTTAGCCAAAGAGATGCCATCATTTTCACACCCATAGAAGGTGGTATAACCCTCTCTTCTAGTACCCCCTGGTAGAATTCTCATCTTTCAATAATAATAGGGCAGATATTCCAGAGATAGAGATGTTGCTAGAAAAACTAGGCAAGGTAGATTTTCTATCCCCAAACACTTTGATCAAAGGATGTGATTTTATCTCATAGCAATCTCAAGCCATCAAAGATTTTATTCAATACTCAAAAGGAAACCTAGAAAAAAAATGTCTTTCCTAACAAGGATTTCCTAGATTAAGAAGATAATCCAATGATTGAATCTCTACAAAGTTACTCCAAGATTGAAGAATCAGATTATGAAGAACTTTTGTCTAGAAAATGTTTGATCATTGTGAAGAGGCAAAAGTCTTAGCTGAATCCTAACTATGGTGAAGGTATTAAATGGGGTAGGAAATATAAGTATTCTCTAGTGGTGGATCAAGTCTCATGTGGTAAACAAGGTATTTTGACTAACTTCTTTGACTCAGAAATTCAAGAGGCGAAATTCCTCCCATATACACCATGAAAATCCTTTCTTAGAATGTTAGGGTATTTAATGCCCATAACAAAAGTGTTTAGTTATATGCCTCCTCTCTTCTAAATGTCCTAATGTAGTGTGGAAGAATCCCTCTCCTTGATGCATCTTGGTTGGAAAGCTGGAAAGGTTCCTTTGTTGAAGCTACTAGGGTGTCAGAAGGTCGTGCTATTTTATGGGTACCCTATAAAGTTAAAGTTGAAATGGTTAAAGCTTGTCCTCATTGGAAATTATGTAAAATATCTTATATGTATTTTGATGTGAGTTTTTTCTTATGTAATGTTTATGGTCCTAAAGATTAGACTACCAAGTTATAGCTATGGGTAGAACTCAATGACCTTTGTGCTCATTTTTTGAATGCTAAGATTGCCCTTAATGGGGATTTTAATACCATCTTTCATCAGTCATAAAATATCAGGGGTAAATGGATGGGGTCTTTAGGGAATCAAGATTTTTCTCATTTTGTTTCCAGCAATGATCTTTTAGATTTACCACCTAAATAAGGTTATTTCACTTGGAATAATAAAATATGTGGAGATCAAAACATTCAGGAATACTTGGATAGATTTATTGTCTCAAACTCCTAGATGTCCCAAAATTGGTTGATAAAACATTTCATTGTTTCCTTTTCTAGATCTGATCATCTTCCTATTGTTCTTTCTATCAGTGTGGATAAATCTCCTCCACATTGCCCCTTTAAATGGGAAAATATGTGGCTCAGGGATCGATCTCTCTTTGGGATAGTGAAAAACTGGTGGAATAAAAGTCATATTAATTTTCATTCTCCCATGTTTTAGATAGCCAAAAATCTTCAATTTATCAAAGGTCAGCTGAAAGAGTGGAATATCAATTGTTTTAAAAATATTTTTTAGGAAAAATTCTAAGTGGAAGTAGATCTAGATAATCTAAGTCACTCTATTTTCCAAGATGGTATGGATAAATTCTCCTATAGGAAAGAGAAAGTGTTGCTAGTAGATTATGAGGAATTGCTTTTGAGGGAAGAAATATTTTGGAGGCAAAAATCCAAGATGGAGTGGTTAAAAGAATGTGATAGGAATTTGGCCTTTTTTCATAAATCAGTCAAGATCAAAAGAAATTTCACTCATATTTCTCAAATCCATGCATCAGATGGAAATATTTTAACCAATGTAACTAAAATAAAAAATGAGGCTATTAGTTTTTTTACTGATCTTCTTAATAATGCTAAATTACTTGATCTATAGGCTTAGAACCATAACCTCACTTTCATCTCCAAATTGGTTTCTCTTAAGCAAAATGAAAATATTTTGGTCCCCTTCTCTCTTTAGGAAGTTAGAAATGCTATTTTTAAAATGGAAAAGGATAAGTCCCCTTGTCTTGATGGTTTTCTATTTGATTTATTCTAGACCTTCTATGATATTGTGGGAGTGGATGTCCTTCAGATGGTGTAAGAATCTAGGAAAAGATCTAAAGTCTTTGTTGATCTGAATGCTACTTTTATATCCTTCTTTCCTAAAGGAGACTCTCAAGAATTTTTTGGTGACTTCAAACCAATCTCCTTATGTAACATGGTTTATAAGATCATTGAAAAAGCTATGGCTCTAAGTCTCAGGAATTTGCTGGAGTTCTTGTATCAAAGGAACATGTAGGGTTCATCTTGGGTAGGAATATTTAGAAAGGTCTTATTATTACTCATGATATTATTCACTCCCTATCGGTCTCTCATAAAAAAGTCATGTTGTTGAAACTATATATCATTAAATCATATGATATAGTTAATTAATGCTTCCTCCTTAAAGTCTTGGAAAAATTTGGCTTTTGTAAAAAAGGTGTAACTAGATTTTTAACTGTATTTCTAATCCTAGATTCTCCATTTTGGTGAATGGTAGTCCAACTGGCTTCTTTCAAGATTATATAGGTCTTCACCAAGGTGATCCTTTATCTTTATTTCTCTTTATTTTGGTGGCTAAAGTTTTAGGTAGATCTATTTCTAAGGCTAAGGAGGGTTCTCTACTATGTGAAATTTAAATGTCCACTGGTTTGGCAAATTTAATACATCAATAGTTTGCTAATGATACCTTATTTTTTGGCCAAGCATCAGTGTATGAAGCACATGTCTTTAAGGATATCCTCGTTAGTTATGAATTGACTTCTAATCAGATGCTGAACATAAGAAAATCTGAGATCTGTTTCCTAAATTACTTCAAGTAGATTCAACAAGTGATTTCTCTTGTTTTAATTTTTAATATAGATATAATACCTTCTAAATATTTGGGAGTTCCACTTTTCTATAGTAACTCATGCTTAGTGTATTGGGTGGGTTTGGTTCAATCATTCAAGAATCATCTAGGCTCTTGATAAGGTAAATGGCTTACTCTGGCTGATCATATTACCCTCATTAAATTGGTTCTAAGTGTGCTACCCATTTATTGCCTATCAATCCTTTAGCCTCTGGGTTATATCATTAAAGAGATTAATAAAATTATGAATAACTTCTTATGGTAAGAAATGCACAATCAAAATAAGATCCTGTTGATGAAATGGGAAAGAGTCTATAAAATTAAGATAATAGGTGGAACTAGAAGTGCAAAACTAGTCTAGATTATGGTGTCCAAACCAGAGGCATTATGGGCCAAGGGGATGCATAGTAAATATCTTGCTTTGTATGATCCCTAAAGCATCAGATCTATAGCGGACCCTCCTCAAGGCTTGTATCTCTAGAATTTTCTCCTTAAGTGCAGACCCATTATTGCGAATCATGTCTCTTAGACTATCAATAATGGTAGGACTACCAATTTTTGGGAGGACTCTTGGAATGACCATAAACCTATTGTAAAGAATTAGTCATTGAGGGATGTTAAGTGTATTCTTTCTTTGGCTTAGGGATCTTCACTTGTGGAATATATTGTTCTTCAGATGATTTTGGTTGAAATTCTTGGGTGTGGAAAGAGCTCGAGGGTGGGAATTCCTGATGATCAGATGGTTAGGCTCACAAAATATTTGAAATTGAGAAAAATTTTACCCAATGAGGAAGTTAACTCCATCCATTGGATTGGATCCAAATTAGTTTTCTATAAAGTAAATCTTGGTTATCAAATGATAGATGCTAAGGATGATTTGATGGCTTGGGCCTATTTTCTTTATTGGGATAAATATGGTCTATAAAAAGCTGGGGCCTTTAATTGGCTTACAGTACAAGATCATATCTTGACCCAACATAGACTCTCAAATATGGGTGTTTGTGTCCCATCATGGTGTGTCCTTTGCAAATCTAATGAATAAACAACACACCATTTAATTTTCTCATGTCCTCTTGTAATTTTCTATTGGCACTAACTCTGTGATAAATTGGAATGGTCCTAGGCTTGGCCCCTATCACTGTTGGCTACTTTCTCCTCATGGTTAATTGGTGATGTCCAACACTCCCTTTTTGTCTTGTGGTGTGCTAGTCTTGCTATTCTGATCTGGTCTCTCTAGAAGGAGAGAAATTTATAAATATTTGAAGGTAAAGAAAAGCCTCTTTCTAAGATTCTTATAGATATTGAGGTATCCCTTGGAAAAGTTATTTATTCATAGATCAAGAGACGTAAAGGATATCTTTCTAATTGCGATATGAGGATTGGCACAAAATGGAACCTAATCTCTATGCCCCCTATTAATGGGTCAATAATTATTGGTAAGAAAGATAGAAGAAGGAAGCAAAATTGGGCCCCTCCTCTTGTGGGCTGGTTTAAGTTTAACTTTGATGGAAGGTCTTAAGGAAACCTAGGCACATCAAGGGTGGACTACATAAATCATGACTAGTATGGATCCCTTATTCAAGCCATGTCTAGGAAGATTTAATATGGTTCTAATAATGAAATGAAAGCCCAAGTGCTTGTGAGCAAAATCAAATTGGCCATCCAGTGTAGTTTACCAAAGTTGATTATTGAGGTTGATTCTTAAGTGGTCATTTCAACATTCAAAAAGGAGGCTACCTCTTGGCATCTAGAGAATATTTTGAAGAATACCTAGAGGAATCTAGATGCCTTTTATTTGATTGAGAGTAAACACTATTATCAAGAGGCTAATTCAGTTTTAGATTTCATAGTGAACTATGATATTGATCAAGCACAAGTTTGTCGAGTAGACAATATGAGTAGTACATAAGAAGATTTTTTTATCTATCTTGATAATTGATTTTAGCTAGATTATCTCTCTAATTTGTACTTTTGTATTAATTTTCTCACAAATAAATTACAAAAGCTATTAGGTATTTTAGTAGGGGTCTAATTATAGTAGAGTGGGAATTGGTTAAATCTTGTGGGATGGTAATCCTAACACTATCTTTCTATCATTACATGTAATGATTTATGTTAGATGTGGGAATCGAGTAACAAATTTGCATTTATAAGGAAAAGTGGGATTGATTGGTAGGACTGGTAGCCACTTAAGGCACAAGGGAGTCATGAATCTTCCTTCACACCTCATTATTTCTCCTACCCTCTTAGTCTTTATTAGCCTTCATTGCATATACATTCATAGAGTGCTCTTTGGTGTGTGCTATGTTTGAGGTCAACTATACAAAGAATGGAGAACATGATTGAGATTTATTTAGTGATTATGTGTGTGTATGAAACCAATGAAGCTCATGAAAAGGAACTTTATGGCCAAATATCGAAAGCACATATTAAACACATCTTTTGGATGCTGATTAAAGAAATGTTTGGTGTTTAGTGGATATTTTGGATCAAGATTTTCTTGTGAAGGGTGTTCAAAGTAGGGTTAATTATGAAATGGTTGAAATTTTTTGTGTTGAATGTCAAGACCCGAAAGCACAACTGATTACCAACTACAAGCAACTTAACATGCATAATTAAACTAGAAGTAACAAGTAACTAGAATTCGGAAATAACACAGAATATGAGAGACAATACCCAATTGTATTAATACTCTTCTAGAAGGAAATACAACAAAGAAGATGCCACAGTCTTCTTCCTTACACACCTCTAGGGCTCCCACACCTCTAGGGCATAAACAGTAAATCTCTTCAAGAGCTCACTCTCTCTCTTACGGTCCCAACAAGTATCTCACACACAGAGTTGTTGTTCACCTCTAACCAGTCAATATCACTACTACCAGTACACCGAGTATACACACATATTCAACCGAGTACACAACTCACTCCAAGTAGATCTCCCATGAACATGCAACAACCTGCAACTCAAATGATCTTACTTTGGAAGGATCTACCTTGCCTTCCTCTTTGCTCTTCAGTCGAGTACACACCGTACTCCAAGTAGATCTCCCCTGATATTGCTCCATGTTGTGTTGCTGACCTCCTTGATCATGCACACTTGCAAATCAATCTAGTTTTGCACACCTGCAAACCTAGATCTCGCACACACATACACCTACAAAGCAATGATCTTACTTACCATGTAGATCTCCAAACGTGGCCTTGCACACCTGCTGACCAAGATCCTACTTACATGAAGAATCCTTCTGATTCTTCAAACTAACACCCATACTTGGCACTATGGCATTAAGAAGAACACACCTTGCTCTCTTCACTCTGAAGGAGCTAATTTTGCTCTCTTACTCTCTAGCACACTTTACAATACAACCCATGAGTCTATTATATAGATCTCATGCAAACAATAATTAGACATCTAATTACAATAATTAGATTAGTAGCTCCAAGGCTAAAATTAGCCTTTAAGATGCAAAAAACTAATTCGTTAACTGACTATTCGTCAACAAGTAGTTTTGGAACCACACAGGTGATCGACGTTAGTCCCTGTCTGTCTGAAGATGACCAATGTCAGCCAATCTCTGATCGATGCTGGTTGCTTTGTACACTAGATATGAACAACATCAGTTGCACTTGTCGACGTTAGTTTCTATAACACTGAGCAATCATCCTCCATGTCTGCATCAGTAAAGCTTTTAGCTCCATAACCTAACAATCTCCCACTTGGAGATAAATAGTTACACTTATACCTGTACCTGTACACCATCTAATTTGTTTCCTGGCTTGTATCCCTCTTCAAGCTCAATCTTGAAGACCAACCACCACACAACCTGTGGTGCACCACCTGCCATCCAAGTAACCTGCCAAATCCAAAGTACTTGACCCTGCATAGCATGAATCCCTGCTGCTGGTCCCTCTCAGATAGCTGAGAACCCACTGAACTACTTTCCAGTGCTTCCTTCCCAAATTGACTACCAACTTTTTGATAGCACCCATTGCTTGGGAAAACTCAGGGAGTACACATGTACTCAACCTCATCATGTGATTGGAGACCCTATTCTGTGAACTGTCCATCCATAGGTGTGCTGCTCTATTCTGCATCCTGCACTACCTTCACACAATCATCCTGTGACAACATCAACCTGTGATCTTCCCTGTCTCTAGGATACTCATGCCAAAGAATTTTGCTGCTCCCAAATCCTTCATGGAAAACCACTGAACTAACCTTTCTTTAGCTCAGCAAAACCCTATATATCTAAACTTACAACAAGCTCATCCTCCACATATAGTGACAGGCTAATGTCATGACCATCATCTACCTAGTAAGACAAACACAATGGTTACACTGACATTGACTAAAGCCCTACTTTGTCATCCACCTGTCAAAAACTGTACCACTGTCCTACAACTTCCTCAAGACCATATGACCTGGCCTTTCATCTCACGTTTCCATTCTCTCTATTCTTTAACCAAGGAATCCATTCGTCTCTTAGTGCTTTTATACCGACTGACAACCCTACCAAATCTCTTGTTTGGTTCTGCATCCTATTCATGCCATGCTCCCACTATTTCCTGGATCCTTCTTGCTCTATAGTGAGAAATGAGTATAAAGAAGAGGAACAATGAATTTGAGGCTTACTTACCCTTTTAGTCCTCCATATGGGCATTTGAGACTCCTTAACAGCTTTCTGTCTACCCAAAATCCATTCCAGTGACTGACCTCGATCACCACATAGTCTGCATTTGATCAATGTCAGTTCCATGTGACTGTCCAGGTCACCGATGCCGATTATCCTACCAACGTCAGTCTTCACTTGCCTGACACCACCGACTCCTCTGGTCTGCACATAATCAATGTCAGTGCCTGTCTGTTCGACGTCGATTCTTCCTGACTGATGTCGGTACCTGTAATCACCTGTGAGTGATGACTTTTTACCCATGAGCTCTCTTTGGATCAAAACCTTGTCCAAACTACCCTACTCAGAGTTACTCAGCCTTCTCCACTGATCTCTGTCTATCATCTCCTCCATGAACACCAAGGCTTTCCAATTCTTAAGTCTGTCAAACACATCTGACTTCCTTTTAAGAACATGCATCTCCTTCTTGCTCATGTGACCAAGCCTACAAAGCCACATCTTCACAACAGAAGAAGAATTAGTAATACAAGCAAGTAGATAAAGAGTACCTGCTTTCTTACCACACGCTAATTCAACTGCATCCGTTGTGAGAGTTCCCGTGCATCTCTCATCACCCAGCTTCCCTGAAGAAGTTAGCCACATCTTCAAGACCGAGACCTGCATGACCTCCTTTAACACCCATGTGTTGGCCGTCTGTAATTTTAGCTTCACTTCCCCTTTGCCAATTATTTGACAAGGCACACCAGACCCTAAATCAATATTTCCAAAGTCTCCAAAGACCTTAACATGGAAAAATACTCTATTTTTGGCTGCATGGAAAGAGGCAATATAATCTATAGACCAAGATTCTACTTTATCCAGAGCATCCTGTGTAACAACACCTACAACATTTGCTTCTCTAGTTCCTTCATGCTAATCTTCTACCAACCAACAATTTTTCTTACACTTGCTCTTTCTTTCCATAACACCGTAATTGACCATTTGTGTTTTTCAATTCCTCCATTCTTAGTGTACTTTCTTCTACCATTGCTATACTCCCACTCAATCACAAACCCCTGAGAGTGACCTGTAATCAAACACAAACCTGCTCCTTGCAACCTTAGCTCTGATACCAACTGTCAGGACCTGAAAGCACAACTGATTACCAACTACAAGCAACTTAACATGCAGAATTAAACTAGAAGAAACAAGTAACTAGAATTTAGAAACAACACAGAATATGAGAGACAATACCCAATTGTATTAATATTCTTCTAGAAGGAAATACAACAAAGAAGATGCCACAGTCTTCTTCCTCACACACCTCTAGGGCTCCCACACCTCTAGGGCATAACTAGTAAATCTCTTCAAGAGCTCACTCTCTCTCTTATGGTCCCAACAAGAAACTCACACATAGAGTTGTTCACCTCCAACTAGTCAGTATCACTACTGCCAATACACTGAGTATACACACATACTCAATCGAGTACAGAACACACTCCAAGTAGATCTCCCATGAACTTACAACAACTTGCAACTCAAATGATCTTACTTTGGAAGGATCTACCTTGCCTTCCTCTTTGCTTTATGACTGAGTACACACCGTACTCCAAGTAGATCTCCCCTAATATTGCTCCCTATTGTGTTGTTGACCTTCCTGATCTTGCACACCTGCAAATCAATCTAGTTCTACACACCTGCAAACCTAGATCTCGTACACACATACACCTACAAATCAATGATCTTACTTACCATGTAGATCTCCAAACGTGGCCTTGCACACCTGCCAACCAAGATCCTACATACATGAAGAATCCTTATGATTTTCCAAACTAGCAGCCATACTTGGCACTATGGCACTACGAGGAACACACCTTACTCTCTTCACTCTGAAAGAGCTAATTTTGCTCTCTTACTCTCTAGCACACTTTACAATATAGCACATGAGTCTATTATATACATCTCATGGAAACAATAATTAGACATCCAATTACAATAATTAAATCCATAGCTCTAAGGCTAAAATTAACCTTTAACATGCAAACAACTAGTTCACTAACTTAATATTCATCAATAAGTAGTTCTAGAATTGCACGGGTAACCGACATCGGTCCCTGTCTATCTATAGATGACCGACGTCGGCCGATCTCTAACTGATGCCGGTTGCTCTGTACACTAGATATGATCGACGTCAGTTGTGCTTGCTGACGTTAGTTTTTTTAACACTGAGCAATCCTCCTCCATGTCTGCATCAGTGAAGCTTTTAGCTTTACAACCTAACAATCTCCCACTTGGAGATAAATAGTTGCACCTATACCTGTACTTGTACACAATCTAATTTGTTTCTTGGCTTGTATCCCTCTTCAAGCTCAATCTTGAAGACCAACCACCACACAACCTATGGTGCACCACCTGTCATCCAAGTAGCCTGCCAAATCTGAAGTACTTGACCCTGCATAGCATGAATCCTTGCTACTGGTCCCTCTCAAATACTTGAGAACCCACTAAACCAATTTCCAGTGCTTCCTTCCTTGATTGACTACAAAATTTTTGACAACACCCACTGCTTGGGCAAACTCAGGGAGTACACATGTACTCAACCTCATCATGTGATTGAGGACCCTGTTTTATGAACTATCCATCCATAGGTGTGTTTCCCTATTCTGCATCTTGTACTACCTTCACAAAATCATCTTATGACAACATCAACCTGTGATCTTCCCTATCCCTAGGATACTCATGCCAAATTTTTTTTTTGCTCCCAAATCCTTCATGGCAAACCATTAAACTAACCTTACCTTTAGCTCAGTAAAACCCTGTATGTCTAAACCTGCAACAAGCTCATCCTCCACATACAGTGACAGGATAATGTCATGACCATCATCCACCTGGTAAGACAAACACAATGGTTACACTGACATTGACTAAAGCCCTACTTTGTCATCCACCTGTCAAACCTGTACCACTGTCCTGCAGCTTCCTTAAGACGATATGACCTAGCCTTCCATCTCACATGTCCATTCTCTCTATTCTTTAACTAAGGAATCCATTCATCTCTTAGTGCTCTTATATCAGCTAGCAACCCTACCAAATCTCCTGTTTAGTTCTGCATCGTATTCATGCCATGCTCCCATTGTTTCCTAGATCCTTCCTACTCTGCAGTGAGCAATGAGTATAAAGAAGAGGAACAACAAATTTGAGGCTTACTTACCCTTTCAGTCCTCCATATGGGCATTTGAGACTCCTTGACATCTTGCTGTCCACCCAAAATTTGTTCTAGTGATCGACCTCGGTTAACACATAGTCTGCATCCGACTGACGTCGATTCAATGTGACTGTCTAGGTCACCGACGCTGATTATCCTACCGACGTCGGTCTTCACCTGCCCGACACCACTGACTCTTTTGGTCTACACATAACCAATGTCGATGCCTATCTGTTTGATGCTAATTCTTTCTGATCGATGCTGGTACCTATGTTTGCCTATGAGTGATGAATTTTTACCTACGAGCTCTCTTTGGATCAAAACCCTGTCCAAACTACCTTGCTCAGAGTTACTCAGCCTTCTCCACTGATCTTTATCTGTCATCTCCTCCATGAACACCAAGGCTTTCCAATTCTTAAGTCTATCAAACACATCTGACTTCCTCTTAAGAACATCCATCTCCTTCTTGCTCATGTGACCAAGCCTACAAAGCCACCTCTTCGCAACAGAAGAAGAATTAGTAATACGAGCAAGTAAATAAAGAGTACCTGCTTTCTTACCACATGCTAATTCAAGTGCATCTACTATGAGAGTTCCTGTGCATCTCTCATCACCCAACTTCCCTAAAGAAGTTAGCCACATCTTCAAGACTGGGACCTGCAAGACCTCCTTCAACACCCATGTGTTGGCCATCTATATTTTCAGCTTCACTTCCCCTTTGCCAATTCTTTGACAAGGCACACCAGCCCCTAAATAAATCTTTCCAAAGTCTCCAAAGACCTTAACATAGAAAAATACTCTATTTTAGGCTGCATAGAAAGAGGCAAAAGAATATATAGACCAAGATTTTAATTTATCTAGAGCATCCTATACAACAACACTTGCAACATCTGCTTCTTCATTTCCTTCATGCTGATCTTCTACCAACCAGCAATTTTTCTTTACCTGATCTTTCTTTTTATAACACTGTAATTGACCATTCATGATTTTCAATTCCTCCATTCTTAGTGTACTTTCTTCTACCATTGCTATACTCCCACTCAATCAGAAACCCCTGAGAGTGACCTGTAATCAAACACAAACTTGCTCCCTGCAACCTTAGCTCTGATACCAATTGTTAGGACCCGGAAGCACAACTGATTTCCAATTACAAGCAACTTAACATGCAAAATTAAACCAGAAGTAACAAGTAACTAGAATTTGGAAACAACACAGAAAATATGAGAGACAATACCCAATTGTATTAATACTCTTCTAGAAGGAAATACAACAAAGAAGATGCCACAGTCTTCTTCCTTACACACCTCTAGGGCTCCCACACCTCTAGGGCATAAACAATAAATCTCTTCAAGAGCTCACTCTCTCTCTTATAGTCCCAATAATCAACTCACACACAGAGTTGTTGTTCACCTCCAACCAGTCAGTATCACTACTGTCAGTACACCGAGTATACACACATACTCAACTGAGTACACAACGTACTCCAAGTAGATCTCCCATGAACATGCAACAACCTACAACTCAAATGATCTTACTTTGGAAGGATCTACCTTGCCTTCCTCTTTGCTCTCTGACTGAGTACACACCATACTCCAAGTAGATCTCCCCTGATATTGCTCTCTATTGTGTTGTTGACCTCCCTGATCTTACACACTTGCAAATCAATCTGGTTCTACACACCTACAAATCTAGATCTCGCACACACATACACCTACAAATCAATGATCTTACTTACCATGTAGATCTCCAAACGTGGCCTTGCACACCTACTAACCAAGATCCTACATATATGAAGAATCCTTCTGATTCTCCAAACCAGCACCCATACTTGGCACTGTGGCACTAGGAGGAACAAATCTTGCTCTCTTCACTCTAAAGGAGCTAATTTTGCTCTCTTACTCTCTAGCACACTTTACAATACAACCCATGAGTCTATTATATAGATCTCATGCAAACAATAATTAGACATCTAATTACAATAATTAGATCCATAGCTCCAAGGCTAAAATTAGCCTTGAACATGCAAACAACTGATTCGTTAACTGACTATTTGTCAACAAGTAGTTTTGGAACTGCACAAGTGACCAACGTCAGTCCCTGTCTATTTGGAGATGACCGACATCGAATGATCTCTGACCAATGCCAATTGCTCTGTACACTGGATATGATCAACGTCAGTTGCGCCTATCGATGTCAATTTTTATAACACTGAGCAATCCTCCTCCATGTTTGCATCAGTGAAGCTTTTAGCTCCATAACCTAACAATCTCTCACTTGGAGATAAATAGCTGCACCTATACCTGTACCTGTACACTGTCTAATTTGTTACTTGGCTTGGATCCCTCTTCAAGCTCAATCTTGAAGACCAACCACCACACAACCTGCGGTGCACCACCTGTCATCCAAGTAACCTACCAAATATGAAGTACTTGAACCTGCATAGCATAAATCTCTACTTTTGGTCCCTCTCAGATAATTGAGAACCCACTAAATCGCTTTCTAATGCTTCCTTCCCAGATTGACTACAAACTTTATGACAACACCGACTGCTTGGGCAAACTCAGGGAGTACACATGTACTCAACCTCATCATGTGATTGGGGACCCTATTCTATGAATTGTCCATCCATAGGTGTGCTGCCCTGTTCTGCATCCTACACTACCTTCACACAATCATCCTATGACAACATCAACCTGTGATCTTCCCTGTCTCTAGGATACTCATGCCAAAGAATTTTGCTGCTCCAAAATCCTTCATGGCAAATCACTGAACTAACCTTACCTTTAGCTCAACAGAACCCTATTTGTTTGAACCTGCAACAAGCTCATCCTCCACATACAGTGACAAGATAATGTTGTGACCATCATCTACCTGGTAAGACAAACACAATGCTTACACTGACATTGACTAAAGCCCTACTTTGTCATCCACTTGTCAAACCTGTACCACTGTCCTGCAGCTTCCTCAAGACCATATGACCTGGCCTTCCATCTCACGTGTCCATTCTCTCTATTCTTTAACCAAGGAATCCATTCGTCTCTCAGTGCTTTCATACCAACTGGCAACCCTACCAAATCTCTCGTTTGGTTTTGCATCTTATTCATGCCATGCTCCCACTATTTCCTGGATCCTTCTTGCTCTGTAGTGAGTAGTGAGTATAAAGAAGAGGAGTAACAAATTTGAGGCTTACTTACCCTTTCAGTCCTCCATATGGGCATTTGAGACTCCTTGATAGCTTACTGTTTGCCCAAAATCCATTCTAGTGACCCACCTTGATCACCACATAGTTTGCATTTGATCGACGTCAGTTCCATGCGACTGTCCAGGTCACTGATGCCAATTATCCTACTGACGTCAATCTTCACCTACCCAACACCATTGACTCCTCTGGTCTACACATAACTGACATCGGTCACTGTCTATTCGATGTTGGTTCCTCCTAACCGATGCTGGTACCTATGTTAGCCTGTGAGTGATGACTTTTTACCTGCAAGCTCTCTTTAGATCAAAACCTTGTCCAAACTGCCCTGCTCAGAGTTACTCAGCCTTCTCCACTGATCTCTATCCATCATCTCCTCTATGAACACAAAAGCTATCCAGTTCTTAAGTCTATCCAACACATCTAACTTCCTCTTAAGAACATGCATCTCCTTCTTGCTCATGTGACCAAGCTTACAAAGCCACATCTTTGCAACAGAAGAAGAATCATTAATATAAGCAAGTAGATAAAGAGTACCTACTTTCCTACCACATGCTAATTCAAGTGCATCCACTGTGAGAGTTCCTATGCATCTCTCATAACCAACTTCCCTGAAGAAGTTAGCCACATCTTCAAGACCGAGACCTGCATGACCTCTTTCAACACCCATGTGTTGGCCGTCTACAATTTCAGCTTCACTTTCCCTTTGCCAATTCTTTGACAAGGCACACCAGCCCCTAAATAAATCTTTCCAAAGTCTCCAAAGACCTTAACATGGAAAAATACTCTATTTCAAGCTGCATGGAAAGAGGCAACAAAATCTATAGACCAAGATTCTACTTTATCTAGAGCTTCTTGTCCAACAACACCTGCAACATCTGCTTCTTCAGTTCCTTCATGCTAATCTTCTACTAACCAACAATTTTTCTTTACCTGCTCTTTCTTCTCATAACACCATAATTGACCATTTGTGCTTTTCAATTCATTCATTCTTAGTGTACTTTCTTCTGCCATTACTATACTCCCATTCAATTAGAAACCCTTGAGAGTGACCTGTAATCAAACACAAATCTGCTCCCTGCAACCTTAGCTCTCATACCAACTGTCAGGACCCAGAAGCACAATTGATTACCAACTACAAGCAACTTAACATGTGGAATTAAACCAGAAGTAACAATTAACTAGAATTCAAAAACAACATAGAATATGAGAGATAATACCCAATTGTATTAATACTCTTCCAGAAGGAAATACAACAAAGAAGATGCCATAGTCTTCTTCCTTACACACCTCTAGGGCTCCCACACCTCTAGGGCATAAATATTAAATCTCTTCAAGAGCTCACTCTCTCTCTTATGGTCCCAACAAGAAACTCACACATAGAGTTATTGTTCACCTCCAACCAGTCAGTATCACTACTGCCAGTATACTGAGTATATACACATACTCAATTGAGTACATAACACACTCCAAGTAGATCTCTCATGAACTTGCAACATCTTGCAACTCAAATGATCTTACTTTGGAAGGATCTACCTTGCCTTCCTCTTTGCTCTTTGACTGAGTACACACCATACTCCAAGTAGATCTCCCCTGATATTGCTCTCTATTGTATTGCTAACCTCACTGATCTTGCACACCTATAAATCAATCTAGTTCTACACACCTGCAAACCTAGATCTCGCATACACATACACCCAAAAATCAATGATCTTACTTACCATATAGATCTCCAAATGTGGCCTTGCACACCTGCTGACCAAGATCCTACATACATGAAGAATTCTTCTGATTCTCCAAACCAGTACCCATATTTGGCAGTGTGGCACTAGGAGGAACACACCTTGCTCTTTTCACTCTGAAGGAACTAATTTTGCTCTCTTACTCTCTAGCACACTTTACAATACATCCCATGAGTCTATTATATAGATCTCATGCAAACAATAATTAGACATCCAATTACAATAATTAGATCCACAGCTCCAAGGCTAAAATTAGCCTTTAATATGCAAATAACTGATTCGTTAACTGACTATTTGTCAACAAGTAGTTCTAGAACCGCATAGGTGACCGACATCAGTCCCTATCTGTCTAGAGATGACTGACATCAACCAATATTTGACTGATGCTGGTTACTCTGTACACTAGATATGACCAATGTCGATTACGCCTGCCAACATCAGTTTTTGTAACACTGAGCAATCCTCCTCCATGTCTGCATCAGTGAAGCTTTTAGCTCCACAACCTATAAATCTCCTACTTGGAGATAAATAGCTGCACCTGTAACTATATCTATACATCATCTAATTTGTTTCCTGGCTTGTATCCCTCTTCAAGCTCAATCTTGAAGACCAACCACCACACAACCTGTGGTGCACCACCTGTCATCCAAGTAACCTGCCAAATATAAAGTACTTAACCCTGCATTACATGAATCTGTGCTGGTGGTCCCTCTCAGATACCTGAGAACCCACTGAACTACTTTCCAGTGCTTCTTTCTCAGATTGACTACAAAGTTTCTAACACCACCCACTGCTTGGGAAAACTCAAGGAGTACACATGTACTCAACCTCATCATGTGATTGGGGACCCTATTCTGTGAACTATCCATCCATAAGTGTGCTACCCTGTTCTGCATCTTGCACTACCTTCACATAATCATCTTGTGAAAACATCAACCTGTGATCTTCCCTATCTCTAGGATACTCATGCCAAAGAATTTTGCTGCTCTCAAATTCTTCATAGCAAACCACTGAACTAACCTTACCTTTAGCTCAACAAAACTCTGTATGTTTGAACTTGTAACAAGCTCATCCTCCACATACAATGATAGGATAATGTCGCGACCATCATCCACTTGGTAAGACAAACATAATGGTTATACTGACATTGACTAAAGCCCTACTTTGTCATCCACCTGTCAAACCTATACCACTTTCCTGTAGCTTCTTCAAGACCATATGACCTGGCCTTCCATCTCACGTGTCCATTCTCTTTATTCTTTAACCAAGAAATCCATTCATCTCTTAGTGCTTTCATACCAGCTGGCAACCCTACCAAATCTTCCATTTGGTTCTGCATCCTATTCATGCCATGCTCCCACTGTTTCCTGGGTCCTTCCTGCTCTGTATTGAACAATGAGTATAAAGAAGAACAATGAATTTGAGGCTTACTTACCTTTTCAGTCCTCCATATGAGTGTTTGAGCTCCTTGATAGCTTGCTGTCCACCCAAAATCTATTCTAGTAATTGACCTCAGTCACCACATAGTCTGCATCTAATCGATGTCAGTTCCATGTGACTATCCAGGTCACCAATGCCGGTTATCCTACCGACGTCAGTCTTCACCTGCTCGACACCACCTGTAGACACCAAAATCATTTCTACTCTTTGGTTGACTCCTTCTTGGTCCCTTTCAAACTTCACCATGCCTAACCTATGTTTTTATTAATTTTAAATACCTATTTTAAATTAATAATTCTCCCTTGGCACCTCACCCATCACACCTCACCCCACCTTGGATACCTCTCCTTGGATGCCTTCATCACCCCATACCAAATCTTAATTGCTTAAACCCCATTTCATCCCTCCCACTAGCCTCTCATACTCATTTAATCTACTTTTGACCGTTTAACCATGACCTGCTGACCTCGATAGATGAGAAAATGTACAAAAGGCTATTTTTAGCCTTTTTACCCATCTTCTAGCCGCTGACATCGATCAACTATCGACCGACGTTGGTAGTATTGTCGACATCAGTTTTCTTAAAACTACATTCTGCACCCAGAATGCGAATCTTCTTGGCCTGAACATGAATTCTTTCTCTCCCAAAATCTGACCTCTCTCTCTCCCTCTCTCCCAGATGCACATCAAGCATCACAAGGTACAGGCACTCTACAGAAATAGCTCCAAACTTTGGGTTAGAGACATTGCAAGAACATTAGCTGAATCAGCAACAAGTCTTCTACACTCCTTCAGCATATCAAAGCTAAGTATCTCTTCTGCCCTTTCATTTTCAGTAGTTTAGAAAGCATTAGTAATTAGTTCTCTTTTTACTAATTTTAAGCACTGTAGCCCAGACCTGGCTATCAACTAGAGTATCCCTGACTATCTTCCTGGAGAGGCTGAGAAGCCTTTCTCATACCCTTGCCCCTTTTTGACACCCTGTCTCTTACCTGACTCCTTCTTTAGACCTTATTTATCTCCCTACAACCCTGCACAGACCCCTTAAACCCACAGAGTCTCTTGATCGACCACAGAGTTTCTCTGAGACCTGTCCAAAGACTATTGCCTCCATCGACATCAATGGACTAACCGACATCGGCATACTTGACAAATCGATGCCGGCAAACTAACTGATATCAGTGACTATGGAAGACCAACAACAAAATATAGGTACATATTATCTCTACTTCTTGTGTTTAGTCTTTCACCATTTCTCTTTATTAGACATTATCTTTATCAACGAGTGGATTGTCATCCCTCAAAGAAGTCTTTGCACTTCTGGGACCAAGCTATGCTTGGCAATCCACCATATGTCTGTCTAACACTTTCTTTGTCTAAGTCTTCTTATCTACAGGTGTCATCTTCCACAGCCAAAGAGGAGTCCCTTTAGCCGTCTAGATAATGGTGCGCAAACTTCATCCGGGTACGTACAAACCCTTAACCAATTATCTTAGTTTCTTTCATCTTCTGAATGTGAAAAGCAAAAAATTATTAGAAACATTCTGGCACGCCCGATGGGACCCTAGGAATTCTCCTTGGGTTCATACTTTTTCTTCTAAAATCAAACTTTTTATATAGGTGCATTAGGTCTCTTCTTGCATCTCTCTTCTTCTATCTCTTTCGAAAAAACACCATCAACAAAGCTAAAAAGAATCATTCTTTTTCTTTCTTTTCTTGCATCTTAGAGTAGTAAAACTCATACTCTTCAACCTTTTCTCCACTTGTCTGCATCTGAACACACATTTCTATTTGGGCTTAAAATCTATTGCATCTCATTTCTATTTGAATGCATATTTAGTCTGCACATCTGGTAATTAAAATGACATTATGAATAAATTGTAGCACACTTATGTTACACGACCAGACCACTTGCACAAACTCAAACATCTAAACATGCCTGAGATAAGGCCCGACTAAGATTTCATCACTTAGCAGATACCTTACCCTTCTCGGCGATCCCACTTGGACTTCACTACCAAGGGGAGAGCCTACTCTGTTCTCTGGTAGAGTATAAACTCTAGGGGAAGTATATACTAGCTAAGCGGCCCAAATTATCTCTCGATTTGTGAAGTGAGGGGAGCTCACTCCTTAACACTAGGCCACGTACGGAACCTAACACAGATCTTGTGCACCAAAACTAACCTAAAACCAACCTTAGACTGCTTCTTCTAGGACCTGTTCTAAAAGCCATCTTTCCAAACACACTCTAAGGCATAAGCCAACATGATTCTAAAAGTTTATTCTTAGGATTTAACGTTTAGGGTCTGCTTGTCTTCATTTTCTTTTCTATTCTTATCTAGTTGTTTTAGCTAGTAAGGACGTATTATCTTGCCTTGAATGGTTTTGACACATAGTCAAACCAAGACTCTTGTTGACCACGCGAGGCAACAACCGCTTCCACCTTCACCTTCCATAACTAGTCCTCTAATGGAGTATCATTCAGAGACCGAACAAAATCCTACCCAACCGACCCCGACTCAACCTCCCATTGTCCCTGAGGGGGACCAAGACTTTGAAAGGTTCCTTGACCTCAATGTCAAGGCCCTTCAACATTATCTTGTAAGAAGTCAAATGCGAGACTCCTTAGGCAACCCAATTTATGGTATGCCAACCTCCTTAGTTGAGACAGCAGCCACATCAACAGTGTCCACAATTCAACACATAGACAACCAAGCCGTTAATTCAACCAGCAACCCAACCATATCTTATCTTCAAAGTGTGACCTCTCCTTCTCTTCCTAGACCTACCTCCATTGGGGTTCTGGCACCCCCACAACCACAAACTATGCAACAAAGCTCTACACCCTTCCAAAACCTAATTGTCTCCATCTCGCCTACTCTTGCATCCATCAACACAAGAGTAACTACCTACCCTTCAACAAGTGTTGCCACCCCTCAACCACCGGTGGCAGCCCCTATTCAATTTGTGCCCTCCAACTCCATGGCACAGGTACCCTTGGCTCCAACATCCATCCTGATGACTAGTTACCCATATGTTGCGCCTATACAAGCACAACCAACTACGTCATATGCCCCTCTTAACACCTTCCAAGTGCCCTACAACCTAAGGGGCGCCCCACCCATGAATCCATCAACCGACTTAATCAAAATGTTGATGGACAAAATGTCTAATCTTGAGACCTCAATTTTGGGTTCAAGAAGTGTCCTTTCATATGACCAAATTTGTAATGAACCCATTCATCCCTCAGTCCTGATCCGGCCATATTCCAGTCAGTGGAAACTTCCTAAGTTTACTCACTTCTAGAGTAAGAAAGACCCACAATAACATCTACGAGCATTTAGACATGCTTGTTATCTTATAGCCCATGATGATGCATTATTGCTATGCACATTCCCCATGTCGCTTTCTAGTCCTGCCCTCGACTGGTATAGCTCTCTTACCAGTCACTCTCTTTTCACATTCACCCAGCTAGCTCAACTTTTCCTTGACCACTTTTTGATCAATATCACCAAAAAAGTTTCAATTACGGACCTATACTCCATCAGACAGTTTGATGATGAATCCATAGCTAATTTTGTTACCCGTTGGAGAGGCCTAATCAACCAGCTCTCTTTTTCTTTGCCTCAACCTGAGCTCATTGAACTCTTTTCCTAGGCATGTGCCAAGCACATCTCTTCTATCTTGTGGGTCTAGACATTCCACACCTTTGACGAGGCTTTCACTATGGCCAAGAAGCTTGAACTACGTGCCATCATGGAAAACAAAGTCAAATTGCAGAGTAAAAACCCCAACACCAAGACAAATGACCCTTCCTCTAAACCTTCTTCTTTTAAGGCATTAGCAAATGCTGTAGTCGTTAGACCATCATCTTCAACAATGACCAACCAATCCGAACCATCCACATCTCAAAGTATCACATGACAATTCCAACAAAGATACATACAACGTCGATACACTCTAATAGGAGAGTCATATGCATCTGTGTTAGATAAACTTGTCAAACAGGGGGTCTTCAATCTCCCCCAAATCTGACCACCCCAATTTGACCCTACAAAAGCTATCCCTACGTGGTATAGGGAAAATGACTTTTGTCATTATCACTGTGTTAAGGGCCATGACACAAACAACTGCAAAACTTTCAATAACATTGTCCAAGACATGCTAGATAAAGGTGATCTCATCTTGGACAACCTGAACACCCCACCCAATCAAAACATAGACATCTTTAAAAAACCTTTTCCTAACCATCCCCCTAGACAAAATAATGTGTAGACCATGACTGAGGACTCCCATGATAATAATATATGTACAGTCAACACTATCTCTCCTCTTATCCCTAACCAACCTCTCTCACAGTCTGAAGAGGTTAGTCAACCTATTAGTCCTTCACAGGTGGTAGAATCTTCTTCTCCCATTCATCTTCCACAGGTGGATGAACCGTCTTCTCCTGTTAGTTCTCCATCGACCTCTCTTATATTGGAGGATGCCTTGACCATACCAGCATCGGTAGCCTCGCCCTCCTCCTTCCTATCATCAATGGGGGATCATACTTTCCCTGCTCCTCGACCACACGCCAAAGCCATCACCATCCCTATGCTCTGCCCTCTTAAAGAGCCAAACTCTCCAACCCTTTTTCCATCGAGAGAGGAACTAGCTGCCTCACCCACTTCAACTGAAGAAGATTCGGTGAAGGTTGATTTGAACCTCACCCCTCACAATAGTAGTCCTCACACTAAACCAAAGAAGGCTACTAAACCCCATCAGAGAACTTTTCTCCCACCATCACCATTACCCTCTATTTTGGGCCCTCATCTTTCTACCATAATAGGAGTGCCTTCTACTCTGACACCCAACAAAAACAAATCACCTCCATTACGACCAACACCTAACAAAAACATACCTCCTTCAAAACATCCAATGCCTCCTACCATGAAAGTGTCATCTACGCATTTGGCCACACTGCCAAACAAAAGGATGGTAAGAAACACTCCCTCAACAACCTCTAAATAGAAGTTGTCAATTTTTACTGCAACACAACGTGCAGACCCATTAGCAAGTTCTTACACCTTGTTGTTATGTTGATTTTTGTAATCCTCTAACATCACTCTTCTGCCTATCAAACCATTTCAACCTCTCAGACCAAAATCATCTTGGTTCGATGACACCAAAATTTTCCAATATCATCACACACCTGGGCATGACACTAAAAATTATTGTGCCCTTAAGGTTGCCATCTACCAATTCATGGAGAAAAATGCCCCTCTTGTTGAGGATACTCTCAACAAATCTCCAACATCGTCTCATTTCTCCCATACCTCTTCGCCATCACACTCATCAACTCTCGAATCAAGGCCATCTTGGTTTGATGACACTAAATTTTGTGCGTACCATCACACACTTGGACATGACATTGAGCGTTGTTGTGCTCTTAAAGTTGTCATTCATCAATACTTCAAAAAGGACACCTCTCTCACTAAGGATCCTTTTGACCACTCTTTAACCAAACCATCGACACCATCCCAGGCCTGTCAAACATCCTCACCTAAATCGGGAGCCTATCATCAAACTGTGGTCCCTCAATCACCTTCAACCCCACTATTTGAAATCAACACCATTAATGTGGCCACTAGGTCACAAATCATGTAGGATAATGGGAAAGAGAAGCTTTCTCTCCCCCAAACATATCCATTTGTCAAGTCTCCTCAACCATCAAGACCCAAGATTTCAATTTTGGGCACATCTTGATCAACATCTTTAAAGCTAATTAATGACCCCATAGTGAAACGTCGCCAAACCTCTGTGAAGACATCTTTGTATGACCTCATACAAAACTCTCCATAGCATTGTCTAACTTTGATCAAAGCCTTACAAGCAGTGAAGGTCCAACCTAAAGACCCCCAACCACTGGCTACTTTGGTCACATCATCACCTATTATTGCTTCCATCACTTTCAGTCATTTTGAGATTCCAACTTCCAACATGGAAGATCAAGATCTTGCCTTCTCAAACTAAGTCTGTCAGACATTTTCCCTATCACATAAGTGACTGGGGGAATTTAAATCTAACCTTACTATCATGACCTCAACCAAACATCAATCAACCAAACATCGACCAGACATTGACCAAGTATCAATCAACCATCAACCAACCAAGCATCGACCAAGCCTCAACTAAACATCAATCGATCAAACATTGACCAAGCCTCGACCAACCTCAACCAAACATTGACCAAATATCAACCAACCAAGCCTCGACCAAGTATCAACCAAGCATCAACCAAGCCTCGACCAAGACTCGACCAAGCATCGACCAAGCCTTGACCAAGCCTCGACCAAACAATGACCAAACATTGACCAAATATCAACTGACCAAGCCTCGACCAAGCATCAATCAAACCTTAGCCAAATATCAATTGACCAAACATTGACCAAGCCTCAACCAAGCATCAACCAAGCCTCAACCAAATATTAACCAACCAAGCCTCAACCAAGCATTGACCAAGCCTCGACCAAGCCTCGACCAAGCCTCGACCAAGCCTCGACCAAGCCTCGACCAAACAATGACCAAACATCGACCAAACATCAACCAACCAAATAATGAGCAAACATCAACCAACCAAACATGCCAACAACATATCAACCAACTTCACAACCAAGCATCAACCAACACATGACCAATATGGAAAGAAGTAAACAAGGTAAGTTTTCTCCTATTTGGCTCAGACCTTACATTATAATGCACAAGTATGGGTCAGGGACTTATTGTCTGTCGTCTCTTGAAGGCCGACCAGAACATGAACCCTTTAATGCCTTGCATCTACGATCATTCTACTGTTAGTCGAGTACTCGTTCACTTGACATTTAACTTGAGCTCGTCCCTTGAGCAATCCCTGTCCTCTTAATCCTCATTTATTCCAACTCTATTCCCCTAAAACAAACCCCATGTAACCCTTTTATAAAGTATGAATGCTTTGTCTTAATAAAAGGGAGCCCTTAAACTTCTATAGTCTTGTCCATGACTCACAATTCTGTCAAAAATAAATTTGGATTTCAAAATATCAAAAGGTCATAAACTCTAAAGGCAGACTGCTCCCTCGAAGGATAGCTATACTATCATTGCTGTAGCTAATAGACTGCTCCCTCGAAGGACAGCTATTCAAAGCCCTCAAATATATATAAAGCAAAAATATAAACCACTCCCTCGAAGGATGGCTATCCCTAAAATCTTGATACAAACAATACTCTCTTAAAAGCTTCCCACATCGATCAGCTTCACAAATGACCATAAAACAAAACAACATCCCCATGTAGACTTCCCGCATTGATCAGTCTACCCAAAAAAAAAAAAAAAAAAGGGTCATGGACTTGACTTGTAGTCATCTCAGGGTCTCCTATAAAAAGAGGCAAAGTTATCCCTACTAAAAAGGTTTACCCTATCCTAATATATCACATCACCTACTCAAGGGACTTTGAGCTCATTTTAATGTCAAAGTGATTCGATTACTTCTCTAACACAACCAATGGTCAATGACGTAATGCATGAACGGGGATTTTGTTTCTAAAACCCCCTACCTATGCTATCATTATGGTCCTTGACAATGAAAGAGCAATGTGCCTTTCACTTCTTATACATCTTAGTCATAAACAATACAACCAAATCATTTGCCAACCAAACCAAATCAAACCAAACATTTTTAGACCTGTCACATACCATGATCCATTTCACATAGTTTTTATGGACACCAATACACATGGAAACTATCGACCATATAATTTATGTCAAGCATAAACCATTACTTGCTAAAGCATAAATAGACTCATTTCATTTTTAGCATATATCCATCACCTAATATGGATAATTGCTAGGGATGAAAAACCTCGACCAATGTTACAGAATACACCATCACATAATATGAAACAGGCTATAACATCATCTTACCCTCATCATTTCAGGCACGTACCCTTAGACATATGGGAAGTACTAAACCTTTATCATGACCAAACCAATCATCAACCGACTTTGACTCTTTACTTGAACAACATTGGTCTGAGGCCCTTAAAACTAGGGCTATGTAGGCAGCACTTAGATGACATGATGTCTTCTGGGGTTAGCTCGACCACCCTCATTTGTTCATCTACTTGATGGACAAATGATATCCCCTTTTAACTATGACTTAACCTTGACCAACCTCATCCATAACTAACCCTCTTCCTCCCTTTTAGGGAGAACTACATTCGCCTGAGGCCCTTAGGACAGGGGCTATGTAAGCAGCACTCAGTTGACATGGGGTCTTCTGAGGTTAGCTTAGCCATTCCTTCATCACATTCTTTCATCACCTACCAATCACATCACAAACAATCACATATAACAACAACCATTAACATTATCATACACCAATCACATTAGTTTCTATGAAAAACAATACACATGGAAACTAACCACCAAGACACAAACCTATGTTAAGGCGTACATCATTACACCATAATGAAAAAGTTGTAACATAATCATCAACATCATCATAGCATAATCATTCACATCATAATCATCAAACATCATCATCATCATAGCATAATCATTCACATTATAAACATCATCATAAACGTCATCACATTAAGCATATATCTTTAAAACATATGAGAAATGTTAAAAACATCCATAACACATCAATAAACCAAAATGTCATCATAGATATCTGTCCATCAAAGTTTACAATGGTACAATCTATCTCTCTCTCTCAAAAAATCAAGTACATCTCGCATTAATGGCTCGCAAGCCGGTATATACGTAATATCAAAAATGGCCTCAAAGTTGCAGCTATGGTGATGGTGGTGGTGGTCATGATGATGCTGTATCATCCCCACCCTTTGATCATCGCCATCTGTAAGAACTCAAAGTAGTCACATGTGACATAGATCTCTGTTGACTCTCCTCTACTCTCATATCTAAATACCGCTGTATCTGAGGGAACCCCCTGATAGCCCTCTCATAATACACAATCTCATCCAAAGCATTACTATACCTATATATAGGCACAATCTGTGATGGACCCATCAATCTTGACACCATGCCCTAAAGTAAACCCTATGGCTGTGGCTGTGCTGGCTACTGTGACGCCGATTGAGCTGGCTCCTGAGCTGACTGTTGTGGTGGACACTGAATAGGGCCCTACCCTCTAAACACTTGCCCTACCAAACCTTGTGCCTGGGCTATGGCCAACTGCCCCTGCAACATGGTGATCTGCCTTGTCAAAGTGGCCACTTGACCTATCAAAACCATAACTTGCCCCTGAAACCCTAGCACCTATCCCTGTAGTCTTATGACCTGGTCCTCCAAAATGGTCACTCATCTTCGTGCTGCATCCCTCTCCTAGATGTCAACATCCCTCTCCTGTCTGGCAGCATCCCTCTCTTGTCTCGCCGTATCCCTGTCCCTGGTCACTACCTATAGATCAGGCTATGGTCTTGCCTAAATCCCTATGTACTCTCCTACCCACCATGCAGAGTAGGCCTCTGTGCACCCTAGATCAACTATCCCAGGCCCTACCGGTAGCTCCTCAAAATTAGGCCCCTCTGTCTCCTCTGGCAATGGGAGTGGCACCTTAATGTCATCTCGCCTTACTGTGGGAAGGCAAGTGGCACATCCTGTAGCATCCCATATTGGCACCGCACTCTCTCCACTGGTACCTCTCAAGCTCGCTGGCTCATCTACCTCTGACCCATCTTATGCTCTGCACTCCAATCAGATGCTCTCCCTAGTCTCTGAAAGCTGGATACACTAGGTATGGTCTCAAGATAATGTTTGCGTGGATCAGGGCCTCTAGTACCCCTCTATAATAGTCTATGTCTCTGGCTACTCTGTTCATGCGTGTTTGAGCCATGATCTCATGCCATCACCTGAATCCAAACCTGAAGCTGGCTTGAATTGCCACTAGGAGATTGAGAGGTCAGGTGACCACAATGTGCTCGTACGCCCAACAATGTAGGAGGTGGCCTACACACAAATTGTACTGTCACCACTGACTGATACCCCAAAGCTCTTTATACAACTAGGCTAAAAAGATGGGTGCCCAGGCAAACACTATTTTCTGCTCTATCATCTCTATCAAAACTCTAGTCATAATGACCAAAAACCTACCTCCCTCTGCATCAAGCAACACATAGACTGTGATGCCGATCATCATCAGGATGGCCAGCCGATGCACATCCTTGTCAGCAGCATATAGGGGCTCGTAAGCAAAACTGGCTGAGTGGTAGCTCATCTTAGAGATGTACTCTCCAAATAATGTAACCATGTGGATGTCATGTGCCTCTCTCAAGCATGCATACAAATCTGCTTCATGTATCGACAGTTGCAAAATCTGGTACATGTCCTCGACTGTCACTATCATCTCTCTTGTCGATAAGTGGAAGGTGTTGGTGGAGTGATCCCACTACTTGATCAGAGCCACCATCAAGCTCACATCTCTAGCCACTCAATAATATCACCGTAGCCCACCTAGTCCCATGGTAGTCATCTGAGCCCACTCCTCCCTGGTGATGTCTCAACGCATCCATGTCAGCAATGTCAACAACCGATCTCACAGCATCAATGTCTACCTTGCCTGCCTCCAACCAACACACAAACTCATGTTGACAAATAACTAACCATCGTGACTCTTCTTCCCTCATGGGAGAACTACGTTCCCACTTTCATCTACCTATTTGACCAATCTAACTCCCCCTCTATGCCTATCCTGACACCCAAGAAGCCCTTAGCATAGCTTCAGCCTTTCAACTTGACAAATTTTAACATCTTCTATGATCAGGCAACCGCTGACATTGGTTAGCATGCTGACGATGGCACTTATATAATTGACATTGGTCACTTGGTGACTGACATTGGTAGATAAGTGATCGGCGTCGGTCGTTGGTTGGTCAAAGTCAGTGAAACTGCCAGCATCAGCGACTGGTTCAGCCTCACGACTGAACGGGGTGAGCGCTAAAAATAGGGCTTCCCCTTTTTCCCACCCCTTTCACACCAAAACCCTCCTAATTTAACCTAAAATGATCTACCTACCCTTCCCCTTCAATTTCTAGCTACAAACATTAAAAATTACAAAAACAAAACAAATTCAAAAACAAATCAAAATAACTCGACTACGCCTCTTACCTCATCCCGTCATCACCACCATGGTGGCATAATGGGTGCCACTAGTGGTGGTCCTCTTGCAGAGCCTCCTCCACCCTCTGCCATCTCCTCTATCTCACTTTCTTTGTGACCTCATCCTAGCCCACAATTGTCTCTTCAACCTCTAATCACTCTCTAATTTGCTCACTCTCTCCACCAATCTCACTCTGCCACCTCACACTGCTAAACTCATCAACTTAGAGTCACTCTCACTCACTAAACTCCAGAGCTCACTTTTTGACTTCTTCAACAATCACAAATGACTTTTGGTGGGCTGCCAATCTAGTTTTGGCAGATTGGGCAAGCCGCTGACATTGGCATAATTGTGCCTTATTCCACCTACGTCAGCCTATTTTGCTGATGTCAGTGCTTTTATCCACTGACATCGGTCATATAACTGACGTTGATGACCTAGATCATCCATCCTCTTCAAAATGACCACAATCATGCCCACAATCAGCCAACTCTCACTGTAAAAGTCATCTTAGCCTCCTGAGGCATGCTTGAGATCACTTTTCTCTCAACCCAACTTGACCAATGACCTTGGAGATCATGCCTATCTCCTCCGACCATGACCACTTTCGAGACAACTCTACCTTGGTTGTTTTGATTGCCCTTGTTACCTCACAAATAGTTAGCCAAATTGTCTGCACCATATTACGACCCTCACAAGTATTGGATCACGATCAAGTTGATCCCCACTACTTGTGACATTTTCATGTTTTCTAGGAGCACTTCCTGAGCCCGAGATACTTGGAACATGACGACCACTAGAGCTATAACTTTGATTGAATAACCTAATCAGCTACGACTAAATGCTGGGGCCTAGTTATTTTGATTTTAGCACTCCTTGACCTTTGACCTGTGACAATTTGACCTAACCATCACATGAAGTGGTATACGTGTAATCACAACTATTGCAGCGTTCTCACCCCAACTTCATCCTATCCATCCATCTCTCTATCAAATCGGCCCCTGATTTCAGGTTCCCTTCCCTCGACTCCCACTTTGAGGGGGAATACCTCATCCCATAATTGGGGCAACCTATTCCTATTTTTGTCTTACAATTCATCAGAACAACTAACAAGACAAAAATGACCTCATCCCATACTTGGGGCATCTTACTCCTATTTTTGTCTTGCAGTTCGTTAAGAACAACCGACAAGACAAAAAGGGGCAAATGTAGACACCAAAATTGTGTCTACTCCTTGGTCGACTCCCTCTTGGTCCCTTTCAAACTTCACCATGCATAACCTATGTTTTTATTAATTTAAAATACCTATTTTAAATTGATAATTCTCCCTTGACACCTCACCCATCACACCTCACCCCACCTTGGATACCTCTCCTTGGATGCCTTCATCACCCCATGAGAAATCTTAATTACTTAAACCCCATTTCATCCCTCCCACTAGCCTCTCGCACTCATTTAATCTACCTTTGACCATTTAACCATGACTCCCTGACTTCGGCAGATGGAAAAATGGACAAAAGGCTATTTTTAGCCTTTTTACCCATCTTCTAGCCACCGATGTCAGTCAACTATCGATCGACATCAGTGGCATTGCCGACGTCAATTTCTTTAAAATTGCATTCTGCACCCAGAATGCAAATCTTCTTGGCCCGAACATGAATTCTTTCTCTCCCAAAATTTGACCTCTCTCTCTCCCTCTCTCCCAGATGCACATCAAGCATCATAGGGTACAGGCACTCTGTAGAAATAGCTCCAGACTTTGGGTTAAAGACATTGCAAGAACATCAGCCACATCAGCAACATGTCTTCTACACTCCTTCTTCAGCATATCAAAGCTAAGTATCTCTTCTACCCTTTCATTTTTAGTAGTTTAGAAAGCATCAGTAATTAGTTCTCTTTTTACTAGTTCTAAGCACTGTAGCCCAGACCTGGCTATCAACTAGAGCATCCCTGACTATCTTCCTGGAGAGGCTGAGAAGCCTTCCTCACACCCTTGCCCATTTTTGACACCTTGTCTCTTACCTGACTCCTTCCTTAGACCTTATTTGTCTCCCTATAACCCTACACAGACCCCTTAAACTCACAAAGTCTCTCTATCAACCACAAACTTTCTCTGAGACCCATCCAAAGACTACTACCTCCACTGATGTCAGTGGACTAACCGACATCGGCATACTTGACAAACTGATGCTGGCAGACTAACCAACATCGGTGACTGTGGAAGACTGAAAACATAATATAGTTACGTATTATCTCTACTTCTTGTGTTTAGTCTGTCACCATTTCTCTTTATTAGACATTATCTTTATCAACGAGTGGATTGTCATCCCTCAAAGAAGTCTTTGCACTTCTGGGAACAAGCTTTGCTTGGAAATCCACCATATGTCTGTCTAACACTTTCTTTGTCTAAGTCTTCTAATCTACAGGTGTCGTCTTCCATAGCCAAAGAGGAGTCCCTTCAGTCATCTAGATAATGGTGCGCAAATTTCATCTGGGTACGTACAAACCCTTGACCAATTATCTTAGTTTCTTTCATCTTCTGAATGTGAAAAGCAAAAAATTGTCAGAAACACCATCGACTCCTCTGGTCTGCACAAAACTGACGTCAGTGCCTATCTATTCGATGCCGGTTCCTCCTGACTGATGCCGGTACCTATGTTCACTTGTGAGTGATACAGACAATGAGGTTCATGCTAGTTTAAAATTCTAATACTGATCTATGTCTAATCTTGGTCCTTTTTGGGATTTTTGGTGGTTGGTTCATAATGTATGGGTTTTATATAATCTTTTGTGTTGCACCCATATTTTTTTAGGGTTCTTGGCTAGTTTTTGTTAATGGTGATAGTTTATCTTTTTGGTCTATCGATTGGCCTTTGGTCCATTTTTTGTAAATATTAACTTTATGGGTTGGGGGCCCAATACAAACCCCATATCCATCTAAAAAAATAATTAAATATTATTATTATTATCATATATGCTAAATCTACATGTCAAAATATATAAATAACATTATTTTTAAATGTCTTATATTTGATTAAATGCTAACCTAAAGTTTTATTTTTAAAAATACATCTAACTACATTGTTTTAGATTATGGTAAAATCAAGTTTTGAAGGGACCCCGAAACCCTGTACAAGGAGAAAGATAAACATTAAAGCACAACTAGGTTAACACAAGAACCTGATTACAAAAAAGAACCAAAACTAGGTTTTACAGGGACCTGTTACCACCAAATAAGATCATGAAAAAATAGCTGTCAAAACACTGATCTGGGAGTTAACCAAAAGGATTAGCAAGCTTCCAGATCCATAACCAGCAAACCAAAAAAATGACCGGTTTATTGCCCCCAAAAAACCAATCAGCAGAAAGGAACTTTGGATGAATCTTTTAAATTCAGATTTTTCTTTTTGCATGACCGAAGATTCATATCTAGAGGAGGGACCAATGGTTTAGACTTCTTTCTTCTAAATGCTGTCCAACCATCTTCAACCTTAGCTGCCTCAGCAACCCATGCCTCGGAGGAAAATGAACTTTGGACACCAGTAGGCATAAAAATATTGTTATTACATCTAACTACATTGTTATTAATAATTGATTGATTTTAATAAATCATTGTATTGTTATATATGTTAGTGAATAACATAATAACATAAAAATATAACCTAGGGGTATTAGCATGCAATATAATCTTTATTTTATTTTATTTGGAAGAGGGTCATTGCATGGGAATACATCAGCCATTAACTAGTTTGAAGACTTTGTATGTAATAAACATTCGAGACTTTTGATTAAATTTATTTGGTCGATGATTGTTTGTTATCATGTAGATTTTGAAAAAAAATTAAAATGATTAATTAGGGATTTGGGAGAAGGGTCGAGATGATTAGGTTACTAATCATCCATTGATTTTGATTAAGATGCATTTTTGAGAAAATATGGATTTGAGTACGTGTCTACATAGTGACAGATGAGAAAATTAATGAATGGTTGTGTTGAGTTATTTGGTCATGCATTTATGCAATCAGTTGGATTATCATGCATGAAGGAGAAGGAAATAGTGAGGAGGTTGAGAAAAATAAATAAAAAGAAAGAAGAGGTAAGACATTGGGGGATGACACTTCACATAGTAGAGATATTCATAAGAACAAAGGTGATATTCATGAGAAAGGAAGAGACAGTGAAATAAAAGGAGGAAGGAATATTTTTCGACTCATTAGCATACTTATAGGTTGGTTATTTATTAAATTCTTATGTGGACAATATTGAAATGTTTTTTTAATTAGTAGTCATTGGGTATTCTTTATTATTAGTATAGAGAAAATATGGGTGTTTACAGGGCCCTATGGAAGGTTTGGCCTCCATATAACCATATATCCACTAAGGGTGACTTGAGTAGGTTGGGGTAAAGTCTTGGGTTTTAGCCATTATTGAT